>VZRI01008868.1:609975-698986 GCA_013397515.1 Upupa epops | reverse complement strand
TGTGGTGTGTTCTCTGCAGGAGACACCTGCAGAGTCCTTGTAGAGGACCACCACAATGCACTGTATGGCGTAACTCTGAGCTTAAGGTTAACAGAGAATTAAGTATCTTCTAGTAAAAAGCTGTTTAATAAAAATACTGGAGAGGCTTCTGTTGTCAGGTTGGTAACAGGCAAAATTAGCGACCTTTCAATCCCTGAAAGGGGTCTGTAAAACAGGCCAGGGGAGAACTGTTCAACAGGGCATGGAATGCTAAGAAGAGGGGCACTGGTCATAAGCCAGAAAAGCATAGATTTGAGGCTGGACATGAGGAAAGAAAAATTTCTTTAACCTGAGGGTGATGAATCCATGGAACAGGCTGCCTAGAGAGGTGTGAAGGCCCCACCTCTGAAGACAGTCATGGTCAGGAAGCATGGGGTTCTGGGCAATCCGGTCTGGTGAGCGATGGTCCTGCTTGTTGTAGAGGGGTTGGACCAGAGGTCCTTTGTGGTCCCTTCCAACCTCATACAGTCTACAACTCTAGATAATGACTGTCTGATAGCAGTTAATTTTCATAATTTATTAGAAGGGTTCTTCCGAGTTCGCATCACAGAATATTGAAAGAAAATGAGACATTACCATCATTAACGGGCAGTGGGTAACTCAGCAAGGTGGTGAGCATCTTCCGAGACTCCAGAGAAACTTCATAAGGCATGAGTTTCCTGGATTTGAACCAGACTCTAAACATTTCTTTCATTCATTCTTTTACACCATTTTTGTATGGTAAAGCACTATATTATTCCCATTTTTAGCTAAGACTACACATAAGCTGTATAGTCTTGACTATGATTTCCTTTAGTCATCAACGTTCCTATTCACGTACATCCAACAAAGGGAACTTCAGTGGCACTGGAGTTTGTTTGGTGGTTTTCCTCTAAATTAAAACATAAACAAGAACATTCACATTTCTTCTTAGTGCACAAGAGTTTAAAATCAGAAATCCCATTAGACTCGAGCAAAGCACAAATATGCTCCCGTGGGACCAACGGTAAATATAAAATAGAGACTGTTTAGGATTTAAAGCTCTTCCAGCAGCTCAACACCACAGGGCACATTTCAAAGGTAACTGCACAATCCACAGCCTTTTGACTAAAATCACACAGGGCTTCAGAAGGGATGGGGCTATGACTTAAGAGCCTATCAGTTCCACCCATCAGAGAAGAGCTGCTTGTACTACGGCTGTTCACTGCTTGTGACTCAGGAAAAACAACTAGAGTAAAACAACAAACGTGAGACAGGAATTTTATAGCTTGGAAATTTTCCTGGATGCTTCACTATCCTGGTCAGAATTCCCAAAGATTTCACTAGGTCCATGCTGTTACTCACACACAATGCATTAAGTATGCAGAACAGATGTACTTTCAACCATCCTACTCAACTAAAGCTCATCCTCTTCTATTTTTCCCCTCACAAAGCTGACTGAAGCGTTTTGTTTCAATGGGAAGCACAAATGCTCTCCGTTACCCCCTGTTCAGAAGCCAGTAAACTCATGGGTGTGGGCACAACTGCAGCTGTTCAACGCTTGCGGATAGAATAAGACAATGAACCCTATCATGCTCAGCGCATTGCAGGATCTTTTCTGAGCACAACATCCTAGTGAATGTTAAAAAAAAAAAATCATCTCACTACCTGTGTATCTCACAGAGATTTATAGAAGTTTTTCTATTAGGTGAATTTTACGTGCTCCCCCGGATCTGTACGAGCCCCATAGACGGTGGATTTACACGTCGGATCAATTTGGCCTTTTTTGACAGTGAGGAGAACTGCACCAACTCTAGTAAGTGGCACAGTTTGTCCTAATCTATGTTTTATTCCCTCACATACACCTCAATTTGTGGTGAAAAAGAAATAGATATCAGATGTGACAAGTGTGTGTGTTTTTCCCCTGATATCTGACTGTTCATTTTGCCTCGGAAGGGCTGGAGCACCTTTCAAAAGTTTTAGCCCTCTGTTTCTGAGGAACTTATCCTTGTGGCATGTCTGTCAGTTTTCACAGCGCTCAAGCAAGTCTTTGCAATTTTCACATAATGGCAGTTGTTGACAGGTTGTTAGGGCTGACAGTGAATATGTTTGAAAAACTGTCAAGCTGGTGAAAAAAAATTAGAGGGAGAGAGAAAGAGCCTTCTTACATTTGTAACAGCATGTTAAACCATAAATGCATTCTCAAAATGCACAGGCCCACTTCCAGGCGAGTTACTTGCTCTGCAATGACAGCATATGGGAAATATATAAGCCTTAAAAATTAATGTCACATTGTCCCTTTATAGGTCACGGTCACAGGACTACACAACTGTTTACCTTTATTGAATTGATTTTACCTTTAATGATCAATAATAGCTGATTAAAGCAAAGAAATTGCTAGAAATGTGGGGCCCACTGCTGCTGGCTTTTAATTAGCTGAACGCTGCTGTGCCAGAGGTACTACTGGCCCTTGAGAGCCTATGGCAACACATCTAACCTGGCTACTATCCAAAGGCCTTTGCACCATTTGGATGTGGGATGGGAAGAAGGTGGTGTTCCAAAGCTCCCGAGCTGGAAAAAGGCAATTGAGCAACAAGCCAAGCCCCAGCCTTGAATCTTCTTCCACAGACACCAGAATCAGGTTCATTGAGAGTCTCTATGCTAAACTGTGAGGCTTCAAAAGTGAATCAGGATGGATGGATCATCTTTATTTGCACTGAACAGCAGAGTACACCAGAACGGCCCCTTGGACAAAACAGGACCACATGTAGAAAAGCACCACCACGAGCTAAACATTGTGTTGTCTCATCATTTTAGGGCAGAGTCTACTAGCTTTGGTGGTCCTGCAATAGTGTGGTCATTATCTAATACTAAGGAAGAATTCTTCTCTCCCACCTTACACATTACCATATCCCAGCCTGCAGCAATGGATTAGAACTAGATGATCTTCAAGTTCCCTCCCAATCCCAACCACTGTGTGATTATGCAATGACTCAGCAAGGCTGATTTTAATCCTTGACAAGCAAGTTGTGGAATCCAAAGCCCTTCTATGAAGCATGAACTTGCTGTGGTCTGTAATCCAAAGTGTCCTTCACATAAGAGATTCCTTAAAATAATTTTTAATCAGATTTTAAGGACTTGCTCTTGCAGTCTTTTTATAGCTGTGGTTTTTTTTAATGCTGTGATTTGCATTTCATGGGGAAGACTTAAGTATCCACAGTGTAAGGCAGGTCTGTTCTGTCTAATACTGGAAGAAACAAAAGCCAGGTTAACGTAATCCCATCCCTGACGTTGTTATTTGTACAGTTCCACGTACACTACTCACAACAGAAAAATAATGCTGTTAAAAAGATGTAAGAGAACTGGGCTGGATAATTCAGTGAAGGAAGAGGCTTGCAAAGGTGATGCAGAAAAATGCACAGATGGTGTCTCTCCCAGGGTGACACGCAGCACCAGGAAGTAAATACGATGGGACTTGGAAAGATACCAAGAAAGATAAAATAACATAGAAGATAACCAAAACAGAACAGTACAGAGGAAGATCAAAACTGAATCATGCAAGAAAGTCTAGATAGCATGACCAGGAAATACCAGGCCACTGAAGAGAGGAAGGAGGGTCCATGAGGTTGTGTGTGGGTTGGCATCCCAGACTGAACTCCAAACTTCATGAGTTGGAGAAGACTTCTTCACATGAAGAACAACACCCATTTACTTGAAGAGAAGCAGGATTAGGTCCTAATCCTTCTGCCTCACTACCTAGTAAAGTAAGGATAATAATTGTATTGACAGGTAATTCTGTCTCACAGGAGTGTTCTGAGGATTACGTAGCGTCTGCACTGTGCTGTGAAATGCTAAGTGCTAAATATGATTATACAGGGATTTCCATCCAAAGATCTCAAAGCACTTTCCAAACATTAATAATTGAAGCCTTATAATACCCTTAGGACTGCACATGTAAAGAAGGCAAACAAGATTCGAGGCTCAGCAAAGCGGGCAAGGATTATGAGAGTTATTTTATAGTGGATAAACTGCACCAAAGCGAGATTAAGTGACTTGCCCAAAGTAACAGAACAAATCAGCGACACTTCAGAGAATGAGCCTAGAAGGTCAGACTCCTCCACACTTTGCACAGCGAAGATGAACATGGTATGAGAGGATCCATCAGCTTTTGGAAGGAGCTGGATGGTTTGGGCTACAGCACAGAAATTGAACGCTCAGGACATTCAGAAGACTGCAGAAAGCACAAGAAGAAAAAAAGCAAAAAGCCATTGTTTTTGAGAGTGATTGGGTCTGTTTATTTTTAGGCCCACAAGAACCAACAGAGGAAGAGACAATGCCTTAAAGCAACAAGAAGTAGAGTTTATTGGCAGGAGGTATAGCCACTACCAAGAACATCAATTCTTTGCCTCGCAGATTCAACAAAGGAGATAGAGAACACATGTCAGAACTCAGATTAATTTCCCAGGGGAAGAACAAACACAGAAGGAAATTAAAATCATGTTAGGACAAGGAATCAAGAAATCAGAATGACTGAAGGCTGGTAAGATTGACAGATGGAAGTGACTCCTCTCAATTTCTAGAGTGAAAAGGCTGACTATTTACAGAATCCTTCAAAATCACTTTGGTATCAGTGAGTTACACAACCTAATCTGACACTGAAATGGATTCAAAACTCCAGATGTCAGGGAGAGTTCCAGGAAATCCCAGCAGTCTTGACATCTAAGAAATAATATCAATGTAATCAAAGCCAGCTTCTGAGATCATTTAAGAATGCAGCACTGTGTATGATGACAAAAGAAAGAACTTTGCTAGCAAACATGGCTAAGTATCAGTAATGACAACTCTGGAAGTGAAATGACTCTGTAATGCAGTTGGTTGGCCCCATTCAAACCCTGTAACACAAAGTCCAGATACCCTAGTACATTAGAAGTGACCTTCATCTGCCAGCCAGCAGGACTCTGGAGTAATGCTGCAACACTCAGATGAACCATTGCAGCAGATGCTGAGCATAAAAGTTTGTTGTCAGGACCAGCACTTGGAAATGAGACGATTTCCCTCACAGTGTGTGTATGTACCAATCCCTCAGAAGCTTATGAGCTTGCAGGGGTGTAAGAGCAGGTCTGAAGGTAGAATCATAGAATCCTCACGGCTGGAAAGGACCTCCAGGATCACCAAGTCCAGCCCTCACCCCAACAGCTCCCCAACCCCTTGACCACAGCCTCAAGTGCTCTAGCTACTCACCTTTTAAACCCCTCCAAGGATGGTGACTCCATCACCTCCCTGGGCAGCCTGTTCCAATGCCCAACCACTCTTAGCAAAGTACTTCTTCCTAAGATCCAATCTAAATCTCTCCTGATGCAGCTTGAGGCCATTTCCCCTCATCCTATCATTAGGAATTTGGGAGAAGAGACCAGCACCAGCCTCACTACAACTTCCTTTCAGGTAGTTGTAGAGAGCAGTAAGGTCACATCTCAGCCCAGTTCCCTCAGCCACTCCTCATAGGACCTGTTTTCCAGACCTCTCCCCAGCTTCACTGCCCTTCTCTGGGCCTGGAGCAGTGTCAGTGGTTACTTCACTGCAAGAGTGCAAAGAAAGAAGGTGTTTTTCACCTGCATGGTGTGATCCCAAGGAAAAGTGTTTTGCTCAGAGGAAATGGAACACTGGGCTACTAGAAAACTTCAAAGGAAAAACTACAAACTTAGACAAGCAACAAGTGCTTTTATATAAGCAAAGAGGAAATTAAGGGAACAACACAGTAAACTCAGGACAAATCCCAAACTGTCACCTACAGCTGCACAACAAATCCTGGAAAAACAAAGCAATCAAAGTGTTAAAAGGAGGACTTTTAAAAAGAACTTTTACAAGTCCTCCAGAAATATCCTTGGCTTCACTTCATTTAGTTTTAGATTTGAGTAAAGGAAAAAGCATTTCCTTGGTAACTTCATTGCAGAAAATGGGCCTTGAAATAAGTACAGGAGAGCTAGCAGATGAGAACTGCAGCAGCATCTCTCTTCTGTCCCAGCTTCTTGGCTTTGCTGTTGCTAAACCCTTCTCTTTTATGACAAGCCATACAATGCTGGACCCTTAGCTTCAAAAGATATGATATGGTAAGTCAAGAGAGCTATGAGCATGCACAGCTAATACTGACATCAAGGCTACACTCTGGAGCAGTACTTTCTCCCCTTTCATGCAATTAGAGCTGAGCAATAAGATTTGGTGCAGAGTAAACTCATGACCAGCTCCATCACAAATATAAACACTTCTAGCTAAAAAGTGATCTGATGGTGGTTCCCTGCTTAAAAACCTTTCAGGCTCATTGTGAAAGACACTGAAGATCAGCAGAAAACATGTACAACTATTCTGAAAACAGCCTCAGACGTCTGAAGATGTGAATCCACTTCCCTTCAATTCAGTGTGAAAGTTTCCATTCACATTCTGGGAATCACTGAAAATCACAGATAAAAATAAAGTTCATGCCAAAATCTCCTCTTACTCCTGCTTGCCTAAGTTTCCACGCTTACAACATCGGGGTTTTGCCACTGACTTCAGTAGCAACTGGATCACGATCAATGTTTTCAGATGCAAAACGATAAACTACCACTCAGTTCCTTTGTTTCTGGAGTAAAACCCAGCATTGTCCATCACCCAGCTGGTTTTGAATGCAGACTGTCTGGTAAGCAGCTGATGACCCCTCTCTGACATAAAGGTTGCTCTTACTCCAAATAAGCTGCTGTAAATTCAGTTTTGATAAAATCTGACTCCCTGCAAAGAAAAGTACCAGATTCCAAACCTCCACTCTTATTCCTCTTTCTGACATGACAGTTCCTGACAGATTAAGGAGTTTTGCCAGCATCAAGTCCACAAAATCTTATCTATTATCCTTTCCCATATCCAAAGCAAACAACACGTACTATTGTTTTTTGTACATTAAAAGCCCAATGGACAAATCAACCACAGACGACTACATTCGAACTGCGTAAAGGATTTCTATCTTCGGGACTAAATTACACAGGATTGGACTTCAGTATTTTCAAATTATGTTTTTTCTGTGTTTTTTACAATGCTTTGGGAATTAAATCATTTGAGCTGCAGACTGAACAACCTTAATATTGAAGAAAGTTTAAGTTGTAAAGCTGGAATGGAACTTCAGACTGGAGAATTCCTGCTATTTCAAGTAGAAGGAAGACACTGGCTCAGTTAAGTGTAAATACCTGCATTACGAAGTGACTAACAAAAGCAGTGTGTCCACCTCCCTAATAACATTTGTTCCTTGATATTTCTGCAGTCGGTGTCATGTTTGGCATTGCTAATGAATTTATGGACTAAGAAGCACAAACATTGTGTTCCAAACACAGATCCCACCTAAGACAATAACACCAGGAGAACTCTGAAAAATTACATAAAATAAGCAGCAGGGGCTTTTTCTCTCATTTGAAAACAAGCAATTATTTTCTTTTGTTTTGCATTGTCATTAACAAGGAACTTGTGATCTAATAAACGTCACAATCAGTTTCATTTAATTAAAATAATAAATACTATACAGTAATGCAGATTGACGTTTATATCTTCATTTACGTGACGCTGGATTTATGGTCACTGCTTTATTTGATGGAGGCCACAAATAATGGCCGTTAAACTGCCACAGGATGGACACAAGATCACATTAATGAAATTAGACAAGGCAAGGCACTGATAGATGGAGCCCTCCTGCTAGAAACTAAAGTCAGTCATGTCCAAAGCAGATGTTTTCTTTGGCCGCAGTTTAAGTCTGCTTAAATTTTTAGTGGGCAGTTTAACTTCATCGACACAAAGGTGGAAAGGAACAGAACTCCCAGGACGATGCCTCTCAAGATGTGCTGCAATTAATGCAGTGCATGAGCTCTGCTTCCCTCGTCAAACACATTCATGCAAAAATGATTAAGTGGAAAGAGACATCTAACATAATACTAATTATTAAATTGCAGTTAAGAATCCTGAAAGAAGGGTTTTGTTCTTATTGTTGGAATAAAAGCCTTGTCCTTCTATTTTGCTAATTAAACATGCATCCTGAATACTAACTACAGACACATTCAAGTTCATCTGGATGATTGTCTTTAATAAATATACACAGAGCTTTGGAATATTGGTGTAAGGTTAATTCGGGGCAAGCAGAAGGGATCAGAGGGAAAGGACATTTCCACAAGAGAGGACGGACTCTCCTCTTACCTCCTCTAGCCCATCCTGGAACATGATGCACTGGGTGATAGTTCATTGCTTCCCACTCTGAAGTTTTCCATGAAAGATAGTACTGCAGTATCTGTCCTCACAGTGCTCAACAAATCAGGCTGGACCATAGCTCTGCTGCAGTGAATAAATAATCTCAAGTAGCAGAACATTGTGAAAAATGAAATGAACTTGCCTCGTGGGCAAATTATCTAACTGGATGCCGTGTGTGAAGTTCAGATAAACATTCAGCTACATGGAGCAGCATCTCCAAGTTTGATATTTATCTTTGTGGATTTATTTTCACCTCAGGATCTTCATGTGCCATGCTAACATGATGCCACACAGGTTCAGGAGGAGGGGTGGGGAGGAAAGTAAATGGAACACGGTCATTTTGGGAGGCAACACAGACAATAAGAAGTGCCAAAACAATGAAAGTCATTATATTTGCTGCTTCGGAACCAGACCAATAGCTTTTGAAGCTCTGCCTTTCAAAGAATGGCTCACTTTGGTCATTTATGCTACAACTTAAGCTTTACAAGCCTAAGGGTCTGGTCTAAATAACAAAACCTTCATTAATCAATTTATAACAGCTAAAACCTATTTCTGGCTCTGGAGAGGAATGCGGTAGAGTCAGCTGAAATTTGGCCTCATATTCCTCAGGCTCAGGTGGAAATGACACCGCAAATAATTTAGACATCTCTGGGCAATTTATTCAATAAATTGTCCAGCTTCCTCATCTATTTATCACAGGGCTTGGAGCCCATTTAACTAACAACTTTACCTGCCTCATTGCAGGCTTTCAGCATTCTGCTTGAAATTTCTCCCTTAAACAAAATTAATTTCCTTATACAGAGAAACCTGTGCTTCTAGTTCTTGGGAAGCCGGCCGCAGATAAACTTGCGGCATTGGGCACTGCTACTTCTACATCACAAAGAAGAAAAAAAATCACAGAGCAGGGAAGTGTTCTTGGCTCAACTTGTTACTTTTTGCCACTGTCAAACGCAAATACCAGGTCTGAAGATGAAATCCCTTCCCAAGAGATCCTCTGGATGGGCTAAATATACAGGCTGCGCTATTCCCCTTGTCCTCTACAATTTGTTCTACCTTTCAGAGCCATGGAGTTCTGCAGAGGGATGCAGACTTGGACAGCATTACAGCCATGTTCTTCCTCACTCCCTTCCCATTGCAGGCAGTCATGAGGTTCTCTTGGTCTCATGCAGAAGACCAGAGTCTTGGAGCAGCCTTCACAGCAATACAATGTGAAATTGGGGGGCTTAAAGTAAACATACGGCTCCATGTTAATTATTTCAAGCCCTAGTTCTGTCCTTGAAGGCAAAGGGGCTCAAATGTGGGTAGTCCTGCACATCTGACTCCTCCACAGTGCAGGGCTGAGTTGAACAATTTGTGCTGACGTGCACTCCTGCACCACTCATACTGCACTAAAATTGTACCAACTGGGCAAATACAAAAGCAGAAAAGACCTAGGATGCACTTTTTAAAACAAGAGCAGGACTGGAAAGCAAACAATCCCACTGATCTTAATGAGAGATGGACCCGAGCCCTTCATTTCGGTCAGCTCTCTCAGTAAGGTAAGACACGTTCTGTAGTACATCATTCACATTACAGGTAACCTTTGTGTAATCATCAAGTGTGAAGCAGTCTCACCATAGACTGTTCTTTTATTCATACACATAATTTTGATGAAATAAAACACCCAACATACCAACTTTAGTAAGAGAAGAGCCCCAGACACCTGCAACACTCATCTTTTGTTTCCCCCACATCCCTCGCATGACATTCTGCTAAGACAACCCTTCAGGAAAGGGTTTCACAATGCTGTTTTATCAGCTCATGCAGATGAGCCATTAAAAATCGAAGGTTTGTTGTCAGAAAGCCAAGCATCACTCATTCCTTCACACAGAGTGACTTCCAGAAAAAAATTATGAAATCCTTGCCTGCATCGAGTTTCTGTACCTGTGACCTTAGTCATAAATATGCATCCCCAAAGCCAAATTAAAGCCCTGCTGAAATCAAAAGTAGTTTTCCTGCTGCACTGCTGAGTCTACCAAGTTTTGACTCTGTTGTTTAACAAATGAGGCTACCAAAAAGACAGGGTTCCTTTAAACAAACCCCACTGTCTTCACAGGCTACACTGCTTCCCACTTTCCTCATTTACCATGCGAAAGTTCGGGCAACATTCCTCCTGTCAGACTGCTCAGCATGAATAATAGATACGTCATTTTTAACTGTCAAAGTCTCTGTAAGAGGTGCTCTTGGTCCTTTGGAGTATCTACAGCACACTGTTTATTTGGCATTACACACAGTTCGCGTTCTCCAGCTAGCGAAGAAATTACTAAAACGAGTCGTATGCTTTGAAGCCATAGAAATAATTTTACTCACACCTTATTATCCTTATGTAAGATTTAATTATCTCCTCTCCTACTCCCCTGCCTCAGTGACAATTTGCTCAATGATGTGTCAAGGAGATGGAAAAAATGAAGCAAATGAGGTCAAATCTGTGCAGTAATACACTGGTGTTTATTTACTCAGCAGCTACAAACAGAACAACTCGTGTGCAGGCAGTTGAGCTCTGCTGACTTACACCAGCTGTGGGCTCCACACAACTGCTGAGGAACAGATTATGTTTCTGTAATCTCAAATGTAAACCAGGCAATAGTTCAGATACAAAAAGTCACGACCTTACAGGAGAGCTGAAACTCTATTGATCGGGTGACAAACACCCCCCCCCAGACAGAAGAGGACACATTTTAGCCTAGTGTAAATGGCCACACTTTCCACCACGCTCTGCTCCAGACCACCCAGGATATGTGCTGCTGCAGTCTCTTCCTTTATTGCTATTAGTCTCATTTCTCCTGACTTCCCCTCAATGTGCACTTCAGCATGGATGTTGTGTCAGCAGCACTCCAACGCAATGGGCAGACTCGCCCCTTCAATGCCATCCCCTCTCCACCACCCTCTCAGTTGTGCCAATCCAACCATTGCCATGGCCATGCCCTGGATCAGGAATGTGAAATGATACTCTCCAAGACTAAAATATAGCAACTGTCAGAGATTTAGAGCCTGACCACACAAAAAATCTGAACGAGCAAACAGAGTAGGCAGTGGGAATTGGAACCATGAGTGATGGTGGAAAAGGAGGAGTTCTGAAATCAGATCTGACTCAACAGCATTGTTCAAATGTCAGCAATAAGTCACCTTATTCCTCTGGGTTATGGCTGGGCCTCAAGGGCCTCAAGTTTTTGGTTTGGCCATCATGTTTCATTGCAAGAGTTACCTGATATTTAAAGAGTAAACACTTTCTTTCTGGATGAAGATTCACCACCGCAAGAATTTTCAATATTGAAAGATTTACTATATACATACAGATACGTAAGAAACCAGCAGTTCCACTCATGCCACAGTCTAACTTGAGCGTGGCCAAGAAGTGGTTGGCAGCAAGGGTAGGATCAGAACACCCAAGTTCCTACCGCCAGCAAACATGCCCGAGAGTATCACAGGTGCCTGCGCCATGGCCAGCACTTATAATTGAACATTTTCCAGAGGATGAGGGGTATGTTCATAGAATCATTAGAGATGGGAAGGGAACCTCAAAAGATCACTTAGTCCAATCCCCCTGCCACAGCAGGATCGCCTAAACCAAGCTGCACAGAAGCATATTCAGGTGGGTCTTGAATGTCTCCAGAGGAGACTCCATAACCTACCTACCTTCCACTATCCTAGTTTGGAAGGCTCTTTTGGGTTCCCTCCAGTGTAACTGGTGACAGGAGCAATAGTGGGCAGCCAGCACAGCTATTCAGAAGTTGTGTGCCTTTGTCCTGAGCAAGTCAAGAGGCTCCTTATTAAAAAAAAAAAACCACCACAAAAAGCAGACGCCCACTTCCCACACATCAAGTTTTCAGTCTTGATAGCACTACTAGAGCTAAAAAAGAGAGAGGAGACATTGGGGAAAATTAGGACAGGGGGAAAAAAAAAATGAATAGAAGGGAAGGAATAGACAGCCCTAAGAGTGAGGACACCATTACTGCAACCTGACAGACCATTAAAAAAAGGTCAGTAGCCACTTAAAATATATGAACAAATTAACAGCATAGACCATGTTCAGCTCCACGTTAAGAAGCATTAATGAGAATAGCTTGCAGTTCGGTTTACTTAGCTCTTTAAATAAACATGGGCTATTGGAAATGTTATACAACAACGCAAAGCACCGTAAGTGCAGCTCCAACTCCTGTCATTCCCGCAGATGAGTTACAAATCTACAAGAACTTGTCTGCTCCATGCTTGCAGCCACCGCTAAACTTAAATTAGTAACTCTGTAGGCCTCTTCCAAGGCATATCAGAGACCAGCTGTGCAAGGACCTGTCACCTTCTTGTCAGGGAAAGTTTTCTGTCCAAAGAACTTTCGTCATCCCCCATTCCTCAAGTAGCTGGATGTCACTTGAAGAGACAGCTGAAGTCACTTGCAATGAATGGTCTCAAATCAGAGCTCACTGCCCTTGTCACAGAAAGTCTCACCCCGCAGCTAAAACTGTCACTGATCATGTTTAGATATGTACGCTGAGGTATCAGATTAGAAAAGAGTATGCACGAGATGGGAGTTTAAAAGAGGCCAAGTTGCAAGGAAAATCTTAATAGGGAGAACCGAGGGCTTGAAGGGTTAGCCCTTTTCCAAACCCAATTTATATTTCCCATCAAATCCAATAAAAAATCTCTAGCTTCTCAAACCGGCATATTTCCAACCAACATATTCAAGAAGAGGCTGAAACTTTAAGTACTTTGGCCAGAGAGCACATAGATTGCCAGGATAATATGGCACCTCTGCAGCAACTTACTTCATTAACAGGAAAATACCCAAAAGGCATATTCTGACCTCAAGATGAATGCTGCAAATGGTAAATGCCTACACCGTAGTCAAAAAAGATAGAAAAAGTGCAGTAAATGGGTATATTCTGAACAAACTCTGGAGAATACGATAACCCTTGCCATTCGCTTCTGAACCTCTTGCTTATATTAGCAAGAGGAATGTTGTCCAGTGATTACAGCAGGAGATAGAGCAGCCCAGGCTCCACAGCTGTCTTCCCATCTCAGGTACCGAGTTTTGGGTGACTCGTTTAGACTCTCACTAACTTCTAGGAAATCGAGCTCAACCGTTGGCAAACCCTGCAGCGTGGGCTTGCCAAAGAGCACTTGAGGACACATTTCTAAGACTGACCTCTTCGCTAAAAATAGCAAAGCACAAGTTGGGTTGCAGCTGCTGGTAGAAAGACAAAGGACACGGAAACATCCAGAAGATGCTCATTATATTCCACATCGTTTCATTTTACACATTTCTTCTAAGACACTGCCACGCCTCTGTGTCCTAGGAGCCAGATCCTGGGGAATGCTCTGCAGATTTGGCCATGATACCCTGCAACCTCTGGTGCTCCTGCAGTGCAGGAGCAGCAGCAGATCTGAGATGCGATGTTTTGAGTAGCTCCAGAATGCAATGTTTTCTGCTATGCAGTTCCACGGGTGAATTTTAGTGGGACAGTTCACTAAAGGCATGGACTCTGGCCTAGGCTACAACTGCAGAAGACATTCAAAAGAGAATGCAGGAGTGATTTCACCTCTGAGCACAGGTACCGCCTGAGGAGTTAAGAGATAGCCAAGTAAACCCTGACACAATCTTACATCCTGCTGCAGCCTGAGAACTGAGAAGACATTTGAGCTTTCACTTGTGCCTGCCCAGTTCTCCTTCAAGGCTTTGAAGGACTTAAATATAACGCTTCAGCTCATCTCCCACAGAAGTTCAATTAGCCATTACCTTATTTTCCATATGTAAAAGAAACCAATCTTCAGTCAGAAGCATGGTAAGCTTCTTTCCTTCTACCCTTGCACTGTTGGCTTCAAAGGAACACAGTTGGTTCCAGCTACTTATTTATAAAGACTATTCCCTTTGTTTCAGCTTGAAACCAGTGAAATTTCTCCAAATTTCACAGGCCAAACTTCTCTCCACAAACAGAACTCAAAAGAGCTAAGGGAATTCATTCCAACTTTTTTCTGAAGCATATTTGGTTTGTTCTTGCCTAAAAACACAGAAGAGACATTTTAATTCCAAAAAATATGCAAGAACTTAACACACGAGGGGATTGCAGACACCCAGCAGCACCATGAGGGAATGGGAATCACTGCTGTACTGTGATCTAGAAGTAGGATGCAGTCACTATGCAGCACTGTGTTGGGATTTCAGACTATTGCTGAATTGCTCAATCACAATCCCAGGCAACACCGAATACATGAAGTACGTGAAGTAAGGAAATTCTGTACTAAACATCAAACTCTCCTCATATGGAATAACCAAAAACCTGCCCAGAGAGTGCTGACCCCTAACAGGAGCCCCTGGATGCTCAGCTCTTTTGAAAATTAGGCCACTGCTTTAGAAAACTAAACACAGGCTAAGGATCCTAACTGTAGGCTCCTATTTTTGAAAGTCCTTGGTCTTTAATTTTCATAGCATGGTAAACAAAGGTTCTTTTTTTCCTTTCCCACTAGAAAGTACTCAGGGTTCAGAAGTTTATTGGAAACATAGCTGACATCCAAATCAACACAGACTGCAAAAACAACAGGGCTGACAAGACAGAACACTTTCAAAACATCACACTGATCATTAGAACAGCAGAGCAAAACATTAATATCATAAGCTTTCTGCAGTCAAGGACTCTGCTCTAGCTGGGTAGAGCTCTTTAAGCAACCGAGACCTGGGAAAATAGACTTTGAAGATAAATAGATGGATTTGCTTTCCAGCAAACAAATACAGGATCAACAAAATTGAACATGATGACTATTCCATAGGCAACAGCAATGCTGCCATGCAGATTTTCAGAAGTGTCACTACAGTAAATAAGCCTCTGCTTTGCTCTTGGGCGCAACAGAAAGTGAGGAAGTGGAGTAGATAGCAAATGACACTTTGGCAAAAAATAATAGATGAAAAATAAAGGAATTCTCCTGATCATTAATCTCAACTTGCAGTTGACTCTGTCTCGGGTCTGAGGTGGGGAGGGGTAATGTGTGTGGTAGCTTTAACAATACATTAACAACAACAGAGCACTCTGGAGGAGAAACAAAATCTCAAAGATATTAATTCAGTGAGTGCCTGTAGTCCTTTCCCAAAATGATCTAACAACCATCTTGCTGGGAGTTATGTGCACAGAGAACCAATCCAGTCAACACTGAACTAACGGTGTGCAGATACACCGTGTGTGATACATGTACGTGAATAATCTGGCAGTTTGTTTGGTCCTCATAGTTGATCGGTTCCATTGGAGGGGCCGAGTCCTTCACTACTCAGATCATTCCATTACTGCATTCTTTTCCAGAGCAATGACTTTGACCTGGCAAACACCTTTTCCTTGCCAAAGCTGTACAGTTATAACAGGAAAGCTAAGAAGCCTCATTCCCCTAATGCCTGCACAAGACAGCCTGGCAGGAAAGAGTATCTTTATGATGGTGTCACACACCATGCTGTTCTGCTTAACTTAGTTCGTCAGTATTTGCATTATAACCCTGCCCATAAAAGCGTGGTTGACTCTGACTTACAAGTCAAATGCCTTGATTCTCCTCTCACTTAGAGTGATATGAATTAGGAGTTAGTGCATGAGAAGGGGGAAGAGACTCAAGGTTTTGTGGGGAGAAAAGAAACAAGAGATAAAAGGATGCTCTGCATACATGATGCTCCATTTGCAGACATTCACAGATAAAAGGGTGATCCCACCGCAGCCCACACATTTGCTGCAAAAGCATTCCCATGAGTCCTGTGCATAACCTTCTGCACATTCAACAGATCAAAAATGCTGGGCTAACTCTGAGCTTACCTATCTCTAGAATTAAAATAAGTATAGCACTGGTCTGAGCATGGCTATTGAAATGGAGCAGGTCACGTACGAACATTGTGTTTTCAATTAAAGGCAGATATGGCCCAGAGAAACAAACACAAGACTATAAAGATAGGAATTTCCAGATCTTTATCCCATTGCTGCCAATGATTTGATGAGTCACGTTATGCAAGTTCACTTACCATCCACATTATCACACATCTCACCATTTTTTAACCCAGGATACAGCCCTTGCTTACTTTTCAAACTGGGGTGTTGTGAAGAGTCAACAACATTTCCACGTGTTCAGCGTTACAGAAGTGCTAGGCAGTTATAGGGTCTGATTTAATGCTCCCTTTTCTGGAAGCTGGGATAGAGTTACCATTTTCACTCTAAGCTTACCTCATATTGCCTGACTTGGTAGAGGAAAGGTCTGTCCTTAGCTACAGATCACAATCACACTGGATATTTTCCAAAACCAGAACCCGTGAGTTTTCCAAAGAAAAGCTTTAGACAGCCACGATGCTCACTCTGGTGAACTTTAAAAAGCAAAAACCATCCCCACATGCCAGTGTTCTGCTCTTGTCTTATTAGAATTCCCTCATTTCTCCTGCATATTTCTCCATTTTTGCTGCCTTGGTTATTCTGTCCATCTCCATCCTTCACCAGACTCACTGGCTCACCAAGGTCACGCCGCTGTATGACATCACTCATCACAATCCCCATGGAAACCACCATGTTGTCACAAACAGGACCATCGAAGAAGGAGGGGGAATAAAAACTATTTACACACAAATAGCTTGGCAATCAAAAAGGACTGGGAAAGGAAACACACAAAAAAGCCTGTGACAGCTTAATGAGGTTTTGGTAACACGCTGTCGGTTTTCCAACTGTGTTTGAGTGCGATCTTCGTTCTTAAAATCTGATTTTCCTTACTTTTCTGGACTTAAAAGAACTACATGCATTTTGCTCAGCACAGCAATCTGAAAGTTCACGTCTGATTTTATTATTTAATGTGTAGAAAGAATTGCACTTCAACGCCTGCCGAAGAAACTGCCTTTTATAAAGACAGTCTACAGAGATATGTTTGGAATTTTAAATCCTGGTGTTTTGCTTTTTCTTTAATCTTTTATTAATGGTTTGTGTTCCCATTACTCCAAACCGAGCATTAGGTTGCTGGGGAAAAGCGCCAATCAAATGTGTAGAGCAACTGAAACTTATTTGAAAATAAAGGAGGGTTAGGTGATCAAAATCAGGATTTCTGAGCTTCAGGCCTGTGATGGACACCTTGTACTGCAGGAAAAAAATAGGGAAAAGGAGAGTCATTTTGACAGCAGCAGGTCAGGAGACAGCGAGAGGGACTGGAAACCAGCTTTCCCATTTTGCTTTAGTTCTGACTGATCAATCTCAAGAGGTTTTGACTGAACCAAATTCAAATGCCAGTTACTTCTCTGTGACAGAGATGGGCATAAATTAACTCTGCTGCCTGACCTGACCACAGCTCCTCCTGGGGTCCCTCCCTTGCAGCTCATTCCTGCAAAGGATTGCTGTGAATTGTTTGAGTCAGGAGGGATAACGGCCATGATCTGCCTGGAAGAAAAAGGAAACCAAAACTTTTTCCATCAATACTAACAGCCAAGCCCCCATTTTCTGTCTTTCTCTGGAAACCTAAGCAATTGCTTGCCTTTGGGTTACAACTGCATGTCCACAGATGATAGAAAAACAGTTACATAGAACTGCGTGGCAGAAAAAGGCAGCTTTGACATACCCAGCCTCCCAAGCACAAGCACAGTAACGGAGTTGCACAGTAACCACGTTCCTCGCTCCACACAAAGTCCCAGGGTAGGAGGCAGCAACTCACTTGCCAGACTCATTTGAATACTCAGTTGAAATATTTGATTACATGCAACCAGCTAACAATTGATTAAACACTACGAGACAGACACTGACAAAATCTTACAACAGTGAGGAATGACAAACATACATGAGAAAGTGAAAACGATCCTTCAAAGATAAGGTGTGTTGTAATTAAAAAACAGCCTTTCCTTATCTCAGTAAAGGTCTACAGGAGCTGTTTGCAGCTGGAGAACAGGCCCTTAAAACACCATGGAAATTCCTTTCTCATCAAATGCTATTAAAGGCAGGTGTGTTCCTAAGATTCTCTTTTTTTTATAACTCATTTGATAGGAGGATCCGCTCTCTGTCCAGCAAGTCTTTTCTGCCCATACACACCGACTCATTTTTCAGTGCTTCAGAAATGATGCATGAAGTGCTGTTATCACACCACGGGTACATGAAACATGATGCAGGAGCCACAACAAGGGCAGTAGGCTCCAGCTATTCTACACCTTTTCACCACTGGGTTTACCTGCTCTCCACAACTATTTGAAAGGAGACTGGAGTGAGAAGAGGCTCAGCCTCTTCTCCCTGGTGGCAAGTTAACCAGACCAGAGGAAATTACTGCAACAGCCAGGGGAGGGTTAGGCTAGACATGGGAAGAATTTCTTCAGCAAAAAGGTTACCAAACACAGGAACAGGCAGCCCAGAGCAGTGGTGGAGTTGCCATCCCTGAGGGATTGAAAAGGCACACAGTGCAGAGGGACCTGGGTTCAGGGTGACCTGGCAGTGCTGGGTCAAAGGCTGGACTTGGTGATCTTAAAGGTCTCCTCCAACCAAAGAGATTCAGTGATTCTGTGACTCTGCCAAGGTATGCACATGTATGAGAGCCACAGAACCATGTGAGTACACATTTCTATTCATCATGGGATGCATCCAAATATGTCCTCTTAGACTCCTATAACACAGGCATTGCCTTAAAGGGACACTAAGCATCCCAAGCGTAGATTTTGAAGCAAAACTCCACAGCAGGCTGTGTGTTCTGTAATTACCTGCACACTCCAAAGCCTGAGGGATGCTACTTCACAAAGGTACATAAAGAAAACTAGTTTGATGTTGTGATACAGATTTTGCTCTGCATTCACCTCCACAGTGCTGGCACAGGGAATCCTACACATTGCAAACCCAGAGCTCAGAATTAGTCTATATTCTCACAGGTGCAGAAAGCACTTCCAATGGAAATGCATCTGTCCCTCAGGCAGAAAGGAAGGAATTTTAGGAACCAAAAGATACGATGATACAGGCCAGGTGGTTTGATGCAAGGGTGGGAGAAAGGGATGACTCACAAATATGAGCAAACAGTGGGTTTTGCCCTGGTGAATCATGGCTGGGATTCTCTGACTGCCTCTGCTGCACAGAGTGCTGTTATTTGATGAAAATAATGCTTTGCTATTTTTTACAACTTCCACTAAGACTTCTAGTGGTACAGTAGCAAAAGGAGAGCAATTACTCAAAGAAGGGATGTTTCCTCCCCCTCATACCTTTGATTTCCTCTTCATTTTGGGTTAAAACACCCTTTTTCTGCATTGCCCACACAAATATGTTCTACAATTACATACGCAGACAGTGAGCTCCAAATTTAAAACATTCATCTGAAATGTAGACCCAGATGTTGAGGCAGGTCGACATGACAGCAGTGTTCCTTGCTCTGAGGGGATGACTTTATACAATCATCCATTCTCAGTCTTCCATTCTAACTCTTTAGGAACAGTAACTAGAAATACTACTTACTGACAGACAGAAATGTCCTTTAAGAAATCCCTCGCACCCATGAGCTCCCCAAACCAACACTGTGCAATAATTCCAAAAGAGCAAGAAGCAAAGTAACCATACAGCTCTAGGCTAATTCATTTCAAGGGCAAACAGGTATTCACTGTCAACTTGGGTAGTATTTCTCCATCACTTCTCTCTGGAAATGAATCTGAATCTGCCAGTACAAAGCTCCTCAGTAAAACTGCCTTTAAAAAAAATCACTTTCTCCCACTGCTGTGACTCACACTGCATGGGACAACCATCTCCAATTCTGATGTTTAATAAAATGAGGCCTTTCAGAACATCAAGGTTGGAAAAGCCAAAGTTCATCAAGTAGCAAACTGACCCAAAGGCATTACCTGAGACAGTCAATGAAATTCACATGCAGGAACAATACTACACAATATTCTTGAATAAAATTGTAGTTCATTAAGAACCTGATGATGGTTATCGCTCATCTTGGCCTCACCCAAAAGAAGGGAACCCATGACACACATCCTACTAAAGACACTTGCCCAGGAGCTAACACCACAAGCTAATTCTGACCTCCTAAACCCACCAGCTCTGCGTTCCACCACTTGCCAACAAAACACTGTGCAGCAAGACATACTGTGCCCCACGTTTAGCTAACAAAATCATGTCATGTGTGGTGTTGCTGAAAAGCACTGCAGTTGAACGGTAACTTCTGCTATTGCAAAAGCTGGAACAATTTCAGGTTGTCTCCTGGCTTATTGCTTCAATCACCTGCGATTTCTCTGGGCTTAGCTGCAATACACAGGACAAGAGCCTCTGCTCCACTGAGCCCTTTGTTGTCTCACCTGGCTGATTAGCGAAGGGCTTCCCCCCTTCCTTTTTGCTTACTTAACTGATATTGCTCCTTACTTACAAGTCTCTAACTCTGCCACATATTGAGCAGTCAGTCCTTGAGTGACCTATATCAGACAGCAGCAGTCACTGTTCGGAATTTACAGTCCCAATTACAAAGCAAACACTACCATCTGGTGGTCTGTTTGAAAAGCCTTCTACATTAAAGAGTGTTCCTTCTGACCTAACTCTTTGTGAGGATCCAGTTTCTTTTCCTAGGACAGACAAAAATCTCAACTATTCAAACCAAAGAGCGTGTATTTTTTGTCTGTGTTTCTTCTCCTCCAACACAAATAATCGATTACCTCCTATTCTTGAAATACTGGGATTGCCAACACCTTGTACAGTTTCATGCAGTAGTTTCTACTTGCAGGCTGCACTCACTCCACACTGGAAAAAGTTACTGAGGTGGTAGAACCTCTGTCTGATGTGACTAGCCCTTTTGTCCTTCAACATCGTGAGTGAAGGAAAGCTTTGGTAAGGCAGAGGCTTCTCTTTGACAGATGGGGCTGAGCTGCAACATTTCTCCCAAACCCCACACAGGACTGCAGGCTGCACACTCCTCTCTGAACCACACTGGTGCTCTACCCATGACAGTTTAATAAGGAGCCCCCCTAACAAACATTTAATACAAGTGTAATTTCCCCCAGCATATATGAACCAGTTTGCCCGGCTTCAGTTCCCCACTATGTAGCTCCATTTGGAGCCTTGGAAACTTAACCACCTTCCTCCACTTCAAAAAGTGACCTAACACAGGGGTTTTGGAAGTTGTCTCCTTCTAAGAATCTCATTCCCCGCCCCCCCCCCAAGTACACAAGGTATTCAAAATTCACCACTACCTGCCTGTATGCAAGGAACAGCTTGACAAAGACATCTCCTTAGAAAATAAAGATGTCCATCGTGTTTCTTCCATCTATTAACTCTTTTCATACACTTAACATCAGCTGGGAACTATGTGTCACATAGCAACATAAATCTTGTGTGTTTCAATGGGCAAGTAAATTCAAAGTGGAAATGACTAGGCAATTTATTCTCATGCTTTATTAATTTTGGTCTACTTGCTCTCCATCCCCCTGTAACCCCCCACACCCCAAAATCCTTTCAGTTAAGGACTAGACTTCTGNGGACTGCAGGCTGCACACTCCTCTCTGAACCACACTGGTGCTCTACCCATGACAGTTTAATAAGGAGCCCCCCTAACAAACATTTAATACAAGTGTAATTTCCCCCAGCATATATGAACCAGTTTGCCCGGCTTCAGTTCCCCACTATGTAGCTCCATTTGGAGCCTTGGAAACTTAACCACCTTCCTCCACTTCAAAAAGTGACCTAACACAGGGGTTTTGGAAGTTGTCTCCTTCTAAGAATCTCATTCCCCGCCCCCCCCCCAAGTACACAAGGTATTCAAAATTCACCACCACCTGCCTGTACGCAAGGAACAGCTTCACAGACATCTCCTTAGATAATAAAAGACGCCCATTGTGTTTCTTCCATCTATTAACTTTTTTCATACACTTCACATCAGCTGGGAACTATGTGTCACACAGCAACATAAATCTTGTGTGTTTCAATGGGCAAGTAAATTCAAAGTGGAAATGACTAGGCAATTTATTCTCACACTTCACTAGTTTTGATCTACTTGCTCCCCTAACTCCCCACACCCCAAAATCCTTTCGGTTAAGGACTAGACTTCTGCAATCCAGCTCATCTCCCCCAAATTCAGTATAGGTCACATATCAGCAAATTTGAGATCTGGCCTCAACATTTCTTCAGCTTCCCCATCTGAGGTTAGGATGTTTTATTACTGGTTTTCTTCATTACAAGTCTTCTGAGTTCATTACTGCTTGAAAGATAGCTTCTCTAATGGACAACAGATGAAACACAAGAGTAACAGACAAGTAACTGTAGGGGTTACTGTCAAAGCAATAGGTGTATGAGGTGCTGTGCTGGCAGACACAGGTTAGTCCTTCTGTCATTTAACTGTGGGACACTAATCCTTCACAGGTAATTATCAGTCACCTGCCTTTGCCACGCTCAAGTTAATCCAAGCCTGCAATCTGCAATGAATTACTCCAGCTGGGATTACCATTTGTTTTCAGCACTCCTACCTACTGAGGCACTTTAGAAGGCAATGGATGGAGTAACAGGGAAGACATTTTTATTTCCTTATCTCAAGATTCAAACATCTTGGACAGTAATTCCTATCATTCTCTTAAGCTTTGTTTCCTATTACAGGAGCTTCTCAAAGTGTCAGATACATGAATAAAGATCCCAGCCCACAGAACAGCAGATCCTCACCTAAAGTTTTCATTATCCTCAGGCTGCAGGGCACACGTAGCCATCTTCATACACTCTTCATGAGTGTATCTGGCAAAGTGACTGTCTATTGCTTACCCTGTACATCATCTCAATCCTGGACAATAAACAGCTGTTCAGAATGCACCAACAGTAGACTTTGATCAAACAACTACATAGTATATCAGAGAACTGCTCTTCTACCAGAGAATTGTTTAGGTTGGAAAAGACCTTCAAGATCATCTGTCCAACCATTAATGCAGCTGCACTAAGACCATCACTAACTCATGACCCTCAGCTCTGTACCATGGTACAAAACATGCCAGCCAGTTCTTGAGGGAAAAAAAACAGTGGTCCAGCCCTCTACCTACAAATCAGACAACCTTAACAGAACTGGCTGCAATTCAGACTTTTCCTGCCCTGAGCACTTTACCAGTAAGCATGCACCTCATGGTAATGTGGTGTGTGCTTCACACAGCATGGACTTCAGCAGAGCATAACCAGATACCAGTTATACACAGCTTGGTATCAGCTAGAGGAATTAAACTGGCTTTAGCCCAGCCAGTACACATGCAGAAGCAAGCAGCGTTCATTTGAAGTTAGATCTTAGTACTTTAGCATGCAGAAACCAGTACTGTTCACTTTAAATCTGGTTTTCCTTCCAGTTTGCACTTTTTTTTTAAATCATAATTTGTCTATTTCACTGACATTCATAGACTTCAACACAGGGAAATTCAGCCCCAAAAGCCAAAGATAGAAAAATGAAGTGTTAAATGACTGGGGAGCGCAGGGACAATGAGCAGAATACAACTGGAACAGGTTGCCCAGGGAGGTTGCAGACACCCTCTCCCTGGGATCTTTCAAGCCAGATTGGATGAGGGTCTAGTGGAGGGTGTCCCTGCTCATGGCAGGGGGGTTGGAACTAGATGATCTTTAAGGGAAAATGTAACGTGTCGGGGAAATCTAACAAAGGTGAATTTTTCAACAGATGTGCAACACAGACAACAGGTAACTGCTAACATAGTTAACCAAAGCCATACATGAAAAACAGAGGGATGGACAAACCGCAAAGAACACGAGTCACTTCTGAGCTGCAAAATGGATCTATTTTGATTAAGAAATACAAGAAGGTAATACAGAGAGTAGTGACCAGAGTTTCAGATCATACAGCAATAGGAAAGGAACTCATAAGCCCCTTAGGGACACATGGCTACCCACCCACACAGAGCTTAGATTTCAAGTCTTCATTTTAAGGCCACGACTTGACCTCTGTTCAGAGACATATTAAGGTCTTGGCACAGTATCAGATGCCTAGAATAGTGAAGTATCGTAAACAGATTTAGTGTATGGAATTTTGCACTGGCCAAAATTAATTGGCTAAGAGGTCAGATTACAGCCGTTAATATTTTGCAGTAGGAGCCAAAGCCCTCCGATTGCCCTGCAGTCTATTAACTGTTTCCTTCGTTGATTTTTTTTTTTGCTGGGGGAAAAAAAGTCACATTTCTGAGGTTTTCAAAGTGACAACAGATATTAATGTGTAGCTGAGCTTTGTGCAAATCCCAGCCACGGGAGTCGCTGATAAACACACGGCTTCAAACGAAGTGCAAGGAAGTGAGGTCTGGGGTGTGTAATACTAACTTAAAATTTCAGACAGTGCAGGTTAAAGCTGTAAGAAGCTGGTGGTGCTGCAAGAACACCAGTTTAAGCGAGTCATTCAGGCACTATCAGCACACTGCTCAGAGTTAAGGGCCAACATCAAAGCTATCATCACTCTTCTGAGAGCAATCAAATGCCAACACACAGCTCTCCACCACAACCCAACGTGGCCCTGAGAAGTCTAACATATTTCCAGATAGGTCAAGCAGCCTCTGCTGTGGCACATCTGCAGTTCAATCACCCGTAAATGCACTGGGCCGACTCTCCTTCTTCCTTCCCTCCTGCCTGCAAACACACACAGGGGTTGAAAGAAGCTGCCTACAGACTGAGGCTGGGGGCAGCTCAGCTTCTCGCTATGCACACGGGATACATCCTAGAACACTCTGGAGTAACAAGAGTCACATACATGGAGTTGGCTTTAGCATAGGCCCCAAGGTTTAACACAGAGGGAGGCAGGACTGACTTCATGGCCAGCCTTAATTATCGTGTAAAAGGATGAGGAAATACTTTTTGGCTCCCCTGAAGGCAGTGGCAGCAGTCCTGCTCTCAGAGTTTTAGCTCACTCTACTACAGCCATATCACCAGCTCACTTCCCTGAGTATTTTATGTACTATTGCTGGAGTTGGGCTATATTTGAGCCAAATTCCAACCTTTAGACTTAGACATAAGCATCAACTGTAAATTTTAAAATGAGAGATCCCCTACCTAAACATGGTGCCCATATGTCATACCTGAGTAATGAACTGTTGGAATCACTTCAGTAATTGCATCTGTGCTGGCTTGAGCCCATCAAGTCAGAGATACTCAGGCTTACAGATTTTGGAATTCTGCACAATCTAGCAGCTTTAAATTCTGATTTGACTAATACATTGGTTTAGAGCCTCAAGTTGCATGAAGTTTACCAGCAAAATGTTCTTTGAAACCCAGGACAGCTCAGCTCACCTGAACATCTGTTAAAGTGGCAGGAAAATATTTAATATGTGGGATACCAAGATGATTGGGACATAAATACAAGTTTTTCCAATCAGGACAACCCTCAGAGGAAAGCACTGCAAACTTATCTGTGGTCTCTTGTATCTAGTCCCATCTACCTCTCTCCTCCCTGAGGAATTTTAAAGTAAAAAAATCAATTTGGGGCCAAATCCTAAAAGCTATTCAGCAAATCCTCTCCCTTCCTACTGGCTTCACCAGACATGCAGCTACTTGGAAAATAAACTTAGCCCTGAAGTCCAGTTGTTTCTTTTCCCAGGAGCTGAGGGAAGTACCAAGCTGCAATATTTGTGATGCCAGCCAATGCTTCTGCTTCTTGGCAAGTGCCAAAGGCTTCAGCTTCCTTCACTTCCATCAGGGCATCACAAATTATGGCTAAGACACAGGGCTGAACTGAAAAGCAAACTAACAACCCACCCCAAAGCTAATCCTCAATATTTATTACTTGTAAAGTCAAGAGCAGCATTTTTTTTTCCCCGTGAAGCCAGGTCTCTGCAGGTTACCTCACCAGCTACCAGGTAATAAAGCAAGATTGCATCAGTGTACCACTCCCCTCCAGTGCAGTGTTGCCTAACCTCATTTCTGCCTCGCAGTTGGCATCACACAATCATCACCTCACAATTACAGAGCAGCCATGCGGCAACCATAGCATCACTTGCATGAAGAGCGTATCTGGCAAAGTGACTGCCTATTGCTGGTTGACTTAGAAGCGAGAATGGACATGTTCTTTGTGGAACAAGAGACAAGCCAGTTGTCTTTGCTTCTTAATTCACCTTTTCCTCCCACATGCTCCGTTTTTTCTTCCTATCAGAAACCATGCAGAAAGACTACAGGGTACTCAAGGATATAGCTAGCAATTGGGGGAGAAAAAAATATACTAACAAGTTTTTTTAATGAGGTTTTCCTGAGGAGCCAGCTTACCGGTCTCAAGATAGTGCTGTCAGCTACATATTCTGATATCAAGTACCAGTTTCCTTACTCAGGTTACTATTTTACTATAGACACAACAAATTTGTTTTCACACTGCTTCCAGTCTTGACTCAGCCATGATGCCACTGTGGTAAACACCACAACAACCATAACCTCACGCTTCTGACAGTGACAACCTTTTGTAGGCTGAGACTTTGACCTCTTTAACTGTGACTACATCAATCTGTGCTGAAGAGGCTGCTGGATGCTAAGAGTTAGATCCTAATGAAGAATCCAAACCAAAGCCTTTTGTTTTAAGTGAATGACAAATACTAATCCATACATCCTCTGTAATCCTGCATGCTATACCGAAAGGCTCATCCAGGTCACCACCACGTTCAGACTGAAGATGAACATGCAAGCCATAAGAAACAACTTCTCTTCTGCCTTTGCTGCGAAGTCACCAACAGTTCTTCTTCCAGAGGCAAGAACGATACAACCCAGCCCTGATAAAGTATTACTTAACAAGACCAGAAGGTGGAGTTGTAATGTAGAGGGGCCATGGCACAACAGCAAGAAGCTGCACAGCCACTAGCTCCTCTCCACTAGAAAACACACGCTACGATTCTGCCATCATTCAAAAAGAAGCCACTCTGCTCTATTCATGCAGCTTAGATGCTGCTGTTCAAGTGCCAAAAGCCAAGTGCACCTAAAGTAGCCTAAAAAAAGCAAGCAAAGCCTATAAATAACCCAAGTACATTTAGTTTTTACAGCCCTTTTCATATTTTTTCCTAAGTCGGAGCATTTTAATAACATCTGCAAGGAGCTGGTTCAGTTACTCATTTGTAAAAGTGCGTTAGTAACAAGCAAAGGCACTGCTGTTATTTTTATGTGAACCACTGGATAGCCGTGCATGTACACAGATTTGCTCAAACTCACGGCCAAATGAGGCAGCCAGAAAGCTATGCACCAAATGGAAAATGTGAAACAAAATCATCCTGTGATTACATCTCCACAGTGCCCCTTTAAGCCAAAATAAACATTTAGCACCAGTCCATCAGTAGTTTGGAGGAGGATATATTTAAGCTGAGTCCCATACATTTGCACTGGCATAACTGGGGGTGGGATGCTAAATATGCCCCCCCCGCCTTTCCAAGCAGCGCTGGCTTCCCATCTTGGACAAATGAAAATTAAAGCACATTATGTCCCCACGAAGCCCTAGAGCCCTGCACTCACAAATGAAAACTGAGTCCTCAATTAAGACTTGGCAGGAGAGTAACTCCCCGACACGGCTCAGGGCTGATGCTGGTGGTGCACTATCGGTTACATGGGTACGTTCAGTGCTCAGCTGTCCCAGCGGATGGCTTTTAGAATTCAAAAACAATTTACTTCCTCCAAATTCAAGCTATCTAGAAGCTCTTAAGGACTGAGCTAAGTCCTCAGACTATGGCAGGACTAAGGTAAAGGCTGAGAACTAGGCAGAAAGAGAGCTGAAGATAGAAAGAGAATCAGTTCTCAGAGAAAATACTGAGAGACACTGACAGAGACAACACTCACTTTAAATCAAATAAATTCTTAAAAGGTCTCTTCCAATTTTCAAAAATCCAAGTGAACAGAATAGAGAGAATAATATTATTTGAAGAAGAAATAGCATTTGTTTGGATCAGATTCTATCACGTTCAAAGCTCAGTGTAACTAACCTAACCTTATGGGAGAAGAACTAAAACTTCAGTATAATAAAAGCAGCTGAAAAACCTAAGACATATCCTCAAGGGAGTTGCTGGAAAAGTGCTCTCAGATACTGCTTTTGGCATCTAGAAATTTAGAAAAACAGTCGGATTTAGATTAGGAAACGTTAATCTCTGCACCAAGTATTCTGTACTGTATACCCAAAACACATGATGCAGTGAGTTTGGGAAACTCCAAGATCTGTTTTTACAGCAGGATGATAGAGTGTTACTGCCTGACTAGGAAAAACCAAAGCACAGTGCCAGTCAAATCAGAACTTTAGGGACTGATCTGGTTAGGACCGATACCACTGAAGCTGTGCGAGTGGAAAGCAAAAGCAAGAAGGTTTGGAATTGTAGATTTCCTTAAAAAAATTGTAGCATTTGCTTTAGAAAAACTGCATCAAATTAGAAGAGGAAAGAACTATAAAAATTACAGCAAAGCCAAAATCACTGTGTACAAATATAAATCATCAGATAATAAAAATCAAGGGGGCAAATGTAATTGATAATAAGGCTGACAACAAGGGGTCTCACTGAAAAGCCAGGTGGGTAAAAAGTAAAACAATTCCTGCTGGAGTAAGTCGTGTGCTCCTGAATCCAAAAATACTGGAAGGGAATAATTTCATTCAGGGTGAGAACGGATTCTTTAAAATTCTGCTGAACTGGAGCCTGTAAAGAAGGACAATAGAATAAATCCTTCAAGAGAGAGTAAGGACAAGAAAGGCAATGGAGTGTGCAGGACAGATACCAAAAGCTCATAAATATGGGAGTGTAAAAGGGAAAGAGGTATGATAAAGACACAGTAGAAAAGATGTCAAGCACTAAGGACAGAACAGTTCATGCCAAATGAAAAGAGGGAAGGAACCAGCCACTGCAATAAACAAGAAACTGGGGAAGAAAACACAAAAGATGTTTCACAGTTCAGGGGTGACTGGGCTGGTGCAAGTATGCAGAAAACACTAAAAAAGGGAAAACAGGAGGCATAGGAAGTTAATTACAAGCTTTCTTTTTTGCTAATGGCCTTAATATCCATTTCATAAAATTTAATCTACAGTTAAATAATCCTTAGAATGTGCAGACTCGAGTCACCATGTACTTCTTTCCTTAAAACCAGTATTTAACATGTTTGGGATTTGGGTGGTTGTTTTTGTTATTTCAGATTCAGAGCGTCTGAATTCATCAACTCCTACACTGAACAAGGTTCACAAAGTATTTTAAACAAATGGTAGCATTACAAAAGTTAAATTAAGAAAAGCTCTTCTTCAACTCATCTAGCTCTGCCCAAGTTTTATCAGATGCTTAGCAGTTTAATCAGACATCTCTATTGTCATATCTTCCAATTATTATTTTACAGAGAGTATTATGATAAGAATCAACTACATCAGCACACTACCAAATCATTTCTTACTAGGGTATTTCCTACCCTTAAAATAGCTATTACACTATGCATCACAGAACAGTAAGTACCTTAGGCATCAAATCTCATTATTCTGTGACGGAAATAATTGTAAACGATAAAAATACATTTAAGTTTCATTCTACAATGTGTGGGAGGCAGTCTGTCTTTGTCTTTAAATGACGAACACCTAACAATACCAGTGTCCCTTGCACTATTGCCTATAGTATTCAGCCCATCCATGAGACTCTCCTCTCATTTGAACGCTTTTAGCTTTTTCACAGAATAATCTTGGTTGGAAAGGACCTCCCAGATCACCAAGTCAACCATCCCCCCCAATCAACAGAAAAACCTCAACACACCTGAGAAAAAACACAAACTAGCCCCCTCCCTGCTGCCACTCTAGCAGGGCATGAAGCACCATGGCTACACGGTTCTTCAACACCTCCAGGGATGGGGACTCCACCACCTCCCTGGGAAGGCCGTTCTAGTACCTCACCAGTCTTTCTGGAAAGAAGTTCCTCCTCACATCCAATCTAAACCTCCCTCACCTCTCTTCTTGAATGACCTGAAGTACCAGCATGCTGCAAAGCAGGGTAGGAGTCATGCAGAATTAAACCTTAATAAAGGGCAGCACACACTGAACCAATCTGCTTCAAACCCACTACTCAGCCAGTGACTCTCCACAGCTGAGGGCTCCTTCACCAACCAGGACTGCTACTGGGACAGGACGGGTGTTTGCAAGATAGACAGAGGGCCAGTCATGTTCAATCTGACCTCATGTAAAGCATGTGCAGAACAAACCCAAAGCACTTGAAAGAGAGGAAACATTTGCGTCTAACAAACCCTGTGGGGAATTAAGCAGGTGCACAAGGCTACCTTCTGAGAGAAAGAGTAAATCTGTTAATATTTAACTCCCAAAGAAATGCTGAGATGACTGCAGAAAAGGCTTACAATTTATACTGCACTGAATCGAGCAGCTGGTGAGACATTTAAAAGCCTGTAAGGTAATATGGTCATTAGGACTATTTAAATTCCTTTCAAGGAATGTCGCAAAAGATTCCTAGGCTGCTTCAAACTAAATACACCAAGGCTCTCCTTGACAAGCTGTAATGGGACAGACAGGAATGCTGTGGTGTTGATAAGGGGACCTTTAAAGATGAAACTTGCTAAGGATGAGTTTTGACAACCTAGATGACAGCTCTGAAGAGAGAATATATCTGAAGAGGCAAGAGGTTTAGATTGCTATCATCCTTGTGAAGAACAGCAAGTATCCAGGTTGTGAACAAATCTGTCCAAAAATGCTCGAAGCTATACTGTGGCTTCACGCGGGTGGCAAATGATCTTTGCCATGTCTGAGGGGCAACAGATACTGCCTGTCAGCAGCAGGGATACTGGATTACGAGGATGGGAAACCTGTCTCACTATTCTAAAGAGATATCTATCAACACCAGCCACCAGCATATGCTGCCCTTCTTGTAATCGGCGACAGATCTGGACACTCATAACCTGAACAGAACTTTCCATCTGTTGTACTGTTTAACAAGTTTCAGATCGGAAATCGCTCACATTTCAGCTTCATCTGATAGTCAGTGCCCCACACAACACACCAAAATCTAAAGAAATCGATCATTCTAGAAGCTGCACGTTTTCATCACTCAAAACCAAAATAATGCAGCTTATTAATACAGTAAGAAAAACTAATTATTTCGTTCATACTGTTGGGCTGCATAAAACTAATGAGTTTTTCACTCCCTGAATTAGAATAGAGATCAAAGCAGCAGTCCAATGTAGCCCAGTTTTTCATGGGTTTGTCTCCCCTGGCTTAAAAACAACCTCCTCAGTTTCTACTTAGTTTCTGCCTGCCTTCCCTACCTCTGTACCCTCAAGCTCTGGCACGTCCTGGATCTTTCTCCACTGCAACACCCTCAACCCCTCTTTCCCAGCTTGTCTCCAGCACAGTATTTCCACATGTTTGGTCTAGTTTTGCTCAGTCTTGCAGATGGAGAGGAGCAGCACTGGCTGTGACTAGACCAGACCTATACGTGTAGACTGGCCAAGCAGCTCTTTCTCTTGGCTGCCAGGCAAACTAAACACAGAAGCAGCCTTCCAGCTGCTGCAGTTCTGCCAGTTCCATCAGGACACCGAAGCTCCCAACCTGCTGGCAGCCCAGGCAGACTGCAACACCCAGCTCAAAATATTTGCACTTGTTAATCAAGGGGCCAAACAATAGGAAAGGAAATAAATACACAGGAGAGGGTGCTTTATGCCTCAAGAAAGCAAGATAAATTCAACAATAGGGATTTAGCAGCTACTTTGTCAGCTTGCAGTGCCCTTGTCTAACAGTGATAACATTTTGTCAAGAGCTACAGCGTTTCACTTCCCACTTCTGTGGATCAAACTTCTTTTTTCCTGTTGTGGAAAGGGAAAACAAAGAAAGGAAACAAACCCCTCACACTGCACATATGTCCATTCAAGATCTGAATGTAAAGAGTTTTATTTGGATACCCTAAATAGTGCAAAACCCAGGGAAGACTTCATAAAGGGAGTTCAACTGACATTACTTGCTCTGTATTATTTCTGTATTAGGATAGGGAAGGGAGAGAGCTACCCAGTGCTGCACCAAAATAACATATCCATGGTCACTGAAGTGGTATTTCAACAAGGAAAACAAAGGTGCAATTCAGTAAGACCATCACATAAGCAAAGCTGAACAAAACAAAGCTGCTGCCATTTTACGTTGGCTAAAACCACAAGATCCAAATAGAAGTGGGAGTCAGGAAGCAGAGCAGTCTATTTACTAATGATTATCCTCTACCAATGTAAAGAATATTAAGGAGGAATGTAGGAATTTCTAGGTGATTCTATTCTAGCAGTGGGGTTGGACTTTGGACTTGATGATCTTCAGAGGTTTCTTCCAACCCCTCGGTTCTTTGATGCTGTCAACCTCCAGACAGAGAACATTTAAGTATCATGGCCTCAATTATACAAGTTAGCTCGTGGATGAGAGATCTTGATGGTGAAGTGAGAGGTGCTGCCCACACCTAGTCCACTTAGACAAGTTTTATCTTGGGTAATGAGACTCGACACCAGAACTCAACAAGAACAGCACTGAACCCACTATATATTTTGGTGGGGAACCCATACAGAGAGCTAATTAGAAAGCACAGTGAAATGCATTTGTAAAGATGAAAGTTCCAAAAAAGGCTCCACAATATTAGAGGTTAATATTTTAATGATCTCTCTTTAAATAATACATCCTCTTTTGAACAAGCTAATACTTTATAGATGAGAATCTTTAAGCCATGTGTAATTGAGCTACAGTGTTTCTATAGTGGTGTCGCCTCATCCTGAGTCTCTTTTAACACTCATTGATTTCTGCCAGACACTCATTGGAAGAATTAATTTATTTATGAACTTGTCATTACAAGTCATTGATTAAGATGTCCTTCCTTAAAGATTTAATTATGCCCAAAGATAAAAGATTTGCTAATTATTGTCTTTTATCTAATTGAAGCTTTGTATTACAAATAAAGTTCAAAGGTTTAAGACAGTTGCCCTTTCAACCATTTGGGCAAAGATGAGAATTTAATTAGAGGGGAGAGACCATGTTCTCACTAGCATCTTCAGATCCATTCCAGGAGCCATTCTGGTAACAGAATTGATGAGTATTCAATGTGCAGAGACCCCAGAAAATCTTTTAACCTTTTTTTGTCTTTCCCTTGTTTTCACAGCATTGCTCTTTGTTTTGGATCCATCAAGCAATTTGACAGTCTGCCCAAGCTACTGAAATACCTTAAATCAAACATTAAGAACTTCCATGTTTTTCTTCCAATTTAGCTTTCTCTTGGATACCAACAATGGGAAGAATTCCTAAGGATGTGGGCTTTCAGGTCTTCATAAAAAGATAGACGCAATGACCTCACTTAACAATTGCTCTTAATTTGAGGACCAGAGCAGAGAAAACAGCAGTGTCTAAGCATCAGCACCTCTTAACAATAAACAATACAGACAAAAGGATACAACACAGGAAGCTGCTTTCTGCGTCACTGAACAACCTCATGAACTTGTTGGCTCATTTCGTAACAGCACAAATAAGAAACAAGCAAATACAAACCTAAAATTGACTTATTTTTCCAGCTTCTTAGGATGAGCCCACAGCTGCATCAACCTGAGGCACAGAACTATCCTGTTTGGTACACACAGTCTTACTAGTACCACAGGCAAAGGTTACTAGGGTTTGCAGACAGCTTCATTTCCACACGGACAGCGAGACTCCGTGGTAAAGGCCCTGGCAGTCCCTGTTAGGCACAGAATGGCGGCTCTGCAACTATCAGCTATTTAAGCAACCTGGTCTAGTAGAGGCGTCCTTGCCTGTGGCAGGGGGGCTAGAGCTAGATGAACTCTGAGGCCCCTTCCAACCTAAGCCATACTGATTCCAAGCAGGTGTTTACTCATAATAAATGCCCACTAGACTACTACCTAGTGGAACTGCTTGACATTTATACATGTCATAAATACAAGTATAATCATTCAATCCATCTGTACACAGTCAAACCACAGCTTTGAAAGCCTCCTTGATTTAGGATATCTTTCTAAGAATGGAGTATTTGATACCTCAGCAAGCCAGCATTTCCTCACTTACTTATATTTCTCAAAAATAAAAACCCACCTTGTGGATGCATGAAACAGTGAATGAGCTTTGAGTGCCCTGTACCAAAATAACTAGGAATTATGTTCAAATATTCTTGAACTCAAGTACTTGACCCAAACTCCTGCAGCTTTTTATTACTTCTGAGAACTAACCAAGTAAATTTACACATACAGAATGGAGCACCCCTAGGTTTTTAGAGGGCAAGAGAAAGACATTCCTTAAAATACAGGTGATAAAAGATAGAGGTTTTGTGCAAGCACTACCGTGAAGAAACATCTGTAGGAAAAAGAAGAAACAAGACAGAGTGTCAAGAAGTTGTATTTAGAGTCAGGAAATTCTGTTCAGTAATACATGTCATACCAAGTGTCAGTCAGCAAGGCAACCCAATGGAAAAGAACTGTAGAACTGGAAGCTCACTCCGTTTTACTACCCCATACCCTTGTTATAAAGATCAGGACAGAGAAATGTTTCGCAGGAGTAGTTCACCCAGATCACTGGCTGCTGGATTACTCACATTGTGAAATTTTGGATGTTGTTACCCTCTTGCCACAGCGCACTGGCTATTTCCTTACTCCTCCATTTATGAACAACGATGTAAAAGAAAACTGATGATACAAAAGAAAGCGAGCTATCCTCCCGTCCCCTAAACGCTGATTAAATATTAATATTTTCTTTAAATGAAACAGTGGATAAGCAGAAGAGAGGAATAAAAGCATTTGCTAAGGCCAGAGAAAAATCCATGGCAATTTACTGTAAAGCATTTGTCTTTGTACACGAGACAGAACCCACCAGAGGGCGATTTGTATGTGCTCCCCTAGACACACACCACACTAAGCCAGGCAAATAGAGCAATTCTTGTTTAAACAGTGCAAAGATTTAAAATTGTTCACCTCCATTCACTGCAGTGCTTTGGTTTGCTCTCAGGTATCTACAAAGCAACCAAACTGCCTATAACAAGATTCCATAACAGAACAGGCTGATTCAGTGACCTCACCGACACAAACCGAGCACTTTAGAGTATCCAAAGCTGTTCATCATATAAGTGATACCAAGTACCTGCTGCCTATTGGAGAAAAGCAGCATTAACAGCAAAAGGTTTGATAAGACAACAAAACTAACCAGGACTAGGACAGCTCAAGTTTTGCCAGGAAAAACCCCACGTAGAAGGAGCAGTTCCAATCAATGCAATGTTTCCCTCTAGATATTGATCCTGCTGAATGCATGGTGCAGCTCTCCAGCAGGTAAGTCACCAGATACTCCTGCACTACTGCTAGGAGCACCTTTACAAGACCCTTATGTAATGCTCCCTCTGAAATCAGTGAAAGCAGACAACCTGCTTCTTGCCTCTGCCCTAGCAAAAGCTGCACGTGTAGTTTCCAATACTCACCCTGCATCCTAGAAGTTCCAGCTTTGCTTCATTAGTTTTTCTTCTGGAATCAAAGTTTGGGAAGGACACACTGCTCAGCAGTCCTGACAGAGAAGGACCTGGCAGTACTGGCTAACAATCAGGTGAACAGCAACCAGCAGGGTGCCCAGATGGCACCAAAAGGCCAACGGCATCCTGGCTTGGATCAGCAATAGTGTAGCCAGAACGGCTAATGTCATCATTCTCCCCCTGTACTGGGCACTGGGGAGGCCTCCCCTCTAGTCCTGCCGGCAGTTCTGGGCCCCTCACTTCAAGAAAGAGACTGAGGGGCTGGAGCAGGTCCAGAGGAGCAATGAGGCCGGAGAAGGGACTGGAGGGAAAGGCTGATGAGGAGAGGCTGAGGAAGCTCGGGGTAGTCAGATGGGGCTCAGCTCTTCTCCTAAGCAATTAGCGACTCAATGAGAGGGCAGGGCCTGAAGCTGCTCCAGGGGAGGATTAGGTTGGATGTTAGGAAGCCCTTCCTCACACAAAGGGTGATCAGACACTGGAGTGGACTGCCTAGAATGGTGGTCCCCATCCCTAGAGACATTTAAAAACAAGACTGGATGGGGCAATTAGTGCCCTGATCTAGCTGATACAGTGATGTTAGGCTGGGCTGAATGATCTTAGAGATCTTTTCCAGTTTCAATAGTTCTGTAGTTCTGTTGGGTTGTAAGAATTTTCCATCTTTGATCCTTCCATGCTATTTCACTTGGCGATTTACTTCATTGTTTCTTAAGGGACTGCAAGCTAAGGATGAGGACCTAGCCTTTGCACACCAGGGTCCTGCTCTCAAAACAGAAAGTGAAAGAAACGTGAAGTGCCCTCACAGGGGCGAGAAGTATGCATCTTGTCACATTTTTATGCAGTTTATTTATTTTCCTAAGTCAGCTGCAGTGTCTGGGCAGCTCCTGGTATTATTTATAGGCACTTCTATAGGGCTCATCAGCACAGTATCTGAGTGCTTCACACTATTTACAATATGCCATTTATCTCTCCAGGGTAGGGCTCTCCTCTGTTCTGCTTTGAAGATGGCTGCGTGTACAGATAAGGTACAGATGATTCATGCCTTCTGCACTTGGCAGCTTGTGACAGGGCTGTTTGGGGAAATGCAAGCCTTTAATCACACTCTAAAGCAGCGGGTTTGGGCTAGGTTTGATCTTGGTTGGACCATACCTTATTCTCCAGCTATAGAGTACAGTCAGTATCAAATAAAGTAGGAAGAGAAGAAGAGGAAATTCCAGGGAAAAAAACCAACACAACTGCAACCTTCCACTCTCCTGAAAAGCCAGACATGACGAAGTATCTTTCCTACAGGAATATAAACCTCAATGTCTCTACATTAGGTAAAGTCTGGGGCAGCAAGACTTCCTTTCAAACATGTGCCAGGGTTCCCAGTATTCCAGGAAGTTTTTTCCCCCACCCCCCTCCCGGTCTGAGGAGGTCAGGATGATTCCTGAGCAGTGAGAGACGCAAAAATTGAAGCACCATCTGTACTGACTGATAATGAGCAATACCTTTCCTAACCAGTGTGAGCTCAGGTATCCAGAGAGAGGATTCTGAATTGCCTTGATGAACAAACTGTTTCTTCAGCCCTACTGGAGAAAGGGCTGAGATTTGCCCCTGTGTACAAGAACCATACAGAACAAACGCAGCAGCTGACAAACACGGCAAGGCTTTGATGATGGCAACTCCTGAAAAATAGAAGAACAAGCAAAAACTATGCCAAAGAGGTGATTAATAAGATGAAGTTTCTCAAGGTTGAAGTCTACTTTAGCAAACCAGACTGGTTTTGATTTCTGAAGAAATGCAACACTTTTAAAGTATTAAAAAAAAATGTATTTTGGTCACAAAGCAAAAGTTCTTGAACCCTAATTCTTTTGCCCAAGGATGTTACTGATCCTTAGAAAGCCATGCTAGAGGCTAGAGAAAGACAAAGAAAACCATCCATAAGGGAAATTCAGATTTTAAGCTCTTTGTCTTTATGTATCTTCAGCAGCTAACACTACAACCTTAGGCAGAATATCAGTGAGAAGGTGCATGTTGCTTAAGTACCTTCTGAAAAATCTATCAGCATCCCTGTAACTGATCAAATTCATTTGCAGGGACTTTCTGACACACAAATCTTACAAACATTTCCACGATTAAGATCTCTGAAGGAAGGGCAACTGCCAAAGGACAAATCTCATGGGAACATAATCTCACTCTAAAGATATCTCAAAGTAGCTCCAAAAGGCACACTTCTAGAGGATTCACACATCTCTTCAGGAAGCCTCACCAGAAGTAGACTGAGTGAGGTAGTGTCAGCTTAGACAGATATTTCTATAGGATGACTCATTTACTAGTTGCCAGACACTTTCCCGTCCACATCTTCAGTCCGTTAGAAATAGGAACATGATTTTTCACACGACGGATACAGAAATGCTGTTTATAAAAGAGCTGAGTTCTCAGAGATCTGTTGAGCACTTGAGAAATGCCTGGCTAACTCCTTCTCCCAGTGTCAAATGGGAACAAAGCTCTTCTGACAAACTTCCTATAATGATGGCTGCTTTGGTTTGAGGTTTGCTTTAACTCAGTAGCCCAGCAGAAGAAGGACTCAGCCTTAGCCCAGTATCTCACCATTTGAGGCAGCTCAGAGTCCACTTTTACCAGATGGCCAAGGTCAAGTTTTGTTTCTGAACCCAGCATTCTTACCCAATTAAGGGCATAAAGGAGAAAGAACAGTATGGATACAAATCCAATCTCAGAAGCAAATACAAAGAGGAAAAAAATCAGCTCAAACTACTAAACTCACATAGTTCTGGAGTTGGGGAAAGTTATTTCCTTCACAGAAATATTTCTAGAGAAAACTAACTGGGAAAAGAATAAGATAGCAAAGAAGAGAGGCACTGAAAAGGTGCAGGCTAAATCAGTTCAGACACTTTGTGAAGAAGTCTAATTCCACAGGACCCCACATCATTGAACATTTCACTGGACAAAATGGGAAAGATGTTCAGAAGACACCAAAAATAATTCACATTTGTAGAAATATATGATAGAGAGTGAAGACCTGCTGGGATTGGCTTCCATGGCCTGAGAAAGAATGAGTGAAATAATAAGATTCCATTCCCAATACAGACTGGAAAGGCAAGTGGACTGATGTAGATGACCTGTTTCTCTGTTGCTGTTTCTAAAACAAGTGTCCAATGGCTGAAAACAGGGAGAGCAGTAACACAAAGCAATTCCATTTCCTAAGCTGGGCTGGCACACAATAAGAGGCCACAGTGAGCAGTAGATGTAAAAAGCCTAAAACAGATCAAGAAGTGATGAACAGGCATAAGGTCTCATCTTCCTGTTTATACCCGCACACAGCAGGAGGGAACAGAGTGAAGTCTATTCAGCATTGAGCACAGACATTCACAGAGGTAAATCAGACCTCTGAGCTTTGGGTTAGTTGGCTTTAGTGAGTGGGGATACACATTAAAACCCAAAAATACAGTCAAGCAGCTCAGGTATCCCAGCAAAGGATGAGGTGCTGTGGGCTCAAATGCTGTAAATCAGACTTTGATGAGCTGTTTCCTCCCTGTGGCAGAAGTCCCCAGCATTACTGTAACAGATCCAGCACAGGAGCCTGTACTTTTCTCACGCTGAGCCTGGAGGTGAAAGCAGTGGCGTTTTCATGCAAGACTATGAACAAAAAGAGGATAGGTGTCTCCAGCCATTTTAATCCATTTTAAAATGCTTCCAGATGCTGCACACTGGCGTCACTAAGGGCTTCCCATTATCATAAAATTTACATGCTCTATGGGCTGAAAGACACTCTTCCATGTGACAATAAAAAGCATATTAATTTGACAAAACTCACCAAAACAATCGTGTAAGGATGCTACAGAGCGTGCAAGGACTCTGCAAATAATCCTTCCCAAGGACCTTAACATAAAACAGCAGCAAAACAAGCACTTGCACTTTTTCCGCTATGTTCTTCACTTACGATAATCCCCTGACAACACACTGATCACTCAGCATCTCACATTTAAGGCAACATTAACCGTTGTCCTGGAGCAGTCCCGTAGACTAGCGTACAGATTCTTTGTTGAGGAGACATGAAACAGCCTTTGACTGGTGCCTTATCAGGGGCACTAAGCACCACTTGAGCAGTGAAGGGCATGAACTGATAGGCAGTGTCAGACTTTCAATGACAGGTCATATAATACTCTTTTTAAGCATTTCCACAAGCCATGGTATTTAATGTTAGGGTATCTGAAAGGCTGTGCAAGAGAGATGCAGTTCAAAATACACCGTGGAAAACATCTGAGAAAACATTGCCCTGACAGCAATACGCAAGTTTCTCTAACAAGTTTATTTCCAGGCATCTCACTGAAGCCTGGCTTAAGGCCAAGTGCAGCCCTACACTTGCCTTAATATAGCAAAGGCACGAACTGCAAAAGACCTCAGTCCTGTTAAACATCGAGGTAAATAGGGCAAAAAGATTGTTGTTTAAGACAAATGTTAGATGCGGGAAACCCCTTAGGAAGTCACAAAATATGGTGTCAGCAGAAATGACCTCAACATTTTACCATTTCTTGTTTAGGCCAGGCATTGTCATCTCCTGATCTCAAGAGATCGATACTGGAAATTAAGTCTTTTTATGGGTTTTCTGAGTGTCTAAACAGCCTTCCCAAGGTAACACACATTAAACTTGAGTGACATTAACCACACAGTAAAACTTTATGTCATGTACAGACATGTAAACGAACCATGTCTGCTTCCTCACCTCCCCCCAGCTACCAACTCTGAAAACAGTTTAATACCCAGATAGATTTAAGCAAAGTTCTCATAGCCATGTGACAGGAAAACATAGTGGGTTTTTATCACACTAATTTACCACATCACCAAAACCCACCATGCCAGCTCACTACAGCTGCTAAACACCCAGATACTACAGATTCAAGGACGACATGCTGGATTTACACCAGCTTTCAAGAACAGAGGCACCATGACACACTGTGGTTTGAGATGCTGCAGTTATTCCCAGGCTAGGCATAAAAGATAACTGTGATAGTTCAGATAGCACAGTAACTGTTAACATTTTCATGATAACTGTATTAATGATGTCGTAAATGAGTGCTGACAAAATCTCTCTAACATTCTGTTTGACTGCAGTGGTAATAAATTCAGAACATAAAGAAACAAGGAATACAAGAAATAAAGAATTAAGAAATCCATTTGAGCTTTTATTTCTGTAAGCTAAGAACTAACTGGAAAAACACACTCCTGCCCATTTAACCCAGCTGTCACCTCCCATGCCATAGTGGGGCAGGAGTGAAGGTCTCTTCCAACATAGAAACCTGTGAAACACTTGTACAGAGTATCCCAGTACGCAGAACATTTCCATAAGGTTTTGCTGAAGAATGTTCCAGAGCCAGTTATTTCTTCCAGTTTTGTGAGAGTACCTAATAAAAGATGCTCATTTTGCTTTATGTGCCTTGATTCTTCAAAATTCCTGTAACTCACCCCGAGTCCTTTTAATGACTCTAAAGTAGCCCAGCAGATTCTTTTGGAGAAGAGCTCACAGCAATACACACCATCCTACGGATGGATTTCCAGAGGTCAGAGAACCTCTATTCCCTCTTCCTGAAAGGCTCACCATTGCCTTCAGCACAATTCCAGTGCTGCTCAACATTGCATTAATGATTTCCCATGACCAAGGATACTTTCTTGACAGGCGTCAAACTTTTTAACATCTTCCGATGGAACTAAACCAAGCAAACCACTGAAAACCAAAACATTCACTGACAACTGCTTCGTCCTTCATAGCCTCTCACTGTCTTTTCCACATTAACCCGATAATCCTGTGTCTGTCAAAGTTTAGCCCAGAGGAAACTGTGGCAGTTAAAGCATTAAGGGTTTTGAATTATCTAGAAATAGAATTTTGTGAAAGAAAAATAATCCATATTTTAGAAGTTAATTTTCATCTTTCTTAAATGGTGCAACTTACAGCTAAATCCTTGGAAATTATAGCTCCCTCTACAAGTCAAAAAACCAAAAACCCCCAAGATCTGCCAAGTTACCAGCCTATTAATCCAGTATAATCCACAGCCTTTAAATAACATCTTCAGAAGGATTGTGGCTATATCCATCTGTTCAAGCACTGAATATTTTATTACGTCTTACAGAAACACCAACGCATTGTAGAAGTGTCATCTCGTGATGCTTTCATTCTTTCTATACCAAACTTGCTCAAGACATTTCTGCTCCAGAGCAAGAGTTATCAGGTAATCATAGAATCATTAGGGATCAGTAGGGACCTCGAAAGATCATCTAGTCCAATCCCCCTACCACAGCAGGATCACCTAGACCAAGTCACACAGGAAGATATCCAGGCGGGTCTTGAGCATCTCCAGAGAAGGAGACTCCACAACCCCCATGGGCAGCCTGTTTCAATGCTGTTACCCTCTGTTACTGAGAAGTTCCTTCTGATATTTAGCTGGAACCTCCTCTGTTCCCGCTTCCACCCACTGCCCCTGGTCCTATCACCAGAGAACCTTGAGAAGAGCCTGGCTCTATCCTCCTGACACCCACCCCTCACATATTTAAAACCAACCATTCTGCTTCTAGTCAGCAGCTCACTCAACGTTGGTGTTTCAGGTAGGTTCCAGAAACAAAAGAAGCAAAACCTACAACCCTCCTACGTCACCCAACAGGGCTTGTAGGAGGTTTCCTTAAGGCAGTAGCACTTGGAGTGAAAGCGATGCTCAGCAGCATTATGTGACAAGGAGACGCTGCACTATCCACCAGGTAAATTACCAGGTCCTTATGCACATCTGCAAATCAAGGACTTTTAGCCATGTCTACCAAACAGATGAGAGGATTAGTTCTTCCTCCAACTTATTACAGCAGAACAAACTTGGAGGAACGTATTTTAAAACATTATCAAAATAACAAACAAGTATGACCTATCAGCAGGGAATTTTATATCTTCATTTCATCAAATAGCCAAAGCTATTCACCTCAGTGGAGCAACAGCTGGAGCCTCAAGCAGAGTCACACCACTTCAAATGGGTGTGTCTGGACCCAAAACACATTCCCAGAGTTCAGAGGGATCTTGGAATTGCAGTGACACCTGATTCTCAGCAGTGGAATCTCCTGGAGGAGCTATCACAGACATGGGTGTTCAATTTCCCTTAAAAGGGCCATGAAATCTGATCATAGAATCGTTTAGGGTGGGAAAGCACTTTAAGATCATCAAGCCCAACCATGAGCATATTAAGCAAGTACACTATTCAGATAACGTGCCCCTATTTAGATGCCTTGGGTAGCATTTTAGGATTAATGGTAGATAGAACCAAGTAGGGTCTGATACTCATTGACACTCCAGTAGCAAAACATGGTTTCAGGACAGACATCAGCATAACTGCAATGTAACCAAACAAGCTCAAGGATAAGAGGTCAACTCTCAAAGGTTTTCATTCAACCCTCTCTGCTCCCAAAAGCCATGAAAATTTGCAAGTAACAGTGATTAAATATATTTTTTTTTACATAAAACCATACAGAAATCAGTAGAAAAATTATAACTACTTTAAACCAAGCTGTAGAATTTTACGGTAAGGATATAATTTTCTGCTAAGTTTTATAGAAGCGCCCAGAAATAAAACACCAGGCCTCTATTGAGTTTTATAAGGCTTTTCTGTAGGAATTATAAACAGTGGTATTCAAACTTGTGGATCAGTCTGCCAGCAGCCCTGAAGCTAGAACTGTGTTGCATAAACCAGACATTGAATAATTTGGGATAACGAACAAATTCATAAAAAGTCAGTGGCTGTTTGTCAGTAATCTGTGAACAGACAAAGTGGTAAATTCGTTGAATAAAATACTCCTGGCTGTGAATATTTCACCCAGCTTTACTGCTTTGCCTTTAAGGGACTGCCTGAAGGGCTTATAACTCCACGGCATTCTTGCCAGGTAATTTGTGCAGCATTTTTTAGCAACAGTTAAATTAAAAAGCCCTTATGGGGAAACTCAATGAATTTAATAGAGATGAAATCAATATGGTTCTGCAGAAATTACTCCAAAACCTTCAGCTAGATCCTTGCTCCCAGCCTCAGCCCCTTTACAGTACAGACAACATCCAAAGCAGCAGAAGTGAGTCCTAAAGCAGTGATTACAACTGCAGGGGAAACCTCCAGGGAAAACGCTTCTGAGACCATGCTAGGGCTTGGTTTGCACTTTAGAGAGGATAGTGAAAAAACTGAGGAGTGAGGCTTCAACCCAAAGGTATCAATGCATCAAAATCAAGAGAAACAAATGACGCAGAAGGCAGACAAATTCTACTATTTCCAAGATGAATAAGCATGTCCTAAAAATCCCAAGGGACACCCAAGCAAGCAACCACAGAACATGCAGCCCACGCTGCTGTAGCCTCATGAACACAGGGAGAGCCTAACAAAACTCCCCTTAGGAACAAAATCCTCACAGTTAAAAGTGTCTGTGGTGGTGGCACTATCAGTAGTAACTTTCGCCACGGTTGCACTAGGATCAGTTCAGATGACAGCACACACCAACACCATCTCCAGCATATACCTTCCACAGAGCTGAAAGAATTCAGAGAACAACCGACAGGAAGACAGTGCCACACCTATGACTGATTTCAGCTACAGCTATTCTTTCCTCCTGAGACACCACATAAGCAGTTAGTGAACTTCAATGTGAAGCATTTCATTTCTGTCCCTTATTCTCCTGTTTAACTTGTATAGTTTTAGCATCCAAGTTCACCTAAGCATGCGACCCAGGGAATAAATTACAGCTGAAGTCGATGTGCTCTGAAGAGCTGCTCAGATTTTGTAGCTTTGCTTGGTACTGAACATTCATTAGAGTGCAGTTACCACAAAAATAAATGTAGATATTGCTAATTATAATACTCGATTTTAAATGCAACTTGAGTGTCTCTAGTGGCTTTTAAAGTAGCGCAATACCACAGCCAAGTCAGATTTAATTAAAACTATCAGTTTAGTTTACATTTACAGCTAGAAATCCTAAAAAACTAATCCACAGCCATTCGATAGCTTTACGCCAAATACTCAGGTACAGACGAACATCTGAATATTTGTTTTGAAAAAATATTTTATCTTGTTGCCCGTACCTGCTTTAGTAAAGCTCAGAGGGGAAAACTGCACACACTCGCCTTTCCTTAAGGGATGTACATGCATTTTTCTCACTCAGTGCTTAAAGAGTTGAACAAATAAAGCCCACTGGTAATTGCTGCGTGTAATCTTATCAGAGGTTCAGTCTGTTGCACTAAAACCCTCCCCTGTGACATCTAAAAGGGTAGACAGACATAATGGAAGATTTCTGGAGTCTGTTCTGTTGTCCTACATCACTGAAGCCAACAGCAACAGGACTAGTCTTAGAACATTCCCTCTGTGCATGAAGTTTGGACTTTTAAAAGGAGCTCGTGAAGACTGACTTGTCCTCCTGCCCTTCTGGAATTCCCAGCCCACATCCCTATTTGTGAGAAGGATTAATTTTATTTTATATGGTGGTAGCATTTAAAGGCCCCAATAGAGACGAGGGCCCCACTGCAGCAGACACTGAGCAAGCACATGCAGAAGGTCTGTGCTCTGGAAAACTGACTGAAAAGCGTGGGAGGGGAAAGAGCCATAAGGAGGTGGTTTGTTCAGGATCACACAAACACATCATCAGCAAGCCAAGACCTTCTGGTTCTCCATGAGGTTAAGGAACTAAAGATCCCGAGCACCAGGTGAACTCTTCACACAGAAAAAGGATACTTTCTTTTTAACATTTATAGAGCAAGAAGTGCCTCACCTGCCTGTGAAAACACAATAGACCAACCCCTGCCAGACACCGGTCTGGAGGGCTCACAGCTCTGACCCACTAGTGAAATGCTGAAACACCATCTAACCTTCAGCCCCACAGGTACGATGATACTTGAATGCCTCAAACAGCCCAATACAGCAAACTCCAATCGCTTAAGTTTATTTCAAGATAAGAGTCTATGCTGGGTAGCCCTAAAGAAACAGCTCCCTAAAATCTGGGGGGGCAAAAAGAAGCAACAGTTGTACTTGATCTGCTAAGTCAATTATTACAGCTCCCCCCCTCCCCCAAGAGATTTTGAAGTTCCAAATGATGGAGCAGTGAAGGATCTGTACAAGGTTGGCTTCCACCTGTAGCCTTTGTTGGCTTTTTGTTAAAAGACCATTCTGTCCCAGCTGGGATTTAAAAGGCTACATTGAGAAGTTTCAGACTTGCTCTGAAGCTCTTACCTTTACCAAAGAGTGGTCTACCAACAGACCTTTATGAATAGTTTACCATTTTAATTCTCCAGTAGGTTCTCTAGAAAACCCAGTGTGTGGTTAAGTCCTTAAGATATTTATGCCTTAATGCAGTGCCCCGTCTAGCACAGAACTAGGCCAGAACTAGAGCTACATCCCTGTGGTCAGACTGGCTGATAAAATCCAAACTAAAAGGAACTTTTGTCTGAAGCTGAACATGAATCAAGTGTCATTCATGAACTAACAGCCATCCTACAAGGTTCCCTTTCTAATGCCCATTACAGCTCTTAACTGCCACAGTCACTGCATGACTTAGTTCTTTTCCAGAAATTGTAAAGTTCCTAGCGAAAAAAAACATCCAGGACATTCCTCAATGTTTTGATTTCTCTCAGAACCAGGTACCTGTTTCACCTTCCTCAGGTTACCAATCAAAGCATGACAGGTGTGAGGGAAATTGTGTCACAAAATTTACCAGGAGTAAGTATAATCCAGGATGAGAGGAGTGAGGAACACAAACCCATCTGATACAACTTAACTGGTTATTCTTGGGTTTTTGTCTTGAAACTTACATACTTTTAAACTCACACTAGTTTTCACCAGTGGCTACATATTCCTTGCCTGAATTACCCCTACCTGCACAGTGAGTGTGCTGAAACCAAAACTCCACAGTGAGCTTAGTCTAAAAGAAAGTTTCATTGGAATGTGGATATGAAAAAAAGATCCTTTCAAGTATCCTTTTGTTGGGCAGCTAACACTGGCAATTTTTTAGAAAGGATTTTAAACCTAGAACCATGATTATATTGACATGACAGTCTTCAAGCAGAGTTTATTCAGTATAAACCCTTGGGTTGCACAAGCTGAAAAGGCTTACGTTCACTTGTCAAGGAAAAGGAAGAAGCCACCATGAGAAATGCTGTCAAACAGACTGATACCACCACAGAGATCATTTCTCTGATCAAGAGAAGCACAGCCTGGAAACCTGTAAATACGAGCACTCTGCACTATCACTTACCAACTGCAATAACAGTCTTAACACTGAATTGGTACTGAACTAACTTACTTATAATAGTTGCTGTACATAAAGAATCTGGCAACAGCCCTGATTTCTCATTCATGTGCCACTTCAATGGATGAGAAAATCTCTCTTAAAAATTACTTAAACATTTAATAAGTCAAAATAAAACAGCAAAAGAAGGAAAACATGAGAAAAAGCCACAGAATACAGGGTACAATACAGGCTCAAAACAACAGCCTATCAAATGGGAAGCCTGCCTCAAATATGAAGAATTGTATGTGAATATTGCACAACATTCAGGAAAGAGATTGGGATTTTAGGGTCAAAGGAAAGACATCACTTCGTGATGCTTTAGTTTCTTGTTTCAGTTCTCCCCTTGAGCCCAGGATATGGGATGCACTGATCTGTACAGGCATGCTGATAACTGGCACCTTCTGAAAGGCAAATTCCTAAAGGAGAAAAGATCTTCCCAAAAGAAACACCCTGATTCTTAATAACTGATGTGAAAATTTACTTTCCAGAATGGAGTCTTCTACTTAAGAAAGCATTAGAAAGGTATGGGTTGGGGAGAGAAGGAGCTGGATTAAGACTGAAAAGTGCCCTCAACATTTGGCACTGGGCAGCAGCTCCTGCCCTCCCATTGCTGCTATCAATGATGCACTGAAAGGTCCACTTGAAACAGAACACAGAAGCCACAAATCACCACTAATGGTGCAATGCAAGTTGTGTTTGGAGAGCTCACACTCAGGTTTACACATTGGTTACTTGGAAGCTGTGAGCTAATGACTGTTGCTTAATTTACGTGTACAGACCTCACAGAAACACTTCCACCACACAAAGATCGCAGACAGTATTTCACTGCAGCTTCTGGTTCCACTCTAATGAGGTCAAAAATCAGTATTTAACTCAAGGGGTTGCCAGCTCCAAGAGGACAACAGCAACTCATCACAGGATGCTGCTTTGATGCCACTTCAACGTACTTTAGATCCATCACTCCATTGGCTGTTCTCATACCCTTCTGGCTGTATGAATAATGGTTTTTGCTGGTTAGCTGGCACGGAGCTCATGACTAAAGGTTCACTGAGTTAGTGACACATGCATGAAGAGCACAGCAGGTAATGGTATAAAGCAACTCAGTCCAGTGCAAATGCTTACTCCTCCCCAAAAGCTTTACAGGGCCACACAACACCTTCAAAAGCTTCCTGGTTTACTACTGTGTTTGCTTCTGGTTTTGGACCCAGATACACAATCCCGAGATGAAAGCCACTATAAGATTATCATCAATACAAGAGTAACATCGATAGTAAAAGAACAAGTTGCATCAGATCCGATTACTACTATAACTACAGGAAAGAAAACCTAAGAACCAGTTTTCACACTGGACAAGAAAGCTTCTGTCAGACAAGTAATGGATGTGCTCCTCAGAACAAGTGACTCTACCAAGAGCTCCCCTTCTCTTGGCTTTCAGGTCTAGCAGTTACTGGTTGCAGTACTCCCCTGTCACAAACAAAGAGGTAGTTTGGAAAACACAGCCCTGTCTTTCCTTAAAGAAATCAACAATGGAAAAGAAATCTACTATTTCATTTGGTGGGTTTTTTTTAATATGGATATTTTTCCAGAGTAACTGCAAATGAAAATTCAAGTCTAATCTGCCTCATGCTCACTTCTATTATTACTTTCCTCATCACTGCTCTATGAGCAATGGTCCCAGTCAGTCTCACAACTAACTCTGAAGTGCTTGGAGCAATTTAGCTATTAATAAGTTCTGGTATCATTAGTGATGGAAAAGTATCACGAGACCTAATTATGTGTCTACACTTGCTGGAGTGTTTTTAGATTTCACTGGTTTACAAACACTGACACTGGTATTTTAGAACTCCTACTTCTGGACCAAACTGAGATGAAGAAATAAGCGAGAGCAGTGCTTCACCAAACTACAGGATGTGAATTTGCACAGGAGTTTAACTGGGAGTTACATCAAAGACACCTCCATACATCCAGGTAACAGGAAAGACAGCTCCTATCCAAAACTGTCAGTAATGAGTTTCACCCCAACTCTCTGCTGGTTTCCTATTCAACAACAGTCCTAATCCAGGTCTCTCATGGTTCTGTATAAGGGTACTAACTGCCAGAAGATCAGCTTTATCCTGTTCTTCTCTCAAAACAGCAGGTACAGCCAGACAGGGCAAGCCAATACTGTATCTCCCATCTGAATGACAAGAGAGAGAAAGAGACTGTTCTTGATGAAGAGCCCAACCCCACCTTTTGTCAACATCTGAGGTCTTTCCAGCCTCAGTGATTCTGTGATCTACAGCCTGCTGTATGCTAACATCAGCACCACAGGTTTTAAAGGGTATTAAAAGAGACACTTTAACTTCACTGGTGGTTGGCATGGAACCATCTACTTTCTGGTTATCTTTGCTGAACTTTCAAATGTGGGCACGCACATTCAGTACCCAGCACACGGCTCAGAAGCCTGTGGGTTTGCCTTCAGTTCTTGCGGGCAAAACCACTGACACTGATCACCTCAGAATAACTATTGTCACACTAATAGAAACTAGAGGTAGCCTTCACACAGACATCTCAGTACAGTGTTAAAGATGATCAAGTTTTTTCCTGACCTTGAGCTAAACATAAAGATCAGAGCAGAGACTTGATAGTTGGTTCCCTTCCCAGATGATGCCCCTGCTTCTGCAGCCCAGTGTTTCCACACAAGCTAATCACAAGTGCCGTCAGCAACAGCACCAGCCTCCATATGATTCAGCCATCTATGGAGCCATTCCCTAAACTCTCAATGCTTCACTGGGACTCCTATCAAGGCAGGAGTGTGGAACAGTGGCGCGTACAGCACGACATCCTCTGCCATACAAATCAGTATTCACAGCAAACCACAGAAAACATCGCGTTAGGTCACCAAAAGCTCAGGAATACTAACAGTGAGATGGCACGTCTGTTCTGGATGAATAAAACAGGGCAGCAGGGAGTGGCTACCTTAGGAGTGATAAAGCAGATGTACAGTGCAGATTCACAAGGCACTCTGAAAGCCCCCAAATAGCTGGTTTAAAACCCCAGGGAGCAGTGTGATCGCAATTCAGATTCTCCTCAACTACTGCAGTGCAAGGAAAGCTAACAGAATATAAAAACTTTAATTTTGATGTTCTGCAAAAGCTTTCAGCAACTGCCAAATCAAATGCCTCTACAGCTTCTGCCTTACAACTCAACCACTGTTATCATCAACCTCTTGGTATGAGAAAGCAATTCTCACATACCTACATCCTTCTCAGGAGGACAGAAAAAACCGTGTGTGGATGTGCTATCGGCACACAAACACAGCCACACGTGCTGGCAGTTTTTAAGAGGTTTATTGCTGTCACTGCAACAGCACCACAGGGTACAGCCTGCCACCTCCATCCCATCAGCTCACCAGCTCCAGGAGGTGAGGGGACCATACACCACCTGTAAGAATTCTGCAACTATAAAGGAAACTCCTACTCGGCTGAGGATGGGTACAATCCACCCGTGCCGATGCCTCCTCGCGTAAACTGTATGGCAGCTGAAGTCACTGATCCTCTCGCAGGATACAAGACTTAACTGAAGTGGCATTTTAACCAAGAGGATACAGATCCTGACCGTGAGTTCGCCTCGATGTACTGTAGCTGTGGCACCATCTAGAGGCTTCGGGCTAGAAATTCCTCACACGATGGACAAAAAAAACCCTGGGAAGCTCCTATCAAGGGTTGTTGCAAATATCTCTGCACGAAAACGTGTATTTTGAGTGAACGGTCATAGTAACTTCTACCTACAGAGTAACTTCAAGGTGTTTCGTACAGCTTTTCTTAAATATTTTCCATAAATATTTGAAATCAAATATTACATCTAATAAATACTCCTGTGCGACTTCATCTAGCTCCTGCTCTGGCAGAGGGGTTGCCCTAGATCTTTCGAGGTCCCTTCCAACCCTTAAACTGATAAAAAAAAAAAATCACAGAAAGTTAAAATATTTGAAGGAGGTAGCAGAGGAGTAAAGAAAACTTAATCAGACTGGGAAAAGATCTTTATCTCATCTGCTCACTCAGGTGGGAAAAGGACCTTTCCTACTGTTTTGTTCAGAACCTTGCAAGGACGACTAAGTGCACTCTATTCCTTAATTTTCACCTTTTTAAAAGGAGATCTCACTAGAACCAAAGAGAAATTTCATTCAGGAAAGGGGGAAGGGTTTTAACTGAATAATAGAGATTATGGATTGCATTTCACACAGGAGGAGATGCTGTCACTTACTTCCTCAGAGCACAACAAGAGGTAAAGGATGGACAGTTACAGCCCTGCAGCCCAAGTGATGATTTCTGCCTCCCACGGACATCCCAAATCTCACCGACTCCTCCAGCTTGGCACACCCTTGTCCCCCCCATTACTTCACTTTGCTACTCATAGCAAAGTTCAGTCCTTAGTTACTTCTTACAAAAGTCTAAGTCAGCTCCTCAGAGACTGAAAGACCAAGAATTAAGACTATTCACAGCGTGCTTGCTCCAGAGCTTGTGGGCAATAAACCCAAAAACTGTAACTCCTCATCACTGGTTGATAGGCAACTGAGCAGCAGCAGGCCTCTTACTGACAGGCCTGCATTTCGAAGTTGAACTTTCATCCATCTGAACACAATTTGTATTTCTCCCTCTCAGTACTGTATCAAAATGATCACACCATGCCAAATACTCTGTCGTTTATTACGTGTGCTAAGAACAGACCCTGAGCAGACTACACATAGTCTGCTTCTACCAGATTTCCTTAGAGAATTTATAACTAGAAATAAAAATATAGAAGAAAAAAACTGAAAGAACCGACTGTACAGTCGCCATCAGCATCACTCTTGGGCATGGACAAGGAGTTCACATCACAGTACAGGCCAACAAAAGGTTCCAGAGATACCTTACTGCATGGACAAGGGAGCTATCTAATAGCTGGCAGACTTTGACAGTTATGTGTAATCAAGATTCCTTGTTGCAAAAAGCAACCCTCTCCCTGAATTTAATTGATTTGCGCTATTTCATAACAACTGGCAGCAAATCAAGACTGCTCACAGCACTTCAGCGCAGCTCCAGTCTCTCAGAGTGCCGCTCAGTGAGCTTCACTCCATACTTCCCTCTTCCTGGATCTCTGGGTTCAAGCAACAAGCAAGGAATAAAATTCTCATGTACTTACCAGAAAAATCCTCTTCACAGCTTCCATGTGGAGAAATAAATCTTCTGTCATAGCTTGGAAAAAAAACAAACAGAAGTGCTTTAAGGATTTTGCATCTTTCTGTTGATTCCCCCCCCAAACCCCACACCTGAATTTTAAGCTTCCTGCTTGCTACTTTTACCACAAAGCATTGATAAACTTATTCCCACAGTTAAACATTTCCAAGATTTCAGTCCTAGATTAGGAGGACTTTCTGGTTCTCAAGCACTATCACGCTGTTCCTAATCCTGCACTCACCACTGTGTATCAAAAGAACCATTATAGTGCTCGGAACCTCAGTTCTCAGTTCCATTTCAAGTCACCAACAAAATATTTTCATTTGCAGTTGTGCGTCCAAGGCTGAGACAAAAACCTGTATCTGAGTGTCTGCAAAAGCCTGCGTGTTTCAGTCTTTCCTGCTGAGCATAAATAATGCTTCCAAGAATAATCCTGCATCATGCTAGCTGTCGTTTTGGCTTCAGCTCAGGACTTTTTTTTGCAAAGCTGAGCTGATGTTTTTATTGGTTTTAAAAGCAAACGTGAGCATCTAGCACCCATTAAAGGAAACGGTGGTCCTGAAAGAAGCCTTGACACTTAAAAAATAGCAACAGGGTGGCAGAGTAAGTGGAAAATTTTCTCCTTTTCATTTTTCTAAATCCCTGGGGTTATCAGTCCAGTTACTGGGGGTAGGATCACCATTAAACCTTATGGTGTTACCCTACAGCAGGTTGACTTTAATTGGATTGTAATAGCAAGGACCAACACAGACAGTAGGACCAGGTTTGTATCACATAATCTCTAAGATTTCATTGAAGAGCATCTCCTGACTGTATTAAAACAAAATTGCCCAGCAGATGTTCCAGTCAGATTCAATAATCACGCACCAGTGCTTCCAATTGTCAAAAAAATAATGAAAAAAAGGTCTGTAAAGATTTCTAGTTTCCAGAAACTCCAAACACCAAAGCTGCTGCTGGAAAAAAGCCACACAGGTGGAGCAATAGGAGTTTCACTACTTACAGGTGAGCCTCAGCTCACACAGCTGCCCCAGAGACTGATACGGACCCCATCCCCTAATTGCCTGTGGGTGCAGAGCTCCTGACTGCCTTCCATAGCATCACTGTGGGGTTAACGCCTAAAAGAGCAGCTTTAGGAATAAATACACTGCTGTTTCTGATAATTCCTCCCTTCCCTCATAAGATTCTCAATTCAACTATGAGCTTATCTGAATACGTAGTGACTTCAACACTTGTGATTTATGCCAGCCCCTGCCAGTCTGAAACTTAATAAATGCCTGGAATAATATTGCTGCAATAGAGAGGGCAATCCCACGCACTGGAGTTATTTTCTCTCCAACACAGGGCCATAAACTGCATTAAATTATGTGCTGGTACACTGTTCTAAGTTTCAAACAGAACTGGGTCCTTAAAGAGTTGCAGATTAATAACTGGCTTGTTAATTTGTTCTCAAGACCCTTCTGTTTAAAGAAGGGGAAACCCGCTGGCTTCCCCAAACACCAGACTTGGTAAATCTGACAGCTTTTAGAGCAGCTAAAAGTCAACCAACAGGAAGAGCCCAAGGAACTTCATGCATAACCTGTAATGCTAAGACCAGCTGCTGCTTTCTCTTAAGGGTCTTCTAAACACAGCAGCCACTATTTGCTGTGAGCACAGGGAATGAAGGAAGGATCTAAACACATCCTGCGGGAAGCTTTTCCCCCCCACCTTGTATCTTGGTAAAAGCGACTAGGAACCCCCGTGTAAAGAACAGAATCACAGAATAATTCTGGTTGGAAAGGAGCTCCTAGATCCCCGAGTCCAACCATCCCAACCCCAAACAAAACCCCTCAGTCCCCGAGAGACTGACAAACACAGCCTGACCCCCTCCCTGCTGCCACTCGAGTAGGGTGGGAAGCACCATGGCTACACGGTTCTTCAACCCCTCCAGGCATGGGGACTCCCCCCCCTCCCCGGGAAGGCCCTGCCAGTGCCTTCCCACTCTTTCTGCAAAGAATCTCTTCCAAAGAACCAATTTAAGCCTCCTCTGCCTCAACTGCAGACCAGTGTCCCTGCTTCTGTCAGCAGTCACCAAGGAGAAGAGGCCAATACCCACCTCTCCACAACCTCCCTTCCACCACAGCCCCACACAGGCACATTACAGCCCTCAGAAGTGCCAAAGCAGAGTGGGCAGGGCGACGCTCATACACAGGGAGAGGAGCCACAGGCCCACAAAATACCTCCGATTGAAAGAGGCCTTTAAGGACACCAAGCCCAACATGGGAACCGCCACGTTGCTTAAACCCCTGTATGGATGAAGATTCCTCCACTGCCCTGAACAGCCTGTTCCAGCATGGGAACGCCAAACAATTCTCCCTACCACCCAGCCTACCGCTCCCCTGAGGCCCTGCCCTCCGGGCTAGGGAGCAGAGGCCTTTGCCCTCCTCGCCCCAGCCATTTCTAGGTCTGAGGCCAGCAGCAGCATTTAGTACTCGATCTGTTGCAGCCTCTGCTTTGAAACAACCCAATAAAAGAAACCTGAGGGTAGTTGGAGTTGCCGCTTCCTCACCTCCAGCCCGGGTCCAGCTCCAAGCCCTCTGACGCGGGTCACGACTTGGGCGCCACCGAGCCCGCGCAGGGGCGCTCGCGCTGCCCCAATCAGCTGCAGCTGGGGCCGCCCACGGGGCCGCAGCTGGGCCCAGTTAGGAGCCCATTAAGAGCCCATTAACCCGGCCCTCAGCTGTTAGCGAGAGCCGGCACCGCCCCAGCCCCGGTCCTAGTGCGAGGGGTCTGAGTTTTCCTCCCACGGCAACAGCAGAAGCAGCAGCAGAGCTATGGGGTTAGGGATAGGGATGAGGAGTTGGAAGGGGGTGGTGGAGAGACCCAGGGATGCTTTTGGAGTGAGTGCTGAGGTGTTCTTGAGGGCACCGAGGTGGCTCTGGGGATGCTAAGGTTCAGCTGGGATGCTGAGCTGGCTCTGGGGCTGCTAAGCTCTTTGTGGGAGCGCTAAGGTGCCCCTGGAGTCCTAGGGCGTTCATTAGGGTGCTAAGGTACTCTTGGGGTACTGAGGTGGCTCTGAGGGTGCTAAAGTGACCTTGGGTGGCCTCCCTCCTCACAGGCTAAAGTAGAAGAAACCCTCGAGTGGATCTATGCCCACGAGGGGGTTATTGCATCTCTGACTGTAAATGCTGAAGGTAAAGGGGCTCCTGCTTTCTGCAGGTAACAGGCTGGTAGCAGCACTGGGTGCAGAGGCTGTCCAGCACCAACTGGCAGGTGCTGGGCTGTGAACACAAACAGCTGGCAGTGCCTTATGAAGGTGCCATGACACTGACGGCTAAGCTTAGCTACAGTTGTGCAGAGTTAGGGCATTAGTACACTTTTCAAAAGGCTGCTCTGGCTTCTGAATCAATGCTGATTTGCAAAGGAGAATGATCTAGATGTCAGGTGTTAGGGTTACTTGGTTGGTTTTAGGTTGGACTGGATGATCTTTAAGGTCTTTTCCAGCCTCATCAGTACTGTGATACGGTGATTCCAGTTCTATTCTTCCCACATGAGATTATTCCCCGTAAGTTATCAAGTCACACCACTTGTCCCACCATATTTGGTTCAATCTTCCTCATCCTCACACCCTGTAGAGCACATGGCTAGACTGAAGCTGACAGACAAGACCAGTGCAGTTGGTCTCATCTGGTTCATTGTTTAGGAATGTTTTGACAGTAGATGCCAGATATGAATACAAGACAGTCTGTACTCTGTGAGGAGGCGTTCAAGGTGCCAAGAAGTTAAATTCCACAAAATAAACCTCAAAGTGAATGTTTAACATCGCCAAACACCCCTAATTACCACTGGTCAATCCAATTACTTCAAATCTTTCTGAGAAAATGAAGTTTAATCTGAGTCTCTGTCCCAGAACACTTCAAGCAATTGTACAGCATAAAAATACTCAACCCAGTGGTGCAGTCACAAGGTTTCTTAGGCTGTTCAGGGTTCCTAAGATGATGGACTCTTCTGTTCCTCACTGACGTAAACGCTTGTCTTTTAGAAAGGTTTTTGTAGTAGTCTACACTACAGTGTAGTGTTGACTACTGTAGTGCAGTAGATGTTGCCATATAGAGGTGGAACAGCAAAGTAAAGATCCCTGATACAACCGTTGCCTGTTGCTTAATTTATTTTAAAATCTCATTAACTGTTGCTGTCCTTCATGTTGGAGAAGGATCACACTGCAGCACTGCTGATGAAGGGTTTATTTGCTGTTCTCTAATTCAGGTGGCAGAGGCAAAGAGAATTTGTCCTAAAGTAAGCATAGCTCCAGCTTTAATCTCAGGGTGTCACTAGTGTCAACTCATTTTCATGTTATTATTAGACCTTGGAGGCTCATTTAACATTTACCATTTTCATTAAAAGTGCTGTATTTGTTAAAGCTATCACTTAGATACGAGGTCGTATAAACTTGACACTAATTCATTGCTGCTGTTAAGTGACTTAGTCTGTAGAGCTGCGATGATGTAGATACTCTCGGGCTAATGCAGTGCCTGCGAGCACCTGCTTGTGTCCATTAAAACAGCAGTTGCAATCTCGAGTGATAAACACGAGACACAAGGGAGGTGCTGGGGCATTCCCTACGCTACACATCCTACCCATGCAGAATTATTTCTCCAGTGGCCACAAAGCTTTCAAAGGATTCAGATCATGCCTTCCTAGGAAAAAAAAATGGGGTAACAATCTGCTACAAAACAGAAAAAGAGATAAAATCCTTGGTTTTCCTCTTATGAGCTGCTCTATGTGAAGAGTACGTGATTTTACAGAAGATAATACAATTATTCATTTGCAGGAATTCTGATTTGAACAACAATGAATAATTCCACAACTGTCCAGTACGCAGGCCTTCCTCATGAGCTCACCACGAAGGCACAGAGCACTGTCAGAGAGACTGATTCACAGAATGATCTAACTTTCCTTATGATCAGATCAAAGAAACGTGAAATTATGGTAGCTCCAGGTGAATATTTCCATTAGCATAACAATAGAATTGTCTGCTGGTTTAATTCTTCACACATGAAGCCACCACAGAAAATTCGTTTTGATAACAAGGACATGAAAATATCACCGTGTATTGACCAGGCAACCAGATGTGTTGGGATTTTCATGGATACAATAGTATTCAAGCATGGAGACAACCACACAAGACTAGATTCACAGATTCCTAGAATGGTTCAGGTTGGAAGGGACCTTAAAGATCATCGAGTTCCAACCCCCCTGGCGTGAGCAGGGACACCCCCACTAGATCAGGTTGCTCAAGGCCCCATCCAATCCAGCCTTGAACACTTCCAGGGAGGGGATAGCCACTGGGTAGGCATTACCTCACCTTGCTGGGATTATGGATAACGCTGCTACGAAACCAGGTGTGAAAGAAACCTGTCGCTTCACCAAGTGTTAACATCACTCATCACCTGCTACTGAGATTGACATTTTAGTTTGGAATCTATTTTGGGGCATTAACCTAAAGCATTTTTTAAATGATGGAGTTTGCTGAATCACTTCATCCCTATTTTGCATTTGCCCTTCACTTGTTTTTTAGCTGTGACTTTTGGACTGGTTGCTGTTGAAGCTGACCTGAAAACAAGGGGTATCAAATGTGAAGCTTCTGTGCTAACAGAAGGATGAGCTGTTCAAAGGCTTTGTTGTGTTTTCCTGTAATCAAAGGTAGCAAATAAATCACCTGTCATTTTGCATTAGGCTGCCTTTGGATGAAAAGGACCTGGGGGTCCTGGTGGCCAGCAGGATGAACAGGAGCAAGCAATGGGCCCTTGTGGGCCAAGAAGGCCAGTGGCATCCTGGGGTGGATTAGAAAAGAAGTGGTTAGCAGATCAAAAGATGTTCTCCTTCCCCTCTGCTCTGCCTTGATGAGACCACATCGGGAATAGCGTGTCCTGTCCAGTTCTGGGCCCCTCAGTTCCAGAAGGACACAGAACTGCTTGAGAGAGTCCAGTGCAGAGCCACAAAGATGATGAAGGGAGAGAAGCATCTCCCTACTGAGGAAAGGCTGAGGGAGCTGGGTGACTTGAGCAGGGAAAAAAGGAAACTGAGGGGTGACCTCATTAATTTTGATCAATATGGACAGGGTGGTTGTCAGGAGGAAGGAACCAGGCTCTGCTCAGTGGCATGGGGTGTCAGGTGGAACAGAGGAGGTTCCACATAAATAAGAGAAGAAACTTCTTCCCAGTGAGGGTGACAGAGCACTGGAAGGGGCTGCCTAGGGGGGTTATGGAACCTTTAACAGCCCCCTGGACTGTTCCTGTGTGACTGGATGTAGGGGATCCTGCTCTGGTAGAGGGGTTGGATTGGATGATTGTTCTGTGATTCTGTGAAAGTAGCAGTGTGGGAGGGCAGCTTCTTACCTCTCCAAATCAGAGCTGACCCTGCTAAACCGGCTGGATCCTTGCAGGCAATTCATTTAGAATAGCTGATGTTAAATCACTATCCCACCAAATGGTTTCCAAAACTTCCCCCGGCTTTTCGAATTAGTAGGCAAAGTCTGGCATGCTTAGAATTTATTCATCGTAGAGGCCTATTCACATCTTCTCTGCTTTTTCTGGTCTCTAAATGGGGTTCTCTATTCTGAATAAACCAGTTAGTGAGCTGAAAGCAGTTCTCTGCGCCAGCAGGAGAGGCTGCAAGTGTCGAAAGTTTTTTATTATACCGAGTGCTCGCTTCCAGGTGCTTATCTTGCGACTCCTTTTCATCTTGTTTCAATATCTCTACAGCTCCTTGAGAGCAAACCTACTGCTTACGAAGGGAGTTTTAATACGGCACCGTTAAGCTCTGTGGCACAGATATCTTTTATTAAGTCTAATGGCAGCTTTTGGTACAAAGCACTTCTGTTTTCCCAATGTTTTCTACATAAATGCCGTTGCTTTTGCATGTGTTTTGTAAACAAATGAAAGCTTGGAGAGGAATAGATGAATTAAGAGTATTAGACAGGAAATAAGGTAAAAAATACCAGTTAAACATTCTTCTGTCTTTTTGCAGATAAGGACTATCTGCTGATCATCATTCAGAACCCAAATGAATAGACCCTCCTGGGCAGTATCTTCAGAAGCAGTGATGTAGTTGTGCTGCTTTAACTAATATTACTTGTAGATATTTAATATCAAACAGAGCAGTCAGTAATTTAACATAAAGTGCAACTCTCAGGCCTGAAATCTTGCCGGTAAAACATTCTCGGTTGTAACTCTATCGATTTGTTTGAGCAAATCATAACACTTACGTCAAAACGTTGTTTGTTTCTCTCGATACCAGAGGAGCAGCAATAAAGCAAAACGTTGAAAACTCTCCTCGATGGATGTTCGGGCTCTTCTTGCAATTAAATCGTTGTCTTTCCGCTTGGAAACTTTCTGCTGGAGGAGGAATCGTGCCCTGTGTGCGTACGTACATCTCTAAATGTCTCCCCGTGGCTAGTGGCCACAGCTACGTGAGTCGAGGAATTAAAGTGCTGTTGGTGCCAGTGATGATTTTAAGTTTTCTAAGGGAAAAAAAGTGAAAGAAAAAAGTATTTGCTATTCTTTTCCAATTTCTATGGATGGAAGCAAAACCTGTGGTGAGGGTAAACACGGGTCTAAGTGTTCCTCCCTCATGATCCTAAAGGCAGGCTGAGCTTTGCAGTGGAATTCATCCCTGGGTACGTAGATTATATATACATTTTATATTCAGATTGCCTTCAGCTGATCACAAGAAAGGTTTTCCCAGAAATGGGAAGTGTGGGGTGGCTGTAGAGATGGAAGGAAAAATGAATCCGCTGAATAGTGCTCGGGGATCTCTGCAGTGTGTTGTATGAGTTGTGGTTGAGGTCTACAACTTCCCTTCATGTAGTTACAGAGAGTGATAAGGTCCCCTCTGAGTCTCCTCTTCCCCAGGCTAAACAACCCCAGCTCCCTCAGCCTCTCCTCACCAGCCTTTCTCACCAGTCCCTTCCCCACTGCTTTTCTGGACCCACTCCAGTACCTCAATATTCGCCTTGAAGTGAGGGGCCCAGAACTGCCCCCAGTAATCAAGAGGAGGCCTCCTCAGTGCCCAGTACAGGGGGAGAACGACGTCCCTAGTCCTGCTGGCCTCACTATTCCTGATACAAGCCCAAGTTATAACCCCTGTTACACCTTCTCTTGTCAATAATATTAGTGTTGCCACTTCCAGTCATCACTGAAAAATGCCCTTCAGCCCAAAGAAAGAGAAAAGCTTCGTGTCTGGCAGCGTTCTTTCTTTTTCGTCTTCCTGATAGCCGTGTTAGTTCCCTTTGCAGACTTTAATCCAATATTTATTAAGCAGCTGATGATTGCTGTCGCTTGATAAAGCACTCCAACAGACACTTAAGCCAAATCATTAAAATTAAACACATGCTAAATCATTCCGCTGAAAAGTGTTTTTATGTGGAAAGATGGCCTTAAGCAGACGCGTGTTGTTCTCCAAGGGTCAAACGCTGCTCACAAATTAGTTTCTTTCCCTGTTTCTAGGAGAGGCAGAGACGCAGATCGGAGGGCGAAGTTTGGTCCATTCATAATGGTGTGTGTAGTAATGAATGCCATGGAAACACTCGGGCTGAGCCACGCTCCTGCCAGCCACCCCTACCACAGCACTCACTAGTGGGGTTTTCTTGAGAGCACTGCAGTATTAGAGGGTTTTGGCAACACCTTCATGAGGGAGTGCAGACTAAAATACTCATCCCCTGCTAATTTGCTCTGACGTTCTGTCTGCAAAAGCAAAATGTGTGTAAACTTTTCATGTAAGTCTTTAACAAGAGAGAAGTCTTTAACTGTCCTACTGGAACACAATCTTCAGCTCATTGTCCTGGACAGAGATGGGAGACTGCAAAGGAATGGAAGAGCCCAGACAAAATGCAGGAAATAGATGTTTAAGTTATTTGAGCAGTGCCAAAGTGTGACACCAGGTCATTTGAAGTGTCATTTATGTGGCCCAGCAGACATTTCACCAGTTAACGATTAACTGGGGGAGGCTGAGGAAAAAAATTAGCATGAAGGAGATGAATTTTGTAGGTGATAATTTTGTCCAGGGAATGTTGAGAATGTCAAGAATGGCTGTTGTGCACTGGAAGACAGCGCTGGAGAATGTCAAGAACGGCTGTTGTGCACTGGAAGGCAGCGCTGGGTTGAAAAGTACCGTGCCAGTCAGGCAAACGGCCAAGGAATAAACTCTTGTGCATCTGGGGTCCTAAAAGAGAAGGTTTTGGAGAACATCCCATGCTATTTTCAAAGTGCCATGAAGTCTCCACAACATAGAGCACCGTCCATCACAACACAGCAGCTCTGCTCAGTGGATTCAGTCAAAGCAGTTGTTCATTCTGAATTTACTTCTAAAAACTGAGATTAGAAAAAAGCTCTTCAATGTGAGGATAGCTGCAATGGGCTGCCTGGGCAGGTGGTGGAGGCCTCATCCCTGGAGTCACTGAAGGTCAGGCTTGAGATGGTAGGTAGAGATGTCCCTGCCTGTGTAGGGAGGTTGGACTAGAAGACCTCTGGAGGTCCCTTCCAGCCTGGTACATTCTAGGATTCTATGCACATTCAGGGCATTTGTTAGTCTGGCTTTCTGTGAAGATACTTGGCTTTTTAGACAGAGGTATCATTTATTCTACATTACCACAATAGGCACAGAAGTACCACATGGTGTATTTTTCAGTTACACATTCAGCTTTACTCAGGATTTCTGTAGCTCAGTGCTTGGTCCATTATTTGATTGAATAGAACCATGGGGTACAATGAGAGTGAGTCACAAACAGAGGAAGTGATAAACCATTTGTGAGATGATGAACTGAGATTGTCTCTTGGGCTGGCTTGCAGGAAAGTCTGTATTTGTATTTGACCAGGTCTGGCAAGGGCATTCTTATGACAGGAGTCTTGGAAGGGAGCGTAGCGGTGAGGAAGGTAGGACTAAATATGAAGTCCTAATGGTCTGAAGTGGACAGTTTTCATTAAGGATGTTTACAGTTCATCAAGGAAGCTCTGTTAAGTACAAAAATCTCCTACTGCCAATGAATGAATTATCAGATGAGTACTTTGTCATATATTACCACATATTAATTGTTCGTACCAACATAATTTCAGAGAGTCATTCCTCAGATTTACTGACGTCACAAGGCTAATGCAGAACACATTATGTATGATGGACATCATCATACTGCCCAGGGAAGTAGTGGAGTCCCCACCCCTGGAAGTATTTAAGAAAAGATTGGACAAGGCCCTCAGTGCCCTGGTCCAGCTCATGTGGTGATGTTAGGTCAAAGGCTGGGCTGGATGAGCTCAGAGATCTTTTCCAATCTCAATAATTCAGAGACTCTGTGAGCACATACACGTACATGTCTGTATACAAAGCACATGCACACAACTACTGTTAACTTCCTGAGATGTGCTGGACCACACTGGATTCTCTGAAGAAACTCTCTGATCGGGTGCCTAATGGTGAACCTGAAAAGAGCAGATTAGTAAACTATCACTGAAAACACGTTCTTTTCCAGAGTTGGGCAGTTCGTTTTGGAATAGAGCAGTGACAGCACACTTTGAGTAACAGAGGGTTTTCGTAGCAAGAGGGATCAATCCCTACTCCGCTGTCTCAAATCATCAGGACACAAAATCTGGGGTGGACCCACAGAAAAAGCCCCTGTTTTCCTAAGTAAACTGATGTCATGCTTTTAATTACATTTTAATTATTAAGTTACAACCTAAAGGCAGCAAGATAACTCCCCTATTGATTTTTCAAGCCTCAGGCAGCTAAATTAGAGGAGCCCAGAGAATTCCAAGTTTGTGTTCCCTTTGCTTGGCACCTGAACAAATTAAACCTCTCGGTCTGCAGAAAAATTAGGTCATAACAATAAGGTTCACTGCGGGACTTCACAGTATCCATGGGAGAAAGGAAGACTGATGCTTGGAGAGCAAGCCTAGAATGCCCTGAGTTAATTAAGCCTAACAGCAGAGGTACAGGGCATATCTGTTCAGAGCGTGGCATTGATTGGAGTCTCTCTGAATTTCAGGACACTCACATTTGGGGACACAGTGGGACTGGAAACAGCCCCCTGTTAAAAAATGCAGTGACTAGCAGGAAAGTAAAGGCCACACAGAGATCTGAACTGATTCCTTGAGCTTTGCAGACCATTTGAGAGAAGAAAGGTTAATTCTCCTTCAGGATGCAACCAAGCAGAAAATCAGCCCATCCAAATACACGCAATTTTCAGCCATCTCTGCAAATAATCCTTAAATATCAATAAAAGCACTGCAGAGTTGATTTCTGAAGAATTTTCAATAGTTACAGGGTGCACTCTTTTTAAAAGCAACATCGAGTTAGGTCAGACTTCTTCAAAGAGGAGGCACAGCAAGCGTTGTTAGCCACGATGTCCTGGGTGCTGCTGTGGTACAGAGGAGCCTGCCTCATTACCAAAGTCTCCCTTTGACCCGAGTACCCTTCTAGTTGTTTTCACTGCTTTGTTTGTCAAGATAGTGAGCAAGAGGACAACTGCACTTGACTACTCTTTGGTGAAGATGGACAGGAGTCAGTGTGAGTTCTCAGCTGGCGATAGATTTACCAAGTGTTGTTCAAAGGACATGACTGCAAGGAGCAGAAGAGCTAAGAAGAGGTTCAGGCTAAGAATGTTTGCTATAATATGGTTCAACATTAAAAAAAATAACACTCAAAGACATTCTGCCTTTCCAAACCACTACAGGAATGGGGAGAACGTTGCACTGAAGTGCTTTAGGTATCGCAGAAGCTAGAAGAAGCAGAGATTCAGCTTTCTTTGGGATTTATATACACAACCTCCACGGTTACAACAGTGAAGATGACAAGGACTGTGTTTCTTAGCACTATTCAAGCAATTTATAGGGACTTATCGAATGTGGAAGGAAAACTCCAGGATCCAGTATATGTCCATGCAAAGCAGGGGCACTTTTGGGGTGAATCCATCTATTTGTCAGTTTGGAGCAGTGTCGTCTTCTCACGCACTACACCACAGTGCCCAGGGCATAACTGTTGCTGCCAAACTGACTACTTAACCTCTGCTGCTGCAAAAATCAGCTGGAAATGTCATGGTCACCTTCTACAAGATCTCTGTGTGCCTTGCGGTATCTCGCTCTGTCTAATTCAGGCTAAAACAGACCAGTACAGTCAAACAGAAGTAATAAGTAATGGTAAGATAGTTAAATTAGTAATGAAGCTGTAGCATTCTGTAAGGAATTCCTACTGGCAGGCGTGCAGAGCTGCCAGTTTCTTTCTCATTTACTGATTCGTGATTTGTCAGAGAGAGCAGCCATCATCAGAATGACCCTTTCATCTGCAAAAATCTCAGAGCTCTCAGTCTAGAGCTCAATACTGGCCAGCTGTGAGACTATCAGCACACATGTCAGCCCTGTGGAGAAGAAACTCTCAGGTCTAAGCAGGTGAAGAGAGTAGAGCTAAGTGGGAGAGTGACAAACAGTCCTGGTTAAGCAAAGGTTTTATTTGCTGTGGCATTACGGCTGAGGACTTTCCAGCTAATTCAGACAGAAAGACTGACTAATCCACAATCTTTATGACTCCCGTTTACTATTAACGTAGAATATTCTAAGGGGACTTTCCCAGTGAATGATTCCAGGACTATTCATGATCTACTTGCCACAGTCCACCTCACATCAGCAAATCCATCCTGAGTCTAACAGGCTAACAGTCTACAAGACCTGTTTTCTTCTTTCTCCCTGTGTTTCAGCAGAATAACTTCCCTGGTTTAAACAAAATTACTCTGCATCCGTAAGAGTTTTATTTCCCCCTTGGTGTGTTCCACTTTGGAAGATTTTTCAGAAAGAAAAGAAAGACTCCTGATGCAGCAAACTGCAAACCAGACGTTACAGTCAGGAAAATCTAGTGCCCGCACAGTATCTCTGCACTTTTCTAGCCATTTTATAATTCCTTTCCATCAGGGAAACAGAGGAATCAGACAATTTCTACTCACTTGCCCTACTGCAATCACTTGTAAGACCACTGAAACTCTCCCTTGGCTACCAGCAGCATTAGTTCTCCTAATGTGTTGCAGAGCTGCCCGTGCTGATGTACAATGCACCGCTGCTTGGCTATAGGGTCGTTGGAACAACGCAACACGAATGGGTTGTGGGGTTTAGAGCGTCTATGAGGCCACCAGCCTATAGAAAAGACCGAGCATTACGGAGGTATCGATTCTTTGTTGTATTTCATAGACCGCAAATCCCAGTGAAGTCAGCACTACGGTAGGTAGCTAAGCCATGGGTTTCTCTTTGCAAAGTGGGATGGTTTCATGGGTTTTCATGTACTTCACACCCCCAGTATCTCACTTACAGTAACACATTTCAAAATCTGCCTTGGGTTAGCACATCAGAAAACACACTTTAAAGACATCAAGTCTTGTTTTGAGCAATCTGTAGTTAAGCTTTTCACCCCTTTTCCCTCTCCTGCCAATGGTCTGGAGGATAAGTTATGAATTTGTTCCTATTGGCAGAGTTTCATTAGTCAGAAGACTCAGTGTTCCATTGATCACCGTTTCCTGCAGAAGGAGGTAACTCCTACTTGCACCATTTGCATTCAAAACAAGCAGAGCTTCGAGCAGAGAGGAATTAATTCACACACAGTATATCAGTAATTGCCCTAACTCATAGGATTTAGATTGGAAGTATCAACCCCACCAACAAATTCATAAGCAATTTGAGTGTGGAAGTAGGTTCCCTGGATTTCCAGGGAAAGGTAGAAGGGAAATGAGATCCCGGTACAGGAAGAGAAGCTCCACTTCGCGGGGTCTCCTTTGACTTGTGCTGTAGATTGCACTCAAAGGCAGTGTTTACTTGGTGCCTATGGATCAGATCCTCATGGGGGATAACATAGGGATAATGGCCACAGAAATACTTAATGTGCCCGCTACAGAAAAAAATCCTCACGTGACAATTTGGCAACAGAACACTTACATTTACATTAGCATATTCAAATGAGGGCCGTTGTGAGCAAGCCTGCTAGCTTCAGCTTCTGTTCCACAAAGAATAACAGGAGTGGGTATCCTCTTGGAGCACGGGAAGGCATTTCAAATCCCATCACAGAATTAAAAGGTATGTTTCCTAAACAAACACACCAGCACAGACAAGTGACGGTCTTCTCTTCACCCAGTATTCTTTACGGCTTATAAGTATGAATGTTGGTCTAGGAGATAAAGGAATCTAGAAGGTGCTTCATAATTCAGCTCGACTCAGACCCCCTTAGTGACAGACGTTTCTAATATAGATAAGAAAGATGGAGCGGATATTAAAGCTTTGGAACATCTCCCCATCTATTCGTTGTTATTCTAGCAGGGATTTACCTCGAGCACTTTCTCTGTGCCGTGGAACCGGTGTCAGTTATTGCAGATGCCACCATGGCCTGCTGAGAGGAAAAGGCATAGGTGTGTGAGATCAGTGAGAGATCATAGATATTGCACATTATAATATAAGAATGGGGGTGCGTGTCGCTCAAGGGGAGGACTGGAGAGAAGAACAGTGAGTAAATAAAGGGCATTCTAAACTGTCTCCAGTTGTGCACATTCAGCCATACTCGGGCTTATACTTGCTTGCAGACTCGCAATGTTTAAAAACAAGGTACTGCAGACAAAGATGGGAATCCTTGTGTGGTTGTTAGCAGCTTTCTCCTGTGGAACACACCACTAACTAGTGAATATGAGCCCCTGTGGAACACACTCAAACCTGTGAGCAGATCTTGTGTCTCTTTCTATTTCCGTGTAGCTGAATCCCCAGCGATTCGTGGCCTCGTGGCTGACATCAGCTTCGTTTGCTTTCGTGTGTGGCCATTAGATGGCAGCCAACGGAGCAGCCATGGCTGCACATTGTGCCTGCCCTTGAGTTGATGAAACGAGCAGGAAAAAGCTGTCGCTCTCGAAATTAGCTTCACATCCACTAAGGATAATGTACATCACGTCCCAGAGGCCTTCAGAGTCCCTGTCCTTCTCATTCCCAAACTGCAGCAAGCCAACCCCGGTAATAAAAACACGTAACAGCCATTCTGTCCTCTTTCCCTGACAGCTGCACTCAACTTTAAGCAGAAAGCATCATCCTAACCTCCGTTCCCTACCATTTCTGCACTCATGATTAACCTCTGCAGTGAAGAAATTGGTCTCATCTGAACCATGAGTGATTTCCCCATGGCAGGATTTCTCAACAGCATGAGAAAACGCCTGACGTTGCTCTCCTACTAAAGAGCTGTTTAGGCAAGGGAGTGTAACTGTGTGCTTGTAGCCATCGTTTTGAATCAGCACTGCAAGATTTGCAAGGGTATTTATGTACCTGTGCCAAACAGACCTTGTTTTTCACGAGTGGCTGATAACATCTACACCCACCTGCTGACACCAGGAGCGTATCTGCAACGCACACGACATCGAGACGTCTTTTATAAATGCAATTCATTTCTGTTCTTCAGATACACTCATATGAAACCCCATGTCTCAGTGTAATTGCGTTGTTAATCTTCAAACCAAAAGATAAATGGAAAAACGCTCTGCTCTGTCGCATCCACGACAGGAAATTTCCATCTATCGAATGAGGTGCGACTGGTAGTGTGACTTTCTCCTTGGTGACAGAGCTGCGAACATACGCATCAACAGCACGAGACCTTTGCCAAGAGAAGGTGTGGAAATAGTGTTGCATGTCTTCATCACCTGTGGCCTGTGTTCCATATAAACAACATCCAATCGAACCATGAAAACCCTGTTCTTGCACACTGCATCCTTGCAACAGCCTTCCACTGTGGGTTTCTAAATAACAGTCTTGAGTAGATGAAAACTGCTGTAAGACAGGAGTATCAGGTTTACACGTGCCCTCTCAGCAGCCCAACGTCATGGGTAAGCATCTTCATGGGTAAGTGGGATACACTCAGGTGATCTTGAAGGTTTATTTCAACCTTAATGATTCTATGATTCCGTGAGCAGGGATATTGCAAAGACACAGGCACCCATGCACAGTGAGTGTCATACGTTTCTACACATCAGCGCTGGAAGCAAATGGCCAAGCTGAAGGATCTGAAGGAGCAAATTTACAGCAGAGCTAGGAGGCACTAGAAAAGTCACAGGAGTTCACAAAACTACAATAATTGTATCAACAGCCCCAACAGAATCTGCCAGTCATTCAGGAGCTGTATCCCAGTCAACAAGAAACTTCCCAAAGTTTTCTTCTAAAAAAGGACACTTTGCCATCATCCTAAATTCAGAAAAAGCGATGGATGCCCATGTGCTGTTACCTGAAGCATGGAGGGGCATGACTTGAAGAACACTAAAGGCATAGAACCCAACTCTAAAGACATCTATGTTGGTTCACCACGCCCAGGTCAGACTCTGCAAGTGCACACCTTCCCTGTCAGGCCCCAAAATGCAGTGATGTACTGAAAAGGGGTTGAGTGTGTTAAAAAGGGAGAGGTGGTTTTGTCTTCCTCCACCCACTGCCCCAATTGACTGCCAGTTGATTTGTGATGGCTGCTTGCCACCTACCTGCCTGGCTCCCTTGCCTGCTCAGTCCTTGAACACAGCTGAATATTCAGGGTACAGCCCCTATGATTCAACATGTGGACAGCTATGTCCTTTTCAGGAGAGACAGATCAGCAAGGCGAGGTGGTGGAGTTGCTCTTTACGTGAGAGAGCAACTGCAATGTATTGAGTTCTGTCCAGGGGCAGAGGAGGAGGGAGAGGAGAATTTGTGTGTGTGGATCAAGGGGCAATCTGGCATGGGTGACACAGGGCACCAGATCAGAATGAGGAAGTTGATGAAGTCTACAGGCAGCTGACAGCAGCCTCACAGCTAAAAGCCCTGGTTCTCATGGGGGATTTTAACTACCCTGGTATTTGCTGGAAGACCTCAGCCAGCCATCCCCAGTCCAGGAGGTTCCTCCAGTGCACTGGTGACAATTTCCTGATGCAAACGGTGGAGAAGCCCCCTAGGAGAGAAGCATCCCTTCCAATCCCTAATGATTCTATGAGTCTATAATTCCATGTGAGGGTCTGGATTTGAGGTTAACTGGTCAAGTCCTCATCTCTCACTCAAGACTGCACCGTGTGTCAAATCAACCTTTCCCACTCACACAGACACTTAATCAATGAGCTGGGGCTTCAGTCATCTGCTGTGGGAACAATCCAACCCACGAGCTGTGCACTACATTATCTTGATCAGAAATTAATACTTTGACATGCTGAAAATGTGCTGTCACAGAGAGCACAGCTGCTAGTACTGTGCTTTGTGAAGCCTCGGGACCCGTTCAAAGCTTCTCACACCACATTCTCCCAACAGAGCCCAGTGTGCACCACAGCCAGCCGTCGCACTCGCCGCTCTCAGGCTCTTTATGTGCTGCCATTATGGAATCTGTCATTTAAATGTGGAGCTTATTTTTAAACTCTCCTGGCGGGTAACGAATAACACTGGTTTATTTCATTAATAACGGTGGGAGATGAGGAGGTATTTTATGGGCTGTATTCCACACGCTCTGGAAATAATTGTACCAGATGCTACATCAGAGCAAGCGTGTTTGCTGCACAATAGATAGGAGCTACTTATACTATCCTTCAGCATACACAGGGATAAACATAATTCCCACGTGTGGGAAATTGTTAATATTATAGCACACAAGGAATCTTAGTGAACAGTCTCATAATATATTATTCATTACACACAGAGCTTGAAGACTCAGAGTTCCCATGACTACAGGATAAAACCAGTTAAAGAACGAGTTCAAAAGCACGTCCCAACACAGCTCACTACCCTGCAACTGCCACAGGAAATGGGAACAGTGAGGGTTATTGTTCAGTGTAGAGTGACAGAACATGAGCAACACGTACTGTAGAGGTGATCACTCGCAGACGTCACTCTTCACTCACATCTTTTCTCCCCTTGAGACACTTGTACCCAGGTTTCCAGACTTAACTCTTGCACCATGATGCTTCATCAGACCTGAGTTCCCCCCTGAATTCCTTGCACTACAGACACAGATTATCTTTTACTACATCTCTACTTACCAGCACTTCAGCCAAGTTGAAACACACACTGCACACATTGCTGAAATGCACACACAAATGATCACACCAGGAGCCAGAAGTAGTTTCCAGAAGTGCCTACAAGACCTGAAAACTCAAGATTGTGGTTCAGTTTTCGTATTTTTCTATGAAACTCTGAAACCTGAACCAAATTGTGAACTTGTAATTCTGTGGGCAAAAATACTCCTGGTTTAATTACAGAATCACAGAATGTGAGGGACTGGATGGGACCTCGAAAGATCATCCAGTCCAATCCCCCTGCCACAGCAGGATCACCTATATGCAGGATCTAAGGGATCTAGTTGCACAGAAACAGTCCAGGCAGGTTTTAAACGTCTCCAGAGACGGAGACTCCACAACCCCCCTGGGCAGCCCCCTCCAGGGCTCTGGCACCCTCCTCTTGATGTGGAACCTCCTCTGTTAACAGCTGACACCCGTTGAGAGTGGCTGACCAGACTTCCAAAGTCTGTGGAAGGACATCATATTTCAGATGTAGCTGTTGTGACTTCTTTCTTCAGTGATGGATGCACCTGAATCTCCCTTTAATCAAACTCACAGCAGTTTGGTACAGGATCCAAAGGAGGCAAAGTCCTGAGCCATAACCAGGCCAAGAACTCTTCTAGGAAACCCACAAAGGAGCAGAGTGACCCAGTGAGCAACGAGACTTGGATCACTGATTAATGTATGAATAGCAAGTGACTCCTCCAAGGCTCCAAGACTGGGCCCAGGTCTGGATCCAGCCACACCTAGACTCCTCTCTGAGAAGTAAATCAGAAAGCAAGGGGTTCCATTAGTGACTCAACAGAAGGTTCTCCTTACCCTTTGCATTCCTTCCATTAGATCTAAGCTCTATCTGGGGTTTTAGAGCAAGAAAGTCCATTCTGAACCTCTTGAATCAATGAGAGGGTCTCGCCCTTTTTCATCCTTTGTCCCTGTGTAAATCTCTCTAAATTGATTCCAACTTAATTTTCTTTTCCGTGCTTCTTCCATGTAGCAAGGAATAGAGTGAATCTTGCCACTGAACTTTGTTCATCTTCTCATTAAAAAACATTTTGTTTCTAGCTTCATGAGGAGCTGTCTCAAGCCTGAACAGCTCAGACAGAAAGGTTTTAACTGTGTGCTTTTCCTTAAGCTAAAAGGTAAAAAGCCTCTTAAATTCCAGGTTGTTTTATTTTGAAGCACTTTTAAAAAATGAAAAGGCACTTAGAACGATATTAATAACCAGAGCTGAGGACCTGCAAGGCAATTTCAGCCTGGTTTGGCTTGAAACAGCAGCTTTCTAAAGCCGTGAAAAATGAAGTTTGTGAAGCAGGTAGTTTAACCTTTCACTCTACAGCAGCACGTGAAGGAGAAGAACACAAACAATGCCTTTCGATGGCTAACTGATATTATTCTGACCTGTTTCCATGAAGATCAGCTCTTCACTTCCTGACTTATGGTCGCTTTTCAGGCACTACAGTCATTTCATTTCTGAGAAGACAGAGCTCACCCGAAATCCCCTTTAAAGAAGCATAACGTCTTTAAATAAAGCACGTGCAGTTCTGTTGTCATACCGATCATCATGCCTTTGGATCGTCTCGATGACTAATAGCACCTATTATGACTTTTCAACTTGACAGATGTCAGCCTAGCATGGTATTGAGAAGATAATCATGTGTAACTTATGCTGCAACTAAGGAAATTGCAGTAAACAAGCGGCAAAAGTCACTGTCAGTAAACAGCAGACAACAATTCTAAAACAAGGTCTGTGGTTTCCAAACCGTCTGCATTTCATTTTAATCTCTCGGAAGGAGTAGCACAGAACAGACCTTTGTTAGTGTGCCTCGTACTTACTCTTCTAGATCATTAATTATAGTTCTTAAAAAATACATAATTCTGAATAGAATTGGCTGAATAATTCATAGCGATTACACTTGTCTGCGAGTGTTGTCTGCGAGTAGATCGTGATCATCGGAGCTGTATTCCTTATTTTAAATATTTGCCAAATACCTCCTACGGATAGTTCTTGATCTGTAGTTATTTGAGAGCTGCTACTTGCAAATATTTAGAATTTAAATGCTGGGCATTCACAGCTTGATATTGGGTCAAAACCAGAGATGTAATCATTTGCTTGTGTGTGCAATGACTGCGCTTACAAAACCACTCATTAAACACAGACCTGAATTAGTAAGAGCTCAGACCATGAACCTTCAGCACTGACCAGTAAGTGTGTCTGTGAGGCACAAGCCATGTGCTTCTTCCTTGTGGTAAGATTCTTCTGCTCCTTGGATACTCAAAAAAATCAGAGGTATTCTTGCCTGGAAAAGCATCACACAGCAGAGACAGATGGCAGGGACAGTACAGAAACAGGATCACGATCCTCTGTACACGGTGACAACTGGTCCAGGAACTAGACGAGGAAAAGAAATGAACTGAAATGACTGAATCCCAACTTCTCATGCATGAGGGAGAAGCCTAAGTGCCTGAAAAAGACAAAGCGTGAGCTGAAATGCCACTGTGAAATCCTTAGGAAAGAGTTTTCGCCAATTTGGCAAGAAGCAGATGTGGTCCAGATGTGGATCTTTCAGAGACTCGTTCTTTATGCAGACAAGGTCCAAATATTGCTGGAGCTTTCAGTGGTTGATGAACCAGAATCTGGTAGCAGATGCGCTCGTATAAGCCAATCCTCCATCACTGGAGCCACTGGATTTACTCTGGATTTGTGACAGCACAAGTCAGATGAGAATGTTTCTGAGTAGGAACTTCTGCTATTCGAGGATCTTTAAGGAATCAGAACTACTTAGAAAAACTGTATAGAACTGTAAGTTAAAACTGGTCAATCTTCCACAAGGGTTTGACTGCAAACCACCTGTTCTGCTCTGGTTCAGTACTGGTTCTGGGCTAAAGTGTGTTCTCAGAGCATCAGCAAGAAAGGTTCTTGTTGCTTTAACTCCCTGCAGCCTCCCGTAAGAACAGCCTGAGCCATAGATCAAGTACAGGACTGAATGAACATCCCATGTAAGCACTATCCTAATGTTCTCTTCTCCTGCAGTGAAGGAAGATGGAAAGGAAGGTGGACAAAGAAGTCTAAAAAGTAATAGGTCTGTGGAAAGGCAGTAGTGAAGCTAACAGATGCCCAAGGCAAAAAAGGAGCCCAAATTATCTTGGCACAGCTCTGAACACAGCCTACTGTACAGTACAGAGACCACTGCCTGCAGTGGGATCAGCTCTCACCCAGATCACTAGTGCAGTTGATGTCTTTTATTAGATGGAGTGGAAAGCTTCTTGAAATAAACCTCAATTACTTCTAGTGTTGCTACAGTTGAAAACAACATCCCCTGTACATCACACCAGGAGTTCACCGGTGCTATAACAGAAGATGCAAACAGCATTTCCCACAGATTAACAAGACTCTAGATTAAACTTTGAACGAGTCCCACCAGCAAACATGGTGATCTGTACAGGTATTTCCTCGCTGTTTGATTAGGTATGGAATGCTGAAGGGCTGTCACCCATGTAACAGCAGCTTGTGCACCATTTGCCAGATGTTGTTTGTGTGTCCACAGCAATAGACTCATTAAAATGTGTGGAACTGTTGATTTCTTCTGGCCGCTGGGCGATGCCTCAGCCTCCACTGCACAGCCTGGCTTGCTGCAGGCTTCCAGCAAGATACAGTTAAGCAGATATTAACTGCAGATTTCACCTCTTCATTGACCTACAGTACAAGTCAATTAGTGGCTTAATATTGCTCAAGCATTCATTAAAGCTTGAAGTGGGCAGAATTTCATCTGTTTGATTCCTGCTGCTTAAGAGTGTCTAGGGAGAATAGCTACAATTGGTGGGTTGTGACCACCTACTTTTGGAGGAAAACCACAGCTTTTTTTCAGCAGTAAACAGCACGATACCCTGCTAAGTCCGAACAGAGAGATTCTCACATTATTAGAGTTACTCAGTGGCCAGATTTCAGTGTGCTCTCACAGAGGGGCCTCTGCTGTTCCCACCTGCCTCATTTAATGCATCATATTTGGACAACTCCTGGCTCTCTAGCATCTCTTTCCCTATCTGTCCCATTATCTGATGGGCTATTAACACCACTTAGGTAAGAAAGCTGTGTTCAGTGATAAGATAATACCAGTCAATAATTATCCTTCCTTTGAATAATTAAAATAGGAAATGTTTCATCCTTTAATGCTATTAAAATGTGACGTGTTTACACTGATTCAGTTCTATCCATCCACAGTCACGGTCACTTACATGTCTACGACATCTTAGAGAGTCTCCTCAGCCCTCACAATGCGATAGGTGGCTGCAGATTCAAATTTGTCAGGAGCTTAAGGGAGTTCTCATTAGGGATTAGCCCAGACTCCGTCTACAACAATTATAAATCATCTCGATAGGAAACTCTTGGAAAAGCACATTTAGGAGTGTGCAAGGTAAATCAGAGTGGGCCAAATGCCTCCCGGCTGCTCTGAAGCATCAACCATCATCTCTGCATTCACTGCGGCTGCTCAGCTCCTCCAGCTCTGCCAGCCTGAACCCTGCTGCTTCTCCCTCTTCGCCAGGCAGGCATGAAGCACTGATTCTCAGGAGAACATCTGAAAAGATGTACGTGCTGGTACATGCCTGCTTGCTGCAATTGTGCTCAGCTAATTATCTACATAACAGACCTCACGTGGCTACTGTAGATTGTGCGGACAAATGGGTCACCCAAAGGTTTTATGTGCTGTCCCAGCTTCAGCCCACAACTCTAGCATAAAAGGGACCTCATGCTTCAGTCTTCTGCAGAGAAGAAACAGAAGCACATGGAAAATGGTGCAAACTCTTGTACAAACATATAGAATCACAGAATCATAGAATCATTAGGGATCAGAAGGGACCTCAAAAGATCATCCAGTCCACTCCCCCTGCCACAGCAGGATCACCTACACGAAGTCACACAGGAACATATCCAGGCAGGCCTTGAAAGAGAAGGATCCTCTATTTAACTCAACAGAGCTGTGATGATTTATACCCCCAGCAAAGCAGCTCCTTAATCTACAAAAGCAGCTGTCAAAGTGAGGCTTGGGCATCTGGAGTGAATACAGCTGTGTACCAGTCACTGCTCCTCTGCTGTCTCGAGCATCATTTGCAAAAGCAGTCGGCAACAGCTTCAGTTCTCACCCTGATATTGATTGTGGTTGCTGATGTATGAAGCAGAACACAAGTTAATTATCAGATTCCGGGTTAAGTTTGCCTGACTGGCAGTTAGAGGAAACCTTATCTTGATGTGTAAACTGAAAGAATATGTTAAGGAAGAGAGATGAAGCAAAGTAAACACTGGGCACAAAGACCACAGCCCGTGGGTTTCCCCTGTTACACACGGACAACAATCTGCAACCTGTTCCCTGCAAACAGCATGAACTCCACGGTTGAACAGACCATATGGAAAAGACGCTATAAAAAGCAACTGTATTGATGATTTATAGGTGTCTGGCTGTTAGCAAGCACGATGGGTCTTATCTGCAGGTGATTTCTTCGTTCCACTATCTTTACAGCACAGTAAAAAGTATGAAATATCTGTCACGATCGCACGCCAATATGCCAGAGCCTCCTCTCTGTGTAATAGGTAGCTGAAGACAATTAACGTTGGGTGAGGGAAATGAATGTCTCAAGAAGAAATTAACACAATCCTCATGGCTGGAAATGACCTCCAAGATCACCAAGTCCAGCCCTCATCCCAACATCTCCCTAACCTGTAGACCATGGCCTCATCTTTTAAACAGCCCCAGGGATGGGGACTCCACCACTTCCCTGGGCAGCCTCTTCCAGTGCCCAACCACTCACTCAGGAAAGGACTTCTTCCTAAGATCCAATCTGTGGGTGGAGAGGCACCTCACTGCAGATCAGGACCAGACACTCAGTCTCATCAACACAGTTTGAGCTCTTAGACCACCAAAGATTTCAGGTAGCGCATGAGAAACACTTTTGTGTCTTGATAGGAACTTTACACAGAAAAAGGAGTTAATTTGGGAGTCAAGAGAGTTAATTCCAGCACAGCAGGGATCCACCCAGGATCATGCTTTTAGCCTGAACCGTTCTAGCCTGGCAGAGCTGGGAGTGGGACCAGCTTCATAATTCATCCTTTTCCTTAGCACTTTGGAGGAGAGTGAGTATATTTGTAAACACTTGCACCTCACAGCCAAACCCTACACCTTCTTGTGTTACTCCAACAGCAGTGAAACCCTTCTGGGCCATACGGCTCACGCCACCAGGCAATCCTACCCGAGCTGTGTTCAAGGGGATTGTAACAAAACCCTGTCCTCTGCCAGGCTGAAACACAAAAGGTTCCTCCGATGGCTGCCAGAGCCCACAGCCCCGCTCCCACCAATAATCCCCTCCTCCATAATTTAATAAGCTTCGCCGGAGCGAGGTTTGCCCTCCCCCACCACGCGATTCCCTTTCCCATTCCCCAGACAAGCTATGACAGCCGCAAAGAAGAAATATTCCCCGGTGCATTGTTAAAGGTCTAACTCCCCAAGCCAAAGACAGGCTCAGTTAACATTAAAGCCTTTTCCCTTGTGAGCAACCTGAGCTGAGATTAAGGAATGAGCCCACACTGTCAACCTTAACCCTGATATGAGGCTGGTAACTAGGGCAACAGCATCTCACAAATACACCGTGCCACGCTATTTTGTCTTCTTATGCTGCAACACAAAATACGAGAGGTAAGGGGATGGGTAAATAAACCCAAACATTGCCCACTCCTCTGGCTCTCATTTTAGTCTGGGAGTTTGGGAAGAGCCATGGCTGGTTATTTATTAATGCTGACATTAATGCAAGCAGATAATCTTTTCACTCTGCATGCGTGGTGTACACCAGATGAGAGTGTGCTCCTTCCTCGCTTGGACTCCAGCGTAATTATTTGCAGAAGGTAGCACAAAATGATCTTCCCAATATTAGACTCAAGCTGCTTGTCTGGTTTAGCTTGATCTTTATTTATAGATACTGAGTCTGGGAGCTTTCTGTACGTGGAGCAGGACATAGTGACCTACTCCGGCTCAGTTATATAATAGATTCAAAGTAGACTTAGTGTAAATTGACCCTAATCTCATCTTGAATTGTAACACGTTATCATTCCAAAAATAAACCAGCATTTATCTCACTCGATGCAATTAATTTCTATTCAGCATTGGAAGGAACCAAAGGCTGAGCTATCTAAGTGTCATTTAGTAATTCTTCAAACTTTTCAAAACGTCCCTCATTAACTGTGAGTATTGCAGCACTTGACCAACCTATTATCACACCACGCAGCTCGGCTGAGTTTCATAAAGGACTTCAGCTCAGCCTTAGGGTCCCTTTCCAAATGGAAATAACTGCATTCACAGAAAGCAAGTTTAAGGCCAAATTTCTAAGTGTGTTTCTGAAAGTCTAGCCTTCAAACTTGCAGGGAGATGAAAACCCACCCAGGGATTTAAGCACCCAGGCAGCAGCAGCACCCTTTCCCCAGCAGTATTTGAGCACACAAATTCATGGCTCCATCCACACAGGAGCTGGAGTGTGCAAGAGCTTTCCATGGGCATGCTGACTGTAGATCTCAGTTGTACTCATGGCAAGGCAACACACAAGAGGGTGGAGTGTGGCTCATACAAGCCATTTTCAAACCTGGATTGGCATTTGCAGATATAGGCACTGGCACAGGCTGCCCAGCGAGGTGGTGGAGTCACCATCCCTGGAGGTGTTTAAAAAACAAGTAGCCAGAGCACTTTAGGCCATGGTCTAGGGGTTGGGGAGATGTTGGGATGAGGGCTGGACTGGGTGATCCTGGAGATCCTTTCCAGCCATGAGGATTCTATGATTCTATGAGATTTTCTCAACATTTGCTTAACTTGCTAACGAATTGTGGCTGTGTGAAAACAGAGACACTTTCAGAGAGGTTCTTAACAACTTTCAACAAGAACTCGCTGCCACAAAACTGATATAGAAGGGTCTTAGCATCAATGGAAAAGAGGTCCATCACATTCTTCCTTCCTGTCAGTATTAGCTAATTAATCAGCTGAAGTGATTATGCATGCTATTCAAATTTGGCCTTTCTAAAATGCCATAGCTTGGGTTCACAGTGATTTCTTACATGGCAATAGTTATATTAATTTACAGTCATCATCTGCATAGGTAAAAAGGCTCCAGTCCTGCAGACTGGCCTGGTATGAGCAGATCATCCTTCACAGGCAGTAGCCGGCTGAAGTCCTGCACAGATCAGATTGTGCAGAGGGTAACTAATTGACATTCATCTTTACTATCAGCGAATAACACACCGATGGGTTTTGGCACTGTGCTGTGGCAGTTAAGTGTGTCTGCTTTCAGCTGCACCCATTAGGGTTCATCCTGATAGTCCTGGCATTCTGCAGGTTATAAAGCATTTATGGATGATTAGAAGCCACCTCCTGAGACACTTGTCCATTCCACTATAGATCAAGTTATCCATTCTCTATTTGTTGAGTAGAAGAGAGCCCTCTGCTTACTTACAGTATGTAGAATGTCTCACTTTGGTGTGTATGGGGAGGGGTGGAAGCAAAGACTTCCCCTATTGTTGCTCTCCATTCCCTAAAAACACAGTTTATTTGAAGTGTTTGTCCAACACCCTATGCCTTTTTGTTTGTTTGTGAGTCAAGTAGTTGATTCTTGTCACAAACCTCTGGGTGTGAGGCCCACAGAGTGGGTCAGTGTCCCTTTTCTGTGCAGATTTGTATGAATTCATGAAGAAATGCTGCACCACTTGGAAGGGTATTCTCCTTCAGACTTCCTGGCAGCTTGGTTCTGGGTAAAAATACCTCTCTGGACACTGGCAGTGTGTTATTACATGGAGACACAGCATCTGATCCCGCTGTTCTACCCACAGAGAGCTCCAAAACAGAGCTCTCACAGGCCTTTCAAAGCATTACCTAACTTGCATTTTTCCTGCTACAGACTCAAAGTAGGGTTTGTTTGTCTTTAAGGTTTCAAGGACAACATACAGCAAAGAAAAAGGTCGTCTTCTTGTGATTCTGGTTTTCACCATTCCCTTTGAGTCCTCCATAGATGTCTCTTTCTTTCCCAGAGGAGGCAGAATAGACTTCCCCAAGGGAAGGCTGCAGGTAACTAAAAGAAGGCTTCTCCCCAGGGAGATCTCAAGCTGCAGGCACCAGCTTTGTCTCTGCAGCTGCTTCCCTGCCTCTAACACAGACGTAAAGCCATGTTCCAGGAACCAGATAGAGGATATTTAACACCCTCCTACCTTGCTTGTCCTGTGCCACACACAGTCTCTGGCACCTTGATGATGGCCTTCTCTTTACCCTTGACTCAGAAACACAGGGTGGGGGTATCCTTGCTGCACTGCTCTGCTTCTACGTGCACCATCTAGGAGGAAAACAGATAGAAGTGAGGCAACAGGCCATAACTTTCACAGAAAATAGAGTCACCTTCCCATCAATGTCTTTTAAGAGGCACTAGTGTTTCATTTTCTCATCAGAAATAACCCTCCTAAAGACACATGTGTTTGCGAGCAGACATTATTTTGAGCATACTAAATGTTCTGTTTGCTGCTGGGAGGGAAGCAAGGGGCAGTCAGAAGAGACTGCTCTCACTCCAGGAAAGACTGAATTACGTATGCTTGGCATGAAAGGAAATCAAAGTGAAAATAGTGCATAAAATCTTCTGAGATTTTAAAAAATAAAAGCTTCTATTAACTGAATGTGACTTTGCTCTGAAGAAGTGGTTTTATTCTTTACTCATAATACAAAATACCTACGTGAATGTGTATTCCTGAGCTTAAAATAGTTCAGCATTCATTTCCCTTTTTATTTACTATCACCATCTAGCATTTTTAAGAGTTGAAGACACTGTAAGGAAAAAATAATCAATCCCAAAAAGATTTTTCATATTTTACAGGAACAATACAGAGATAAATCAAGTATAGAGGGGCAGAAGTGTGTGTGTGTGTCTGTGTCTGTGTGTATCCTCAGTAGTAACTCCGTCCTGATAGCATCTTTGTTTTCAGGATGGGTAAGGGGCAACTCAAAGGCAGGTAACCAGGTTGTGAGTACCTGGCTAAACACTCTGAAGTAAGGAGAAGCAATTTACCAAGGAAACAGAGCTGTCAGACACCAAAAACCCCACACAAACCAATGGCAATAAATTCCCAATCCCACCCCAAAATAAATGAGACAATCACAGACTGCAGGAGTGTGCACGTACAGGAAGGAAGCTTTGCAGAGGCACAGTTACTGAAGGTGTTTGAAAGAGCATCATTGAAAGGTCAAGTTTTAAGGGTATCTAAAACTGGACCCCTGCTGAGTACTTACAGCTCTATCTGAAATAAATGTTCTGATACAGATGGTTGGGGAGTTTCTACACAGAGTCTCCAGCTCCATGATAAAATGATGGGTCTGGGATTAGCAACATGCCAAGAACATCTGTACCCAATTCAAGTCGTGTGTGACATGACTCTCAGATGTTGTGCTGTGCTGAAGAAGTAGTCTAGATGTAAAATACACTTCTATTTCAAACCCAGAATTCAGGAGCCAAAGGCTACCTCTCCTCTCTTTGCTGATTCTAAGGTTCCAAGTCATGACTGGCCACCTGAATTGAAGAAATCAGCAGCATCTCTGAGGGAACCAGAAAGATCTTAATACACCAGGTCCTTCTGAAGTTTTCTCCAATGACACTACCTGTCTGATTTCTTTACAGAAGCCCACATATAGCTGGTGATTCAGTTCTATGAATGCTTTGCGTACAGCATCTTCTCTACTCTCGCTAACGATTATAAACTTCCCTGGGATGCAGCCTACCTCCCTTCTCACAGTTTGGCCTGCCACTCAGGAAAAGGGCACCAGGAGCTTCTGCTTGATTAGATCCCAGGGTACTGCTATAATTCAAACACTTATTAAAGCAATACATCTGCAATCAGCAAGAGTGCACTGTATCGACCCTCCCATGATCTTGGAGGTCTTCAGGCAATATACCTAGACCTGTCAGTTCCATCAGTCATTCCAAAAAACCCACAAGAGAAAGAGGATCCATAAGAGGGCTGAATCAGGTAGAGAAACGGCCTCCACTTCCTAGGGAAATCTCTGCATTTTAATTCCCAACGCTTTCCAAATCTCCAGGCTAAGTAAAGTGGAACATTTCACAGCCTGATCCTTTCAGTCCAATCTTGTTCTTCTCTGCCGGTGCAGCTTTACAGTTCCCTATCTCCTCCTTCCCAGCTTCATAAAGGACTTCTCTCTCTCCATATCTGCCCAATAGCAAGAGTATTTCTGTTACTGCAGGAGCTCACTAGACACCTCAGTTACCTAAAGAGCACATGGAAAGCAGGACAGGTGCAGACAGAACTACACAGACACTCTCACGGGTTGGGCTTCAAAACACTGAACTGGAGGTAAATGATCCCTGGTTTTGTAGGTTTAGTTTGCCTTTCACCTGATGGTCTCAAATTTGCTGAAGAAGAGAACAGTGCAGACTTTCAACTCCTTAAAAGAAATGTACTTTTTCATGCTGGTGGCAATTGTTGTCTATAAATAGCAGAGAGAGACTGGGAAAAGCCCTTTCCTTGGTACAAGGCTCACTGGGAAAGCACCTTCAACTCATTTCTTTCACCTGAAAATTACTATGCAGTCTCTATGAATGATAAACTGATATAAAAATACCTTCTCCTGGCTAGAAATCCATGGCAAGACTATTCAGAAGGTGAGGAGCACAAGGCTGCTGCCCAGCCTTAGCGTACAAACAACACAGCAACGCAATGAGTCCATAAAGGTTCTTTCTAGCAAAGAGGTTCTTTCTGTTCTAAATAAATGAAGAGCCCAGATTTCACTCAGCTTCATTAGAATTTACTCTCTTAAATTATCTGAGATTTTTTAACCAAAGGACATATTGATTGACCAGCAAATAGTTAAAAGCACAACCCTGCTTGAAGATCGAGAAGCAAACCTCACGAAGCCTCTCTATGAGGTTCAGATCAGAAATGCCAGACGGATGCCCTGAAGCCCCAGCAAGCAGGACCTTTGGCAGTGGTCTGTCCCCACCACTCGGGTGCATACTGAAAGCCAAGCCGAGGAGCAGTAATATGTTTGCCAACAACTACACTTCCCTCCAGTCTGCCTTTGGCATGTGTTTTTTCCCCGCAGGGCTTCATGTGGGAACCAATTCAATTTCTCTGGGTACATTTCAAATGTCATTTTCAGGAGAGAAAAATAATTTGTGTTGTACATTTTTCCGAGCTTCATAAGCATTACGAGCTCAGTGTAACATCAGTCATGTCCTTACAGTCCAGCGGTGCTATAATCACTGCTTTACTATGCAAACACTATCGCTCATGCTTAGGCTTTAACTAACTCTTTTCTCAATGCCCTCAGCCTGTTAGAAATCTTGCTTGACAGCTCTTTGATATCTACACAGTATATTTTCAAGCCCCCAGCAACAAAACTGGAGCATATACAATCTCTCATGATGTTGAACTTTATCCAATTGAAGGGTTGAATTTAGACTTCATTTATTTATAAACTATTAGTTTCTTGAGCTAATCAAATAATCTCACCTAAACAGCAGAACAGCTTTTGCCATGAGAGACAGTGCAATGCTTCACAATCCTGCCTGACACGCCGCTACCACAGGCAGGGACACGTCGCTTTGCACGTGGCATTCAGATTGAAAAGTGACAATGGCCAATCAGCAGATGAACATCAATCTTCCAGATGCGTTAAGCCATACAGAAAAGGAGCAGTGACTAAAGTGTTTAAGCACAAGAAACGACTGGTTGTTTCAAAACTCATCCAAGGCAAATACAAAGGAGGGACATTAGTCTAAGAGAATAGATTCTGTATGGGGATCTGTTGGAGCTGTTGTAGCAATCATCTGCTGTGCAATGCAGAGCAATGTCCCCTAAGAAAATTTACACAAGTATTTATTTGGAGGACAAAAGGACTAGACATGTACATACAGTGTTGGCAGCTACATTGAGAAGCACAAACTAAGCGACTCAAAATCACAACATGAGCTTAAAAATGTTGGGGATGTTCCTCTTTGGCCTTGCTCTTCACTCTGCTCTTGCCATTCCCACTGGCTGGGTGTTTCACAGGAATCCTCCACTTCCATGTCTTCAGGTAGACTTTGATCTTGTGCTCTCCTGGTTTGGTTGCTGAGTATGTTAGGATCACTGTTCCTCCACCTTGACTAGGAATCAGAGATTCCCAATTCACCCCCATGCTCAGCTGCTCCAGCTAGTAAACGTGATTTGACCACAGAAAACATGGACATAGCCATCAGGGATGGATGATCCCATCTCGTCTTGTTTGCCTAATAACAGGAGTCAGATATGAATTAGGGGATGACCAGAAAGATACATGACCATNGGATGGATGATCCCATCTCGGTCTCGTTTGCCTAATAACAGGAGTCAGATATGAATTAGGGGATGACCAGAAAGATACATGACCATTCTAGTTTTCATGTGTGGTTCCATTGTTACTCTATAAACAGTGGTCATTTCAAAAGCCTTTTCATTCAGCCATAAATCCATTCTCTCAAGCAAAACAGTTTTGCTTAAACGATGGGCTTCTACAAACATCAGTATTTCAATATTCCTGATAAAAGTCTGAAAGCAGCTAGTACTGTGAACCCAAATCTGCCCTAATTCCAGCATCACACAGCACTGTTTTCCACATTGAACCACAGATTTGCTTTATTTAATCTTAACTTTGAGTTTTCCAAGGCTGCTTATCTGTGAGTTTACAGGAGTGTTACCCTGAGCATCACAATTCACAGTATCTCCCATCCTTGGATAGACCTTTTCTTTCTTCCTAGTAACACATCTTTCCACTCTGTTTGTGCTGATAAAAGTAATGATTAGCTCAAATAATTTGATAAACCATTAGCTACTTTTTATGGTGTGAGTTAGTGTGGGTAATTATCACCTCACTTTCAAATACATCCAGCTAGCTTTGCACAAAGCTCTCTACTTTCTTTATGGAGCACTTGTTAGTGAATTAAAGTGCATATTCACAATATTAGATATAGAAAACACTGCAGTCCAGCAACATCATTGGATTCTGAAGTCTGACTGCACATTTTATCAGCAAATTCCTGTCTCTTGACATAGCTGTCATATCTATCCACACCGAGTATGATCCATGACAGCATGAACACCTCTAAACTGAAGTCCCCGTTCTAGGTGAGCCTAGGTGCATTCCTGGGGTCAGGAAGAAGATCACAGAATTACAGAGTGTTAGGAATTGGAAGGGACCTCAAAAGATCAACCAGTCCAATCCCCCGACACAGCAGGATCCCCTATATCCAGTGGCACAGGAACAGTCCATGCAGGTTTTAAAGGTCTCCAGACAAGGAGACTCCACAACACCCCTGGGCAGCTACTTGCAACGTTCTGTCACCCTCACCAGGAAAAAGTTTCTTCTCATCTTGATGTGGAACCTCCTCTGTTCCAGCTGACACCTGGTGCCCCTTGTCCTGTCATGGAGTGCCGCTAAGCAGAGCCTGGCTCCTTCCTCCTGACACCCACCTTTTCCATACTGATCAACATTCATGGGGTCACCCCTCAGTCTCCTTTTTTCCAAGCTCAAGAATCCCAGCTCCCTCAGCCTTTCCTCATCAGGGAGATGCTCCACTCCTTTAATCATCTTCATGGCTCTGGACTCTCTCAAAGGTGGAAGAGCTTAGTGAGTCAAGCTAGATTTAAGAGTGGCAGTTTAAAGTGTTGGTGTTTCTGGGTCTTTACCTCACCCTTCAGGCAGAGGTTAATGTCAGCTAAATGCGATGTAGTTCTGCTTGAGATGCCCGTTTGTTGCTTAGGCTCTTACTCTACAGCACTGTTGATGATACAGGGACACCTGAGGAGCAGTGGGTGGGACACCTGAAGTGACAGGGCTTTAAACCACTGCAGTTAAGCCACTGGAGCTGTAAACTGCGTGCTTACCCACCTCTGAAGTTGGTTGTGTGAGTCTAGTTCATACAGGTAAATCCAGTATATGTCATTCCTGAACATAATTCAGCAGTGGCCTTTTATTTTTATGCAATAGAATGAAATTCCAAAGTACTACATTTTTCTTTACGTGTAGGATTCTTTAGCTCTGAGTTACTGCTTCATATAACTAAACTTCAAGCTAATTCCAATGTCATTCCCCAGAATCACTGCACTCAGCATATGAGTGACATTCCTTAGATAGGTTTAATGCCAGCAATGTTGGGCCAGAGTATGAAATTATTCCACTGAAAAAAAAATACACCTTGAGCAAGTGAACACGTGGAAATGAAATGGAAAGCCTAAACCCAAGGATTTGGGTTACATGTTGGCACTCTGCTTTGTAGTAAGTATCTATCTATATGCGCTCTGCTACGTTCACCGAGGGAATACTGGAAACACATTCGCAAATTAAAGTCTGAGTTGGAACGGTCTCCTGCTCCAGTAAAAAAACAACAACAATGACACAGAGCCAGAGTAAAATAACTTAATTTGTGTCTATAGGGAACATGTTTTTCCTTTAGCTTATGCCTTTACAATTTGGCACATCCAGCCCTCGGCTAATGGAGGATTCATTTCAGACACGGTCGTTGGTTATTTTCCTGTATGTGCTGCTACACGTGGCTGATCACCCCTGTCCACTGCTGCTGCCCTCCTGCTCCACCACACACCGAACACAGAGCTGTCTCACTTCGCTGCTGCAGCTGTCATCAAAGATCATAGAATCTTAGAATATTTCAAGGTAGAAAGGACCCACAAGGATCAAGACTGAGGCACCCAGCACCAACAGCACACATTTCCATAGAAATCATGTGAAGTTTTCACTTGAAGAAAATCCAGCCTGTCCTGCGTGTATCTGGAAGCCAGAGCATCCTCTCTGTCATCTCACAGCAGCTGAGCACAACCTGCACCGCTACAGCACCAGAAGGGCCTTCCTAAGAGCCAGCTCTTCCACTTCTAGTCGTGCTCAGGGTGATGGACACACACAGCCTCCCATGGGCACCACCAGCCCAATCCCCACACACTGCTTGTATCTCACTTCAGAAAGTGATGAAGTCCTATGGTTATGGCAGGGGACATGCCTCCTCCAATCCGACCCACAGACGAGGGTGATGCTGTTCCAGACTGACTGATTCCCTGCTTTCTCAAGTGCTTTTCTTGCCCATGGGATCACATGATGTAACCAAAACGTGGGCTTATGCACGCAACGGTGGAAGAGTCACACATCATCATATTCAGCCACACAACATCATACTCAAGTCTTAGAGGACAAAGCTATGTGAAAAATTACTTCTTGGTGAAAAAGAACCATGGAAATGTTTCCCATGAAGCATTACTAACTGACTTTTTACTACCCCTGACTCCTGTTAAAAAGAGATCCGTGGATTTGTACCCAGTGCAGCAGCAGAGCTAGCAGGGTCAGGAACATGTAAACCATGTTTTATACGTGGAGACTGTTTAAGCCAGCAGCACAGACCATGCAGATGTACCCTGCTACATGTCCAGCTTTCACCACAAACTCCAAACGATCCTCAGAGGGAAGCATACATTTTATGTCCCCACTCTGAACTTACTGAATTGCGAAGACTGGCAGCAGGACGTGGCAGTTAGACATCTGCAGGTCAGTGCCATGCAGAACTACAGACTGAGGGGTGAGTGGCTGGAGAGCAGCCTGGCAGACAGAGACCTGGCAGTACTGGTCGACAACCAGCTAAATATGAGCCAGCAGTGTGCCCAGCTGGCATGAAAGGCCAATAGCATCCTGGCTTGGATCAGCAATAGGGTGGCCAGCGGGACTAGGGATGGAATTCTTCCCTATACTCAGCACTGGTGAGGCCTCCCCTCAACTACTGGGGGCAGTTCAGGGCCCCTCACTTCATTTGACTGAGGTACTGAAGCAGGTCCAGAGAAGCAACGAGGATGAGAAAGGGACTGGAGGGAAAATCTTATGAAGNTGAAAGGGCAGGGCCTGAAGCTGCCCCAGGGGAGGGTTAGGTTGGATGTTAGGAAGCCCTTCCTCACGGAAAGGGTGATCAGACACTGGAATGGACTGCCCAGGAAGGTGCTAGAGTCCACATCCCCACAGACCTTTAAGAAAAGACTGGATGTGGCACTTAGTGCCCTGGTCTAGCTAATGTGGTCATGTCAGGCCACAGGCTGGGCTGGATGATATTAGAGGTCTTTTCCAGCCTCAAGAATTCTGTGATCTGTAGAGCTGGGTTTGGAAGCCGGAGCAGATACACAGGGTGAAGAGAAGACAAAAAGAAGAGTCTGGCTCAGCCAAGGGTTTAAACAGGAGGTCACGATCACACTTTGGGATACAACACCCAAACCTGCTGAACTGAAGGGTGAGGAGAAAGCATGATGAGAAGCCAAGCAAAGGGCCTGCTCGCCAGGGCACATGTATGACAAGCAGGATTTGCAGAAGGGATCAGAGAGAGCCAGTGAAGCCTGAGGCTGTCTAGTCAAAGGAGGAATCAGGAGCAAAACAGAGACTTACAGCTTCAGCCAAGGGACACACCAAAGTGCCCAGAACAACTGGAGCTATTCCAGATTGGACTGCTGGGTGGGACAAACCACCAAGAGTCCCACAAGCTGCTGCTGAGCTGGGAAGGCTCACCAGCCTCTGCTCACCAAATTCTCTGCTGAAGCCCACAGCAGAGCCCGGATATCCTTCTCCTGGACGGCGCTACTCTGCAATTGCACACAGATGGACTTCAGAGGGATTTTAGCCATTTTGGGGATTGCTGTTCCCAAATTAAACATATCACTGCGAGAGCATGAAGGAAACACTTCAGTGCATCAACAACACAAGGCATTTTTCCCCACATGGGGTTTTCTGCTGCTTTTTTCATCTGCTGTTATTTTCTTTTTGAATTACACAAGAGTGACTCTTTCTAGTAATTGTTTTATTGCTTATGGTCTGTCAGGAAAGATCTGCGAGTGCCCTGCAACATCTATCCTTAGCAAAAGAAATAACAAATATGTCAGCTGAAGCAGTGTCTCTTTCAACTGCTTTTTATCATTTTCTTTCTCTGGATACGGACCTGCTTTCCACAGCAGGTGATACCGTAGATATTAAAACTAGTGGTCAGTAATCAGATTTAAACTTGCAGATGTGCTTATCAGCCAAGAAGATTGATTATTGATTCCAGAAGAAAATATCAATGCACATTGACTCTACGTTGCCCATGGAACCCCTTAAAACTAATGACATTCAATCGCTCGGTGCAGCAGTGGCAGATGTGACAATTGCTTATTCAGATATTGATTCAAAAAATCGCATGAGTGATGCTGTTTGAAATGATGAAGCACTGAACTGTGTCTTCCAAACAGCAGATGCACTTTTTGATCACTGATAGGGTTGAGTTGGTTTCTAATCTCAGTCAATATACGGGTGAATTTCAGAGAATCATAGAATCCTCATGGCTGGAATGGATCACCAGCTCCAGCCCTCATCCAAACATCTCCCCAACCCCTAGACCATGGCGTCAAGTGCTCTATTTACTACTTTTTTAAACAACTCCAGGGATGGTGACTCCAGTACCTACCTGGGCAGCCCGTGCCAGTGCCCAACCACTCTCTCAGACAAGATCTTCTTCCTAAGATCCAATCTAAACCTCCCCTGATGCAGCTTGAGGCCATTTCCTCTCGTCCCATTTCTAAAGGAATGTCTGTAGGACCTGCACCTCATGGCTGACAACAGATTGTACATGGCCCTCATGAGGCCTCATCTGTACTCTGTTCAGTTCTGGTCCCTTTGTGATAGGAAAGACATTGAGATACTGGAACAGGTCCAGAGCAGAGCTACCAAGCTCATGAATGATTTAGAGAACCAGTCATATGAGGAGAGGCTGAGGGAGCTGGGCAGATTTAGTTTGGAGAAG
>VZRI01008868.1:485151-609927 GCA_013397515.1 Upupa epops | reverse complement strand
CTCTCCAACTCCCTGAAGGAAAGTGGTGGAGAGGTGGGTGTTGGCCTCTTCTCCTTGGTGACTGATGACAGAACCAGGGGCACTGGTCTGCAGCTGAGACAGGGGAGGGTTAGACTGGATCTGAGGAAGAGATTCTTTCCAGAAAGAGTGGTTGGACACTGGAAGAGCCTTCCCAGGGAGGTGGCTGAGTCACTATCCCTGGAGATATTTAAGAAGCGTGTGGATGTGGTGCTTCACTGCCTGCTAGAGTGGCAGCATGGAGGGGCTTAGCTTGTGTTTTCAATTTCTCAGGCATTTAGGTTTTTTGTTGGGGTGGGGATGGTCACACTAGGTGATTTGGGAGGTCCCTTCCAATCAGGATTATTCAGTAATTCTGTGATTTGGCTGTGAAACAGTGAACTATCTGCTTCGTTGTGCAACTTCCTTAACAGGCTGATAATTGCTTATTAATTGTAGAAGGTTTGCACATCATTAAAGCGCTCTATAAAATCCACTGATGACAGAAGCCATGGCAGCCCATAACATTTTACTAGGCACTGAAAAGTGAGGATTTTGTGGGTATTAACTACAACTGCTGCCTCCAAGAGTTTATATTTCTGTTCTCACCATCCTTTGCCTGTCTTCTGCCAAGTGGGAAAGGAGGGGTGAGCAAACTGACCGAAGCATTATGTGTATTTCTTATGTTAATTTCTATGGGTCTTGGCATTTTTTACACTCTCAGATGTTTTTGCTGCGCTGTGTGATACAGCCAAATGTGTTACAGAAAGGGAAGAACTGATCTAATAATCGGATGTTCGTGAGTAACTCTTGTAGACATTGTAGAGAGATGACTACATAACCTTGGGTATGGGTGCGACTACACATAAATAGAAATGAAAACACTAATTTGCTGGACATCCTCATTTGCTTTATCCATTCTCGGTTTACAGAGTACCACTGATTGCTGCCTTCTCTTTGCTGTTGCTAAACTGCAATGAAACTTGTTCTAAAGTTCCACACTCCCAAACAATATACAGTAGGGTTTAGCTCCATGTGATTCTGAGCTTAGCATGTCATCAGGAGAACTGACCCATGCCTGCATGTGTCTCATTAAGCCTGCCCAGATATGTCATTTCCAATCGTTCATGTTGATCTCCCATCCTTCTTGCTTAGCCAAAGTGTTCTGTCAGCTCCACCCTGTCAGAACAATTCTAAGGGTACAGCTGATCCCGAGCTCTTCTCTTGACCCTTTGTAACACTTAAAATAGGAGATGCTAAGAAACGCTGCAACAACATTGGGATTAAATATTGCTTTTCATAACCTCCTTTAGAACTTTGTGTTTAATGATCCGTATTTCAGGGTGATAAGTGTTCTGAATGAAATAAATAAAGTATTTAATATGTGTGTGTGCATTTGTAAATCTATCTGATTTGAAAAACATGCAGTAACTGCGGAGTATTCTCTCATTTGTAACTCACAGCAACAGGAGTAACAGTAAATCAGCAACTCCTCTGCATTTGACCCTCTCACCCAGCTCACAGAAGTCAGAGTTAATGCTAAGGACTCTAATAGGTCCTATGGCCCCTCTGCTCTCTATTTGTCTTTTAGACAAGGGGGCAGTTCCAGACAGTGTCTGGAAGGGGTAATGTGATTCTTAATCTGCCTCATTAGTTCATCCCAGGGCATGAGGAGCCACTGCCGTAAGAGCACAAGGCTAGCAGTGTGCCTGCCACACTTCACTGTGGTTAATGGCCTCAAGCTGTGTCAGGGGAGGATTAGATTGGATCTTAGGAAGAAATTCTTTCCTGAGAGAGTGGCTGGACATTGGACCAGGCTGCCCAGGGAGGTGGTGGAGTCACCATTCCTGGAAGTGTTTAAAAGGCGAGCAGCTAGAGCACTTGAAGTCATGATCTAGGGGTAAGGGCGATGTTGGGATGAAGGCTGGACTTGATGATCCTGGAGATCCTTTCCAGCGATAATGATTCTACAATTCTATGATTGTATTGCAGTGTGTCTCTTCTCTGTAGGAGATGGGTGAGGAGCATACCAGCACTTAGGAGAACCTCAACGGGTGCCACCACTCACACTGGTTTGACAGGTGCCCATTTCTGCATACACTAGTTGGCCCTTCAACTAGTAAATGAGCTGTGCTGGGTTTTCCTGACTGATACGCAAAAGCAGTTGTGTGCCAAAGCCCGGATCCAGTCAGGTGGAAATGCTCTGGCCTAGAAGCTGCAAAGCATGGATGTACCAGAGCCTCTGATGTCAATGGGACCATACAGAAATTAGCCTCCTCAGCACATGGGTTAAGTGCTCTACAAAAAACACAGCTCAGCATCTTTCACTGCTTTGACCCCAGCGGACGTTCAGATAAAAGGGAACAATTTCCTTTCACTGTAAGTCCTTCCTGCAGAAGTGAACTTGGGGAATAAAAGCCCTTTGGCTGCCTGTGAGAAAACTCCCTCAGCACAACCAGTGGACACCACACTTCTGTGGGATCTGCAAACTTCAGGGTAGGAGGAAAAACTCCTTCAAAACATGCTACTGAGGCAATGAGTTGTGCTGCTTCAATCAGACTGAGACAGTCAGCATCTCACTATCCCAGTGCCTAATTATTGTTCCTGAAAACTAAAGCAAGCTCTAACAACATGAGATTTGTCTTCCAGTCCCAACCTTTGCTGGAGAGCACTCAATACCTTTACCAGAAACAACTGGAAGTATGGTTTTACATCACTTGTGGGCCCAGACCTCTAAAGAAAACTGGGGGCTTTGGTGGAGACTTCTGAGAACGCAAAGTGCTCCTTCCCTACCTGCGAATGCCTCTTCTAGAGATAGTCAACAGTTTTCTGTGCTCCTATTCAGGACACAGGGTGGGATATTTTCCATTACAGCACAGTACAGATACATCCACCACGTGATCTAAACAGAGCAGGTCCAAGCTGTAATTTTCAAGTAGCTGTAAATCTTTGTTTGCCAAAGCTAACTCTTGTGTTCAGCTACATCCCTTATTGTAAGAGGTATAAAGTCACTATCACTTAAATATAGGACACAGTCACTCTGCTAAAGTGCCCTTGTGGCCACGAAAGCCAATGGCATCCAGAGGTGAATTAGAAGTAAGTTGGTTAGTAGATTGAGAGAGGTTTTCCTTCCCCTCTACTCTGCCTGGGTGAGACGCCATCTGGAATACTGTGTCTAGTTCTAGGTACCTCAGTTCTAGAAGAACACACAGCTGCTTGAGAGAGTCCAGTGTAGAGCCACAAAAATGATGAAGGGAGTGGAGCATCTTTCCAATGAGGAAAGGCTGAGGAAGCTGGGGCTCTTGAGCTTGGAATAAAGAGAAGCCTGAGGGGTGACCCCATGACTATTGATCAAGATGGAAAGAGTGGGTGTCAGGAGGAAGGAGCCAGGCTCTGCTCAGTGGCATCCAGTCATAGGACAGGGGCAATGGGTGTCAATTGGAACAGAGAAGGTTCCACATCAATATGAGAAGACACTTCTTCCCGGTGAGGATGAAGGAGCACTGGAAGAGGCTGCCCAGGGGGATTGTGGAGTCTCCTTCACTCGAGACATTTAAAACCCACTTGTCCTGTTCCTGTGCCACTGGATCTAGGGGATCCTGCTGTGGCAGGGGGATTGGACTGGATGATCTTTCAAGATCCCTTCCAATCCCTAACCCCCTGTTATTCTGTGAAGTACATGATAAAGCCAAGTGTCTCTTCCGGTAACCAGGTACTGATCTGTAAGAAAGTCAGCCGCTGCACGTAACACGGCACTTGCAATTAAATAAAGGAGAAAATACCAAAGAAAAACATCAGCAGAAATCTCTCAGTTCCTGCTTCTCATTTACAACAAAAACACCTTTAAACTTTTGATACTGAAAGAGAATATTGAGTCGGGCATAAACATAATGTAATCTGCTACTCCTCCAAGGCCCCATCCCTGGTATAAAGGTGACTGGGCAGTCAAATCTGGAATTTTTATAACATTATGTCGTGTTTTATTCCATTTTAAAATAATGTTTAAACATAACATAACTGATCTGCCCTGAACTTCTAATTTGCAGCCCATTGTCCTTGTCCACCAACAGCAACAACGAAAAAATGCTGTCAGCATCCCACTCCTAGACACAATATAATCACGTTAGGCAAGCGAAGAAGTCAATGACAGTCTGACCCACAATCTGTACTTGCTTGAGTTGCCCACACGTATGAATAGGGATCACTCTCATAAGTGCTGGAGGAGGAATGTGAACTCATCAGTATCTACTGCCTGATGGGTTTACTTCAACAATAATGAATTTCTTTTTCAGCTACAACTGGCTCAATCCACACTCACATTCTCAGCTGGTGCATGTCCCAGTGCTTACACTGGTCCTCCTGCTCTCATGCCACGAGTTCAGCTTTTGCAGGCTACTCAGTTCTACTCACAGTGTCTGGAGGACCTGGTGTAGAGTGTCAGAAAGAAAGTGAAAAAGCTTGAGAAATCATGAACCCTTCTAATGAGTTATTCCTTTTCACTTCAAATCCCACCAAGGTGTGTTTACCACTACAGTTAGCCACCTCAGAACTACACGTCTCCTGGCTCCAGTGGCAGTTTGCTGAATGCTCTCTATTTCATGAATGAAACCAGTATTTCTGCGCAGGCCACCACCCCACCTATGGTTTTCAGAAGGGACTGGGCATCTTTCTGAAAACAGCTTTAAACTATCTGTTTACAGTAAATTAAATCAATGGGACAGAGTACTTTTGCCTTTTAAGGCTCAGCATCTCCACCAGATACAATACCTGGTATTTCTGACTGAAAAGCCAACTCTCTGTTAGTTTTAAATTGCTTTTGGGAGGAGACAGTGTCTACATTTTAGTTTTCCTGCTAGCTCTACTTCCCAGTCTTGCTTTCTCCCCTGATGATCATACAGACAAGTTTTCTCATACTCAGAGATGATGTGAGGAGCTGCTTCATCATCATCAGAGAGAACTCAAGTGCTACTTACAAGTACTCCCTTCCATCTGAAGAACCAGGTGCCTGACAGAATCAGTGGGAAGCGACTCCCAGTAAAGGAATATGAGAATTTATAACACCCTACAAAACCCCTCACCTCTCCCCCTTCCTCTGAGGTTACTGCCTCTGTATCCACATCAGTATAAGCAAACAGCGACTTTCTAGGGACTAACTACCAGTATTAGTGACTTGCCATACTGGTGTTGAGCAGTCAGCAGTAGCTAAGTTGTGGTTTAGTGGCAGGGCTTCTCAGGAGCATTTCTGGATTAGCACAACTAACTCATCTCAGTCAAAATGAGCACAAAGGCACTCCCAACTCTACAGACAGTATCACTACATCTTCAACAGCAGTGAGCAAGCGAGTGTCTCTTTTGTTTTCAGTGAAAAGGCAGCTGGCAGTGACAAGGGATGTTTTTTCCTGTTCCTTTCAGTGGCCATTGTCCCTGATCTGTAGGCTGGCTGCTTGATTCAGCCACGACTCAAAGAAAAAGACCCTCCTGAACATGAGCACCACCTCCCATGAGATGGGAGACTTTACTGTCTTGTTTAACTCTCCATCACGCTACTGTCTTTTTACTGCAGATGGAGATTCTCACTCATGGTGACTCTGATTTCTTCCTGCTTCAGACGTTAGAGCAGAGTTCAGCTCTATTAATTCTGTTTATGCAATCCCCTTTCACAGTACATCGTGTGTCATCTGACCCTGTAATTCTGCAGCCTCTCCAGACTAAATCTGACTGTAACTGGTTTAACACAACCGGCTCTGAACCAAACCAAAATATTGACTCTGAGGTTGAATACATGGTTGAGGGATCGTTTGCTCTCGATAATTGAGGCTGGGCTTAAAGCAGTGATACTCAGTTATAAGGTCACCCTAAATGACAGAACCGAGATGGAGATTTTCTTCTTTCATTCTGATACAGCAAAAGGAGATGGAAAAATTCCTGAAATGTTTTGGCTTTGGCAGGATGTCTAGTTTGTCCTCAGATGAGCCTGCATGCATAATTGAAACTATAGCAGCAGCAATACTGCTATTGAAGCTAATAGCATACTCGCCTTTGGGATGCTCTGCAGTAACACCAGCGAGTATCAACTCAGCACTGTGAGTTAGACCCACTGAATCACAGACACTCAGACCACCCTGGGATGAGAATCATCACTCACAGTGATACCTGTGATTGCAAACATCAGTATTTCTGAAGTCATCTCTCAGACCCACGCGCCTCTGGATGTTGAAGGAAGAAGCGTGCCACGCTCTTTCTCCTTGCCTCTCTATCTGGACAACACTGTGCAAGCACAGCACAAGTTCCATCAGCGCTGGTCTCATCGATACACCACCCTTGACTCATGTATTCAGTGTGATGTTCATTAAAGTTCATTCCAATTTATTAAAAACATTTCTAAATAAAAGAATGTGCAGCTGACTTCAGCCTGGCCTGAATCAGACACTACAATTTCTGAATTACTTTATTAACCACAGTCTACTAAATCAATAATATCTGGATCAAAACCATCTCTCTTTCAGCCTCGTAATTACAGAATAAGATTCTTCATTGTACTATTATTGTGGATTAAATTGATTCCACATACTTGTAGAGAATGGTATTTTCAAGGCCCCCATCTGTTCCATTCTCCTTGTCATGTTCTCCTGTCAGCTAAATTGTCAACCTTTCACTCCATACTCGGGCAACTTCAGAACATGTGGCCTCATCAATTCAAGTGCATAACCAAGGCAGACATCTCCCGTTGTAACCCAAATGACCACAACGCATCGGCGGCCCAACAATGTCAACAAGAGGTTCTGCAGAGTCAGAGGAGAGACCAATCTACCTTTCTGACCCATAATCAAGCGTGTTCGTTCATAATCAAAACCTCAAAACCCTCTGGAGGGAAGCAACAAACCCGCTGATAACTGCGCGCGCTGCTGATGCCCTGGGATATTTTAACTCGCTTGCCAAGATATGCTGGAGTTTGTGAGGCTATTGTGCTTATTCTTGTTGTTCAATAAAAAATAATTAGTTGCCATAGCAACTGCCACATCGTGTCATGCTTATGTTGCTTCTGGGATAAAGAGCACCTTCTCCACCAAAAAAAAAGTCTTCACTTGGTGGGGAAAATGCTTTTGCTTTTTTGTCATCTCTCCGAGAAACAGTTCCACTCTATTTTAAACTTCCTCTATGGAGGTGACACCATATGGGCAGACAATGTTCTCTTCCCCTTCATGGTGGAATAAGCTGTCTGTATCTTCATTACAGAGTTAAGCAACCAGGCTGTAAAACATTGGCAGTATCTCTTTGGATGTTGCGAGTGCAACTCTTTAATGTCATCAGACTCAATCAAGAGTTGCCTCCATGCACACACACGTTGGTAACCTCTTTCACAGAGTACAGTGTGATGGATTGACTGAGCTTGTATTAAGAGATACGAAAGGGGAGGCATTAGGTTTTGAAGAGGCAGAAACAGCTTGTGCACAGATTTGCAGCTGCTCCAGAAGACATAAGAGCTTCCCCAGCAGTCCAGGTGAAAACAAGCAAGAAGAGTGAGGTCTGACTATGGCTGGCCCAGCAATGCTGTAAAACACATCAATACCACAGATCCTACATCCGTCCTTTTTCCGTGCTAGGGAAGGGTGATGTCTTTCAAGCTCATCTAGGACCTTGCAAATCCACCCTGAGGGCCACAGGCTGGGACTAAGGCAGATCAGAACTTGCACTTCCCAGCAGCCACCACATTCCTTATCACTTTCTCTTCCCATTAAGGCAGGGGCATGCGATCCAGCACAGGTAGCAGAGCTAAAAAATGCCAGTTCTCATGCTCAGAAGGGTATCTCTGTGCAAGTGCCCCTCCATCCCACTTCTCCTACACTTCAGATTTCATGCAAAGTAAGGACATGTCACTCTTTTTTAAAAAACTTCGAAAGAAATAATTAACAAATTCAGGTTTTTCAGAGACACTGCGGTCCCATCCAGTTTCTCATTCTCTTTTTAACACACAAGCTAATATTTGTTTCAGCTTTTATTGAAAGCTCACCTCTCAAAACAAGTGATGAGCACGTACCTGCTCAGCACAGGCATGGCTCGTGCATACAGGCTGGGGATAGTCCGTGCCTCCTCACACAGGCACAGACAAATAGAGTAGCTGGATGCCACTAAGCTGAAGTCATTCTGGGCATCTTTCAAGAAGCTCATATGCTGTGAGCTCACACAGTATGAGCTTTGCGAACTTTCGTTTTGCCATTTGAATAGTTAGGGGTTCTCAAAATATACTTTTTGTATAAAAGGAAACCTTGGTACAGCCTGGCAGATTTTATAAGCTGTTGGGCCCACAGTGCTGGTGCCTGGAAGTGGCATCCAGCAGACAGGTTATTACAAATGAGAGCAGAGAAGAGGAAACCAGGAAAAAAACAAGCACAGAATCACAGAGTGTTAGGGATTGGAAGGGACATCCAAAGATCAACCAGTCCAATCCCCCTGCCACAGTAGGATACCCTGAATCCAAGCACACAGGAACATTTCCAGGCAGGTTTTAAATGTCTCCAGAGAAGGAGACTCCACAACTCCCTGGGCAGCCACTTCCATTGTGTCACCCTCACCGGGAAGAAGTTTCTTCTCATCTTGATGTGGAACCTCCTCTGTTCCAGCTGACACCTGGTGCACCCTGTCCTAGCATAGGGTGCCACTGAGCAGAGCCTGGCTCCTTCCTCCTGACACCCACCCTTTCCATATTGATCACAGTCATGGGGTCACCCCTCAGGCTCCTCTTTTTTCCAAGCTCAATAAACCCAGCTCCCTCATCCTTTCCTCATCACGGAGATGCTCTGCTCCCTTCATCATCATTGTGGCTCTGCGCTGGACCCTCAAGCAGCTCTGTGTCCTTGTGGAACTGAGGGACTCAGAACTGGAAACCATATTCCAGATGGGGTTTCACCTGGGCACAGTGGAGTCAACCAGTCCAATCTCTCAATCTGCTAACCACCTCCCTTCTAACCCACCCCAGGATGCCATTGGCCTTCATGGCCACAAGGGTCCGTTGCTGGCTCCTGGACATCCTGCTGGCCAACAGGACCCCCATGTCCCAGGTCAGTCCCCAGCCGGGTCCCTAAGGTTGTTCTTGCTCAGAAGCCAGACTCTACACTTGCAGTAGGATATGTCTTTCCAGATTTGAAAAGTACTAACATATCTTTAACAACCCATTGATTCCAGGGGCACTGAAACACACCTTACCCAGGCACAAGAACCCCAGGAACTTCAGTTCACCCTCATTCCATCACTGTGGTCAGCACTCATTGCTAGATCTGAGAAGCACAGAGCCACTAGACAGCAGAAATACCAAAGTATCAGCACCTGAGGGGTGAACAGACACCACAAGTCGATTTGTATGCACACCCCAAGCTACATTAAACTGAAGCTATTTCTGTTCTGTTTCAGACTTCCCAAATGCCACATTTCCAGCTGCACACGCAATCTTCATTTGTCTCCCTTGTGCTCCCAGCCCACACGTGGCGGCTGGCTGTCAGACAGAATGTGACCATGTAGTCCAGGATGACAGAACCTACATGCACGGGAATTAGTAGAGCTGCTACCATCACCTTAAATCTGAAATTCTTCTGAATTCAGGCTGGATTTTTCCCATCTCCCATGTAGTAACTGCTAGACTGAGTTTTTAAACAGATTAAAGGAAACATTTGTGGTGCTTACAACTTGTGACATGCCCTCTCTGTTGCAAATGAATGCTAGGAGGAGGATTCCTTCTACTTAAGACAGGTTCCCAGTGCTGGGGAATGGGAACAAAAATATGCATCAGCTCGCAGCAGGAGAAGGCTGGTACCTTCCACCAACTGAGCTGCATGTTTAGTGCCATGTGCCGGGTTCACAGGCTGCTCGAGAAGTGGGGATACAGATCAAGACCCCTTGATGAAGGGGAAGATGAAGATGAAGGTACCAAAGTAGATGCAGTACTCAGCGATTTCAGCAGTCTAATTGGATTTCCCTGAGAGTCTGTGAGAGAAGGAAAGTGGTGATTTACCCTGTGAGAGAAGGGACATGGTGATTTTTAGCAGATTGATCTGAATGGAATGGTGCTGGACCAACGACGGGCACTCTGTAACCCTGGAGACTTGGCTTTCCATTTTGTCCTTGGGCTGTCCCCTCTCTGGGGATCCTGCCCAGTGCTCTGTAACCATCACAGTAAAGAAGTTCTTCCTCATGTTGAGGTGGAATGCCCTGTGCTCAAGCTGAAATCTATTGCCCCTCATCCTATCCCAAGGCATGAATGGAAAGAGGTTGTCTCTTTAGCTTGGAAAAGAGGAGACTAATGGGTGATCTCATTCATGTTTACCACTATGGAAAGGGCAGGTGTCAGGAGGAAGGAGCCAGGCTCTGCTCAGTGGCACCTAATGCTAGGACAAGGGGCATCAGGTATCAGCTGGAACAGAGGACGTTCCACATCAAGATGAGAAGAAACTTCTTCTCGATGAGGGTGCCAGACCCCTGGAAGGGGCTGCCCAGGGGCGTGGTGGAGTCTCCTTTTCTGGAGGCATTTCCAACCCACCTGGACATGTTCCTGTGTGACTGGATGTAGGGGATCCTACTGTGACAGGGGGATTGGACTGGATAACCTTTCGAGGTCCCTTTCAATCCTTAACTGTCTGTGATTCTGTGATTCTTGACACCCAGCCCTCACTTATTAACAGACATGAATGAGATCTCCTCTCAGTCTTATCCTCTCCAGACTAAAAAGGCCCAGGTCTTTAAAATCACCATGGGTTTATACAGTAAGGCACAAAGTAACACCTGCCCGTTTCTGGGATCTATTTCCTGTAGCAGAAGACTTGATAAAGACATGAACAAAGCAAGAAGACCTCCCCAAAAGAAACAAGGAATCACTGGTCATTACTACAGTTTTAGAGGAGAATTTTCAAGTGTTTTTCTTATTTCGTTGAATTTGGTTCCATTATTGACTGGAACGGTTCATTATTCAATTGAATTTCAGTATCTGAAAATATTGCTCATGCTTGCGGGGAAATCTGGCAATTATTGTTAACTGGGATTAACAGCCAAAACAAAACAAACATTTCAATAAAAATGCAGCTAAACACCTTGGAATGAAAATAATCGGGAAACTGTAAGAAGATTCCCATGAGGTTGCACTGGGGCTCGCAGCCCTTGCAGGATGCCACTCCCTTTTCTCTAACCAGAAGACATGAGTCAGACTGTTTAGCAAGAAGCAGGAGTTTGCTGGAGAAGCATTTCATTGCAGCTTGTAGTACGCTGGCAGGCGGGAGAGGGCACAGTTTCAGTCTGATTTTTATTTATAGACTCATCTGAAGAGTATGACTAATGGTCAACATCAATCTGAGATCAAGCCCAAAGTAAAAGTGAAACCTTAACGTTTCTTCGCTGAAAAAGAATGGCACAGTCTGCAAGAGTATAGTTTAGTGCCTGCTGCAGTCTATGATCACTGGCTCACAGACTGGTCTGTAGGACAGCAGCCAGTGGCTGCTCTGCAGTGTCCTCAGCAGCAGCGTAAGGGCACACATGCCCCATGGCAAGCTCTGTCTATGCCTGCATTTCAGAGGGATATATCCTCTTTGAAACTTATCCTCAGCCTAATTACATTCTTTATGGGTCTGCCTGCTCACACTCTCCCTACACAGAGATATATGCACACACATGTTTTCTTCTGGAAGGGAGACTCTGGCCATGAGCAGAAGTGTAGGTGCAGCTGCAGGACTAAACCAGGACATGTGAAAGAGGATTAAAAGTCTTTCTCAAGCAAGGAATTAGAAAACAAATAGGATGTGTGATCTAATATAAAGCATCAGCAATAATGCTGGCAGAGAGACAGTCATGCACTGCAAGAGATCCCTGTGTGGTGCAAACCTAGTGCAGCACAAACCCGCTCTGTGCTGCAGGCAAGGTCTCATGCACATCATGAACAACTCATCTCTGGCTTCTCCAGGTTTATTTCCATTAAGTGGGTCTCACCTGCAAGAAGTTCTATGCTGTAGGTACAGCCCTCACCAACATCTCAGAGACTCTGCAACCCACACCAAGACCTGTGCTGCTCCAGTCCATGCAGAACCTGAACTACCTGGCTCAACAACAGCTCAGTGCTGGGGAATCCTTTGTGTGCAAGGAGTGGCATAACCCTTGTCTTTCACAGACTCACCCTGCTTACAGGGACTAAAATCTACCTCTTAGTTCATTGATTTATGAGTGGGAAATCAGTCTTGCTGTAATAGGCTGGTAATTAGAACTTCCCATTTCTGCCTCTTTTAAGGGTCTTCTAGATTACCCCATCTGATAAAAATATCTGGACACCTATAAGCTACTGCATCATTTCCCCTGTGGGCACTTGGAGCAGCTGCTATCTCTGAGCATGGCTCTGCACCACAAAAAAATCCCCATTTGAATTGTAGCCTCCTCCCAGTACAGCCCCACGGATGCTGAGCAATAAATGGCACTCGGTTCACTCGATGCTCATCTGGTGGTGGCTGTTTGGAACACTGTCCACAGCTGAGTCACCATCACTATGTCTTCTCCACTGGGGTTTGACAAAAGCCACAGGGAAGGCAAAGAAGGTGACAGTCAAAAAAATGCTCCTTCACTTCTGGCTGGAAAGCAAATAATTTTCTCCTTCCACTTTCATTTTTCAAATTCATCCAGTTCTTGTGCTGTCCTATTAAATCACAGAAGAATAAATGTTGCCTGAGAATTTAACATTTCTCTGCGATCCCCAATTTAGCCGTCAGCCACAGTACGGTGTTTGGAGATAATTTAGTGGTGGGCACAAACAATGAAAATCATATGGGAAGTGCCAAAATTTCCAATACTGCTTAGCCCACAGCTGTATTTATAGAACGATGCTTAAGTCTCGAGAAGTGAGATCAGATTATCAGTACAGTGTACTGAGGAAAAGCAATAACCAAGGCCTTATTTACAAAAGGGTGATGAAAAAAGATGAATATAGACCTGAAATCAGTAATCTGAAAGGCTACTTTATCACCCAGTGTCTGAAAAACATCAGGGAAATCTGGATTCATCAGTCATTGGGTATTTGAAAACATCCCACTTTTCATTACACACCGAGCAAGAGAAGGCTCTTCCCATTTTAGCTCTGCTGTGACACTGTTATCACTGCAAGATACCCCAGCACTGTCTCACATCTGGGAGAACGCAACCAGTTCTATTCTTCACCAATTGTTTCAGAAAGAAAGAGGCACTGTACATCGACATGGCTTAAACACCATAGGCACAGAATCACAGAATCCTTTAGGTTGGAAAAGACCTTTAAGATCACTGAGTCAAACCAACCATAACCCAGCTGTGCCAACCCACCACTAAATCCTGTCCCTAAGCTTCATATCTCTGAGACTTTTAAACACATCCAGGGATGGCTATTTAACCCCCTCCCTAGCCTCTTCCAAAGCCTTTCCGTTAAGAAGTTTTCCCTAATGTCCAACCTGAACTTCCCCTGGCACAACTTCAGGCCATTTGTTCACATCCTCTCTCTCATTATTAGTGAAAACAGACCCACCTCGCTACAACCTTTCAGGTAGCTGTAGACAGCAATAAGGTCTCCCCCCAGTCTCCTTTTCTTCACACTAACCAGTCCCAGCTCCCTCAGCTGCTCCTCACAAGGTTTGCTCTCCAGACCCTTCACCAACCTTGTTGCCCTTCTCTGGGCCCAACCCAGTCCCTCAGTGTTTAAGTCAGCTCTGAGTTAGTTACTGATTCTGCCTGGTTGCTGCAAAAGCCTGAAAATATATTCACACTTCAAATCCTAGTGGGAATTGTCACTCTACGACTTCAACTCCACAATCCACAGGTTATTTATGAAGTGTGGACTACATAACGCTTAACGCATTAGCATTCGATTAGGACATCCTTAACAAAAACACACAGATGGGACAAGATTTACTACTTAATTCTTTTCATAGGAATTCATCCAAAGAAAGCAGACAAATATTTCCTTATAAAAATTAACAGAGGGCTGCTAAACGGCTCAATGGTTGAAACTAATTTCTTTTAATCACCAAGCAAATTAAATATTAAGAAGCTACATCTCCCATTTGTTCCATACATTCCTTTGAAAGTAGGGATAAAGATTTCCCACACGGTCAAAATCCAAAGAGAGAGTGAATTAAAAAGCCAGGTTTTCAGACTTAACTGACCACTGTGGTCTTCACTGGAGAGAGACAGCTGCTTTTCCATTGGCTTCCTTTCACATTTCTTGCTGCTACAGGACACTGCTGGAGGTGAGAGCTGGGCTTGGCCACGACTCTCCTCTGCGACAGTATTTTTGCCTGTGCACACACCCCTGAACACTGACAGATGTGCAGTGGAAGGGAATAGTGGACAGTTCTGACTGCCTTCACATTTCCTCACCTTGTCTCCCTGCCTTTGCTTTCAAAGGTTCATTCCTCTTCCCACTCTTTTCTTTCACATTGTGCCTGCACAAGCACACATTTCAGTGCTCACAGGAAACGTATTTTGTTTCAATACAGATCTGTATATACACACACGCCAAAACATCACTTTACAATCAAACACTGCCCGTCTGTATCCTGATGCAGAAAACTAGCAGCGCACATTGCACGTGTGAGTGTGCAGCAGTGAGGAAGGCAGCAGGCAAGCAAAGGCTATAAAGAGCTACCAGACTTCATTACACACAATACCCTTCTTATTTCTGAGCAACCTGAACACATTCTGGCACAGTTATCCCTTCTGAATAGCACTTGACCTCAACACATCATCTTGAGAAAGGTTTGAAGAGTAGTGCCCCTGGTGAGGCCAGGATGATCACAGGAACGAAACGTTTGAGCACAACAGCTCAGGTCAACTGATGCTGCTCCATGGACAACTCTCATTTCTTTGACAGCAAAACAGGTGATGTTGTCAGGCAAAAGGAACCCTGCTGTTCCTGGAATCATACGATGATTGCGTTAGGTTAGAGCTCCCCTTGCTCATTTCAGTGGCATGGCTGAGAACCTGTTTAATGGGGATTCCAGGAAAGATGCTGGTGATCCTGGAGCATCCAGTTATCTTTTTTTTGCCTATATTTTATGTCATTCCTGCCTCCTAAACTTTGCTGGTTGTGAACACACTTCTGCATATGAGCTGCACAACTGCAGGGCTCTGACCTTGCCTGCGGTGGACTAGGGAATTGTATTCCATCAGGCTTAAAGTCCTGCTCACAACAGCTGTGTTCTCTCCTTCTAGAGATTAAAATTCAGAGCTTACCAGTTTTGTGTGTTCAGGGGCCAACAGGAGTCAGCTCTCTAAACCACTGTGCTGGTACATGCAGACATGACAGCAGGAAGCACTGAAAGCGTTGGAAAGGCTAAACCCCAGCAATAATTTCAGTAGTGGAAGTAGGGTGTTAGAAGAGGGGGTGCCTCTGCTGGCTCAGCAGGGTACCTTTGGCCAGCACCCGTCACTTCACCAACACAGGGGTCTGTGAGGGTATGTAGGAAGCCCAAGGTGGCAATCTTTTGACTCACTGGGAAAATGACATCACTTTTCCTCTGGATCTGTTTCTCAGTCTTGGTCCAGCCAAGTCAGCATGTGTCCCAGTGCATGAGTGGGGACAGTGGACTATGTGGCCCCACCACAACAGCCTTAGGTAGGCTTCCCCTTCTCCATCAAACCCAAGACTTGCTCACTACCATGATCCAGTCACTGCCACCAAGGATTTTATAAGCAGCTCCGGTGGTAGGGCCCCCAAGTCATCATCATCATCATTTCAAGCCCATGTAGACTGGAGCTTGGCTGTGTTTCTCTGCATGCTCTGAGCTGTCCTCCTTGGGGAATGACTTCCTGGGGAGAGTTATGCTCTGGGAAACGGGGGTAGCAATGCCAATTTTCTGTCAGCGAGGGATTTCTTTCACAGTCATTTACAACTCAGGAAAAAAACGGTTTGTGCACACTTCTCCTCCATGGCGAAGGGTTTGCAGGGCCTGCCTTCCCAGTCCTTTGTGATCCCTGAGCTTTTGTCTGCCTGGTTTGTTTGAGCTGGTCTAATTACTATAGTGTTTCCTCTCCCTGTGTCGATGTGTCAAGGTTACCCTGGGGTCAGGCTGTATCTTTTGCAAATCAGGATGTAAACAAATCTGGACAACTCCTGTGGCACTGTTCTGCCCACCCTCTTCTCTGCTTGGGATTTCTGTTTAGATTTATTGTAGCACCAAAGAACGACCTGGGACCCTTTTAAAGATCCAGTTTGATACTTCCCAGCATCCAGCAAATGGGCCGCATAGGTGCCAGGTGCTCCACAATGGCTATAGCAAAGGCAGCTAGGTCAAGAAGCCCAGAGCACCCAAACCTCACTGACAGAGCAATGTCCTGTCCACTAGAACCTTCTTGTATGGTAAAAAGAGCTTGAATGCTATGATCGGACAGAAACTTCTTCATAGAGCACCTTCTCACACACACACACACACACACACACACATACACACACACACACACATGCTAAAGAGTTTTGATTAGGGATGGAATAGGCTCAGAATAATTCTGGCTGGTGAATCCTTGCCAGCTCCACTCCTCCACACATTCCTACTGCATTCTGATCTCATTATGCGCCGGGCAAGAGCGAGAGCTGCACTGGAACAGTTCTCACCCATCTGCATCCTCTTCTCACTTCTCCAACTGAAGGAGGATGTATATCTATAAGCCCTTGGAGCTGCCGTGCAGATCCCTGCAGCAGAAACAGCGTGCAGTCAGTGTGCTGGGCAAAGCCAAGGCTGGGAGAGCTCATGCAGAGGATGCACTTGTGCATGTTCCTATTCATCCTGGCTTGTGAGGCTGAGGCTTCCCTTCCCATGGCTGCCCCCATGCTTTGCTGGTCCCCAATTAAGACCAAAGCTTATTCTCAAACACCAGTTTTCCCTCCCACAGGTACTGAGCTTAACTGGATGTGTCAAGTGAGGTGCCCTAGGGATCTGTCCTGAAACCGGGTGGATTCCCAGTTCTCACTAATGACTCAGCTCGTAGAAAGGGCAGTGCAGAAAGGGCAACACTGGGGAAGGCTGTGGAAGCTTTGAAAGGCTCTTTCAGACTTCAGAATAGTCTTAATAAATTGAGCAATCCATCTTAAATCAAGGGAAGGTGTTCAATACAGGCAATTGTGAAACGCTAAGGAAAGGAGGGATGAATCAAACGAACACAAACCAAATAACCGGCTACATGAGACTCCTGCAAAATGAGAGCTGGGAGCTATGGAGGACCCTAGGTGGAATACGACTCAACACTATGACATGCTGCTACAAGACCGAGTAAAGCTCGTTCAGTGATGTATTGATATGAGCAATGCATGTCAGACATTGGAAGAAATCACTCCCTTTCATTAAGCATCGGTGAAATTCCTTTAGAGTGCAGTTTGGAACACCATACTGAACACCGTGTCTTGCCAAACATGCAGAGACATTTGAGAGGAAAACATCCTCCAGTATGGAATGGGTGAATTTCTTCTCTGGTCTGGGAAAGAGGAGACTCCTGAGGTTTGGATAGGAGCTTCCAGCATTGTAAACAAGAATGTGTGAGAGATAACATAAGAATTCATTGAATTCAGAGTGAGCAATATACAAACTATACATTAGGAAAAGTTTTCTAAGAATAGTTATGAGCTGCAGAAGGATATCTGCAGGGTATCTCTGTGCCTGCCTAATTAGCCTTGCCTCTCAGCAGGGCTGAGCAGCCAAGGCTGATGGTCTGTCCAATGTCAAAACCGGCTGCTCGGAGCAAGTTGTGTTCTCTCTGCTCCATGTGACGTTTCACAGCTCTGCTCTGCATTCAGATGCCATCAGGTTCCCCACAGGACTGCATCGCCCTGATGCAGCTCTCAACTAAAACGAGTGTAGCTGGTCCAAGATTTCTTGCCTCAGCCGCTCATGCCAGAATGGTGCAGGCAGGTGCTCCTGAGGAGAGGTTTCTGCCAAGGACACAAAACCACAAGGGGAAGCCAAGCTGCATGTTAGCTCAGCACGCAAGGAAAACATGTGGGGTCTGTCTCCAAATCCTGGGAAGGCAGGTCACCCCGTTCATGAAGAGCCAAGGTATCACCAGGCCTGTCCCCAGCAGCATTCTCTTTCCTCAAGGAAGTTCCTCTCTCAGTTCCTCACAGCACTGAAGTTCACTGGCAACCTTGTCTCATAGACATGCCAGTTCCATTTACAGTTATCGTAAGAGAAAAGAAGGGAGGACAGCAATTCCTCAGCTAAAGAGACAGCTGAAAGAGTTTCGCTTGTCCAGGCAGCACTGAGCACCCCGCAGATCCTGCATTTAGACTCTGCCTGTGGACTGCAATCCCCTTTAGCCAGCTCAACAGCTTCATGGGACAGGTTTTTCCAGTTCTCTCACAGTCAGTAGGAGGGAGCCTGGATACCCAAGGTATAGCAGCCTTTCTAGAGTAAAGCAATATGGCAAGCTGGGAATCATGCCACAGATGGAATGTTCCATAGCAGAGGTCTCACCAGAGTTGCTGCCTCGAAGCCTGGCAGTCGCTCCCTCACAAGTGACTGCCATAGGCATGTTTTCAGGGCTCTTCTTTACAACGTGACAGCCCTCGTGAGAAGCCCAAGGGACCTCAGCAGTTCTGGAGAGGAACAAAAAAAATGCCCCTCTTTATTTGGGAGCTGGAATGTGACCCCAAGTGTGCATATGGGAAAAAATAATTGCAATAGACAAGGCCATGGGCAATTGGGCAGATGATGTGCCTGAGAACTATGAACAGCTGCTGTGTGTTCAATATGCAACCATCAGCTTTTCTCCATAGTCTACAAATTCAAACAGAAGAACAGGATGATAGCTTTTATTTAGACATAAGTGTCTAACATAGAAGTCTGGGCATTAGCATCAACTTGACAGATCAGCTCAGTTTTAGGCCGCTGCTAACACTCTAAAGAGTGTGTTTCCCCCAGAACAACCTGCATAAAATAGGGGATTCACAGGATCGACTCTTCTTTGCCTCCTCTTTCTCTGTGAATCCCACTGACACCTCCCTTTCTCTAACACACCACGTCTTACCCCTGTGGGCAACTTCTCTCTGATGGATCCATCTCCTGCATTGATCAGCTTCCCCCTCAGCTGTGCAAGTGCTGCGAGGTCACAACACTCACTAGAGCTTCAGACAAGCAAACCCAGGCTTTCTGTGACTTTGTGGGAGCTCCCTGAGCATCCAAAGCTTCATACGTGTCATTCGGCTTCTCCGTAACTCTACTCTGCCATGGTGTTTATAAAAGCAGCTGTTTGGCTGCTTTGAATGTTCAACAAAATTGTTTGATGGTTTCCTCGCACCCTCTACCAGTATCCTCTGTCACTCTGCTGCGGCACTTAGAGGACAACCTTTTTGTTCTGAGTATTTGTAATGCCCAGCACAGCCCAGTCTCTTCTAACACTGAGGCTGGTGGGTGCTGCAGTAATAAAAATAAATGAAGGCATCACTGTTACTTCACCTTCTCCTTCTACACAGGAAATAATAGCTATTGGCAGGAGGAATTTGGGTCAGACATGCATTGTGTGCTATCCTCACTGAACGCAACCAAGCATTAGCAGATAAACACAGGAGTTTTTACACGTAGAAAGGACCCAGGAGAACACTCCCCGAAACTCAAATCCACCCTGTGCTACAAAGGTGGAACTCACCATCACAGAAGCAATACCTGTCCATTGTTTAAACAAGGGAGGCTACTCTTCAGCTGAGGGGAGTACTGTCACCAGAAACACCTTCTTGCTATCAAATTGGTGGTTTTCATTAATAGATCTTGGCCAATGGCTAAAGCAAAGCACTGGCAGAGGACTGGGAGACTGCAGAGCATTCAACTGATGAGAGAATGGGTTAAAGAGAAACTCTTGCTATTTGTGTGACAATCATCCTGTGAGGATATTTTCCGTCTGCGCTATTTTTGGTTTCCAGTGAGATAGTTCTCGCAAGAATATGGAGTTAGAATTTGAATACAGGCATAGTAAGAGCACTCTGCATGTGTGCCCACATGCCCCTCCTCTCCCCTCACCCCACACCTCCATTAGGGAGCTTCTCTGCTGAGCAAGGTCAAATTATATCAATAAGGCACCGCAGGAAAATCTTTCACATTCCCAGATTGGTGAGAGAAATTAAAAGTCATCTCCTGGGATTTTCAATTCAAAGAATGCTGTTTATTTTAAGGATGACTGTAGCATTGTATTTATGAGTCATTAATCACCTTGGCTTGAAAATCTATGTCAAACGAGGAACCTATTACACTTGGAAGATTTACAGTGAATGGCCAGATTCAGTCGGTCTTTGACCACATGGTCTAATGGCAAGAGAAGCCTTCCTTTTCTGCACAGAGGACTGAAATTATGGACAAGTCCCTGCAATTATGGACTGAGTTACGTAACCTTTCTGACTCCCGTTCTCTCCCACAGGTCTCATTTGGACAGGAAGAACTCTCGGAGTATGCTTGTGGCAGCAAGAGATTTACTGGAGGGGCTGAGGAAATTAGAGGTGCTGCTGAAATTTACTGCAGTGGCTGGAGCACCCCTCCTGTGAGGACAAGCTGAGGGAATTGGGGCTTTTCAGCCTGGAAAACATTATATCTTGAGCCTGGGGGACCTTATAGAAGCTTTCCGGTGCCTGAGGAGGCTACAGGAAAGCCCTATAGGGACTTGTTATGAGGGACTCTAGTGATAGGACAAGGGGAATGGTTTTGAGCTAAAGGAGGGGAGATTCAGATTAGGAAGAAATTCCTCCCTGTGAGGGTGCTGAGGTGCTAGAACAGGTTGCCCAGGGAGGTTGTGGCTGCTCCATCCCTGGAAGTGTTGTGTTCAAGGCCAGGTTTGATGGGGTTCTGGGAAGCCTGGTGTGGTTAGAGGTGTCACTGCTGTGGCAGGTGGGGTGGAACTGGATGATCTCTGAGGTTCAGCACACCTTGTGGTGGTTATGCAGAGAGCCGTGATGCAGCCGCTGACCTGACCAGCAGGATGGGACCCCACCTTTCACCCCAGAGTATAAAAAGGCACCTAACTAACTCCATTTTGTTTCCCATTGATCTAAGTGCTAAAAATTGACCTCCCAAGGGAATTAGAAGATACTCTTGCAAGTGTATTCATACAAATGGCTAGAAAGGTCTGTTTGTTCTACTCCTGCTGGAAGAGATTCTCCTCCTGAAAATTGTAATGCACTTCTTTATCTTCCTGGTGTCACAAACACAGCTTTCAGCAGAATTAAAACCACCACGATCAAGTCAAAACCTCTGATGTTGGGAAAGATCTGTGCTGTAAGCTTTGCTTATTGAGAAGTCATGAAGGCATCACATCCCTACAGAACATGTCCATAAGAGACAGAGTAGAACACCGCTGTTACTGGATTATAAAACAAAGACTGAGGAACAAAGACTTTCTTCTGACTTTTTCAAGGACATTAGAAATGTATCCTTAATTTGTCAATTAAATGCACAGTACTGATTAAGCATAGCTGGGAAATTACTGCTTTAGGTTTTCAAATCTCTTTCCAGATGTGAAGGAATTGGTCCCTGTGCTAGTCAGTGAGGAACACATCTATCTGTACAGCACAGCAAACACAAGCAGGAGGAAAAAGCACCTTCCCTACAGTTTTATAGGGCTATGTGTGCTCTCTGGAGAGCAGTGTAGTCCTGGCAGTCAGATCACTCAGAGCAGAGACCTGCTTGATTTGGCTGCATTAGCCTAAAGCTCTTTGTCAGCGATGGGTTTCCACAGACCTCAGGGTGGGGAAGGGAGAGATGTGCACTCCTCGAACATGGCTACACATGGAGAGTCTGGACATGGTCCTGGCTCTTCGAATGCAGACACCACAAAATGGGAAGGAATAAAAACGAGGACTAGAATTCACGATGCTCATTTCATGGTGCTTATTAGAGTCCTTTAAGTAAAAGCACCTTAAAAGGAAGCTTCTGGAAATTAAAGAGAAATACTAAGCAATAGCAGAGACCAATGAAATGGCAGGTGGAGGGCTATAAAACTCACTTGATCCACCTACAGTTTCATCCTCCCTTTCCTTCCAGTGCCTCAACTCTTCACTTTGCCCTGTTTCCAGCAGATACCAATGGAAAAGCCACATCACAAAAAGAATTGCTATTGAAGCTGTTGTTGCCGAACTGAAATCATATGGCACAGGCATTCTGCCAAAGGATTATCAGACAACACGTTCAGGCAGTTTAATAAAAATTATGGGAGTTCTTGAATGCTACAGTAATGGCAGTTCTGACTCCCCAGGAGCTCTCCATTGGCTCTCATAGCTCAGAGGTGTGGGAACTTGTGTGTCCCCTGCATATGAAGTATTTCAGTGAGGTACAGCACTGTCCCCACAACAAGAGACTCAGTGCAAACCCAAATCCTCCAATATCTGCCTCTTCACACCAAATAGCGCGCCAGTCAAAGCAGCCCATGAATCTTTTGGCCCCAGTGGCCTACATGGCTCATCAGAGCAAATGTAGGTAGCCAAAAAACATTAAGCAATAGGCAGTGACAGAAGAGAAATCTTAATGGGGTGGAGAGCAGAGCCTCTGCCCCAGAAACACAGATTCAGCAGAATGCAGATGGCAAACTCTCACCCACTTGCATGTCCCCAAGAAGCAGCAGGAGCTGCTGCGCTGAGTGAAATTCACAGTACCCCAATCTCAGTGGGGCACAAGTTTGGTGTCAGATGGGCACTGTGTGCTCTGTGCTGCCTTTATCCAAGACTCTCTTAGTCCACCCTATGAGCGCCTATTGTAATCCACTTTGAAAGCAGATTAAGGCAGCTCATAAAAAGGTAGTCTTGATGTGGGTAAGAGTGCCACAAAGAGAGGTGGGGTGCAGCAGTCGGGGCACTTTATGTTCACATGCTGCCACACTGTGCTGTTATTTCCCCCAAGGGTTCTAGTAATACGGTATAAGAAAGTCCTGGCAACGTTTCACCTAGCAGTAAGTAGTTTCTATTAGACCTCACTCAGGTCCTTTTAAATGCTCAGATGTGACTCACTATTTTACTCCTTCTACTAAACTGAGATCAACTGTTTCTTTAGACCCAAAATAATACAGGGAGCTCAAGGCGTCTTACCAGTGTTGTACCAAAACCACCCTTCTTAGAGGAGATGCAACGAAAGCATTTGTAAGCAGAAATCCCAGAACAGTGTTAAAGGAGATGCCATGGGTTTGATTCAAAAGTTTTAGGGTCTTTCAAGAGGGTTCTTGCTTTAACTTAAAACTAGCCATGAAAAGGATGTTTTGGTGAAGAGCCACGTTACTGGAGTTTTGTGCAACAAGCTGCTGAGAAAGACACTGTATTCATCTCTACTACAGCATACGAGGTTTTCAGGCACAAGGGGTTGTATTTGCTTTGTAAAAGACTGATCAGCTCTTTGAAAACATGGGTTGAAATGATAAATCTGCTGGGGTGATGCTTATTGGCAACAGTTAGTTTTACTTTACCTTTCTCAAGAGGCAGCAGAACCTCATCCTGCTATGGACAGCAGCAGTTAGACACAAGCTGCATATCACAAAATTATTTCCCTTCAAAAACTGATGACAGCGAAGTAAAAAACGAAACCCAACGATCACTAATTGAATGCAATGATCATTAATTAAACCTCAGGATACAATAATTTCCAAAGAGAACCAATAAGGAGGAGTTTAACCCTGCCTGAATAGAAAACAGCTTTTTCCATTCCCTGGTCTCCAGGCTTTGTACAGATCTTTCCCCCTTTGCATGAGATCAGGGGGGGCTCCACAGCTACTCTAACTTGCTCAAAGGCCCCTTTAATTTGCAGGCTGTGAATAATCTCTAGGGGCTCAAAAGGAGTCAAAGATAGACAAGACAAATGGCCATCCCTGCATTTCTCATGGGCACACCCTGTTTTCCTTGTTTCCTGATTCTCCCAGAAGGAGGGAGAAAATGCTGATAAGAGTAGAAAATTCAGCTCTCGGCGCACATGCCCCATGCAGGTAAGGAGACCCTCCCTGCACCACCACCACCTGCTTTAGCCATAAATGTACCTGAGAGATTAGACACAAAGCAGCCTCATTACGTGAGCGTAATCTGCTTTAGCTCTCACAGGACAGAGGAGGCACAAGACTCGGTTTTGAAAATCAGCTCATTCTATCCCAGTCCTGCAGCGCCTGCACATCCAGAACTTTTATCAAACCCAGAAGGCCTTTTGTCCTCTCTAGAGCCAATCTCTGAGGCCGCGGATTCTGCTGGGTTTGCTTTAGCTTGGCTATGTAGTGTCAACACAACACCGGCTCCGGCTGCAGGCAGATTGGTGCAGAAAGTAGGTCAACATGAGACAAGCTGTTCTCAGAGTAGCATTTCTCTCTCCTCTCCCTTCCCTCTTTGTAAATGAAGAGTGCTAAACCAGTTGCTTTGAAAAGCACATGGGCGTTCACCCTGTCAAACAGACCCAGAGCCATTTTGCTGAGTGTGTCACAGTTCTAGACGACTATTTTATAACGCAGTTTAAATCAACGCGCTGCGTTTGGGACAGGCTACGCAGGAGATGCCACTCGTTAGTCCTAGAATTCCGATTCATTACTAAAAAGCTGGTGTGAGCATCAGAAAGCAAGGGGAGTATGTAAGCAAGACTAAAATCATTATAAATATGGAATGAATATTCATGAAAAATGCAAATTTTTACTCCATTCGTGCTTCTTCGCGGCAGAAAATGACTTTCACGGTTGTACATCAGAAGAAGAGTCAGAAAGCACCTCTGAACTCGGAATATCCTGTGGAAAGGTCTCACGCTTTCATGAGACAAGAAAACCTGCAGCAAAACCGTAGGAGCTGTGTGAGCTGCCTCAGCAGACACCAGTCTGACTGTTGGAGAGGACTTTGCCTCTTTCAGATCAGAGTTAACCAGCACCCATAACCACCCTGTTATGCTCCAGTGAGAAATACAAAGAAGTGAGGAGTACCTGTGCGTGGATTAATCCCCAAACAGACAAAACAAGCAAAATCATCCCACATATGATTTATCTCCTGTGCACCCTCTAAATTATATTGGAAATGTTTAAAGGGAACGCTGGTGACCCCTTAAACTTCTCTAGATAGTTTTTCTCCCTGTATCTGTCCTAGGACATCCACCATTAGAGAGCAAATTAGAATCACAGAATCACAGAATTGTTGAGGCTGGAAAAGATCTCTGAGCTCATCCAGCCCAGCCCATGACCTGACATCACCACAATAAGCTAGACCAGGGCACTAAGTGCCACGTCCAGTCTGTCCTTAAACACCTCCAGGGATGAGGATTCCACTACTGCCCTGGGCAGTCCATTCCAATGTCTAACCGCCCTTTCTGTGAGGAAGGGTTTCCTAACATCCAACGTAACCCTCCCCTGGGGCAGCTTCAGGCCCTGCTCTCTTGTCCTGTGACTAGATGCCTGGGAGAGGAGCCCAACTCCCACCTCCCTTCAGGCAGTTGTAGAGAGGGAGGAGGTCTCCCCTGAGTCTCTTCTTCTCCAGGCTAAATACCCCCAGCTCACTCAGCCTCTCTTCATAACACTTTTCTTGCAGTCCTTCCCCAGCCTTACTACTCTCTTCTGGATCTGCTCCAGTACCTCCATATTTTTCTTGAAGCAAGGGGATGGGAACTGCCCGCAGTACTCGAGAGGAGGCCTCACCAGTGCTGTACCGGGGAGGAATTCCGTTCCTAATCTTTCTGGCCACACTACTGCTGATCCAAGCCAGGACACCATTGGCCTTTTGTGCTACCTGGGCACCCTGCTGGGTCTTGTCAAGGTCCCTCTCTGCCAGGCTGCTCTGCACCCACTCATTCCCAGGTCCGTAGCTGCTGAGGATTACTGTGGTCAAAATGCAGGACCCTGCCCTTGGCCCTGTTAAACCACATCCTGTTGGCCTCTGCCCATTGACCTAGACTGCCCAGATCTCTCTGCAGCATCTTCCTCCCCAACCCGCAGATTGACACTCCCCCTCCAACTTGGTGTCATCTGCAAATTTACTAAGGGTAGATCTGATCCCCTTATCCAGGTCACCAATAAAGATGTCGAATAGAACATCCCTCTGAATTTATGCCTGTTGATAACAGGCGTTGCCCTGAAAGAATATACAGAAGAAGATATAGACTCATGGAATGGTTTAGGTTGAAAGGGACCTCAAGAGATCATCTCGTTTCAACTCTCCTGCTATGCATAGGGACACCTCTGACTAGACCATCTGTACCATGAAATACTGAGGGCAAGAGCTGTGCTACCAAAAATCTGCTTTACTTTGCTAATTCAAGAGAAGCCATTAATTTCAAGAGGAGTAGGCACGAGTTAAGGAAGCCAGATTTAGAGCTGGACCCCATTCAAGTCCCCTGGAAGTCAACAGAGTCCCTCTCCGTGATTTCAAAAGGGGAAGGATTGGGCTTGTGCCCATGTGTAGCACAGAGATGTATTTTTCCATGGTACATATTTTCCCTATATAAAATGCAAATTTTTCTCCTAAGTTCTTTTTCGAGTGTTATTTTTAGAGTATTACTGGTTGTTAACGACCATTACATCCATCTTGGTTTTATCACACCCTTTGGGTCTCTGTGCAAGTACTTGGGCAAATTTTGCCCTTAACTGCTATCCAGTGTTGGAAGGGAAAGTAGCCAGAATTTGTCCCACCACTGGGCACGAGCTGCATCTCAGGCAAAGCTTCTGAAGAAGAAATCACTTTCTCTTTTAATCTAAAACACTACAGCTACTGGACCCACTACTCTTACTAGGGCCAATGACAAGTCCCCTATTGTTGGTCTGGTCAGCAGGACCAGACGTGGAGGCAGAAGACTTGGGAAGAGCAAAGGAACTTCTTGTTCAGGCCAGACTTCTAGTGCAAAGATCCATAAGGGGAAGTGCTGAACAGCACTGAAGTGGAATTTTATCTTTAAGACAGCTATTTATTTCCTTGTATGGTTCAGTCATGGACTGGGACTCAATAATGCACAAACAGATCAGAAAGAGAAGGCCTTGGCCACGTGAGAGTTTCTCATCGCAATAGCTGTAGAGACAAGGTTTCAAATGAGGGGAGAGTTGACTATTGCAGCAATGCTATTTCCAAAGACATTTCAGACTAGCAATTAAAAAGAGGGTTTTTTCCCGAGCAATGAGGAATATGCATTAGCCAGATGTAGGCTGGAAGCGTCTTATTTAATTGTTGTTGTATTACTCAAATTACTGCCTTAAGGCTCCTGCTAGGATCGAGCCCAACTTCTGAAAAACAGGCACTATGCCTTACATTGATCACCGAGTAAGACACAAGCTCCACCCTCATGTTGAGGTGCTGGAGTGATTCCAAAGGACAGCAGTGAAGCTGGTGAAGAGTCCAGGAACAAGCCCTAAGAGGAGTGGCTGATGGAACTGGGGTTGTTTAGTCTGGAGAAAAGGAGGCTCAGACCTCATTGCTCTCTACAACTACCTAAAAGGAGGATGAAGCAGGGTAGAAGTTGGTCTCATCACCAAAGGAACAACTAATAGGATGTGAGGAAATTGCCTGGAGTTGCATCAGGGGAGGTTTAGGTAGGACATGAGAAATACTTTTCCTTGAAAGGGTTATTAATGCCTGGGCCAGGCTGCCCACGACAGTGATGGAGTCTCCATTCCTGGAGGGATTTTAAAGATGTGTAGGTGTAGTGCTGAGGGACAGGGGTTAGTGGTGACCTGGCAGCGCTGGGTTAATGGTGGCCTCGAAGGGGTCTTATCCAATCTAAAGGATTCTATGAAATGGTTACGTGACAGGTACAAGATTTTTCCCCACTTCAGCAGTGACACACTCAGCTGAGCAATTTCCTCAGCTGATGAGATTTAGGCAGCCTCTGTGGGAAGGAGAGGGTGATGAAGGTCACACAAACTGGCCTGGCTGCACCCTAGGTCTCCTGGAGCACAGCTCAGAAATGCTGGAAATGAGAGGCTCTCCTGTTGAGTTCTGTTCTCCACTTCACTGTAGACAGTGTCACCTGAACTTTACACTTAACTTCCCCACATTTTTCCTTTGCTCCCTCTCCCTTTTACTTTCAGCAGTCGTGGTTGCGTCTCCCTCTATGATTTATTTCATATCTGGGGGGGGGGAAAGAAGAGAGAAAGCCAGACACTCGCTCTGATGTGGGAACACTTTCTCCTTTGTATCAAAGAACCATCTGCTAATTTGCAAAATACAAACAAAGTTCCTGGATGTGCAAGAACCCCTGTTGGGAAGCCAGGCACAAACAGTGCCTGTGCCACGTCAACGAGAGCTGTGTTTATTCTGGACTGCACAGTTTTTGCCTTCCTTTTACCTTTTTTCCTCCTTTTTCTCCTTTTATTGATCTAAGTGCAGCATAGTGGATGTCTCTAGAAAAATAATAAATAGAGAACATTTACAGAATTCTTTCCCTACCATAAAAAGCACTCTTCTACACAGAAACAGCAATCACATGGAGCATTTTCTATTCTGCAGACTGATGCAGGAAAGGTTGACAGCCCTGCCTCCACAACCTCACTGTTTTGAAGCCCCGGACTCTGTTGACCCTCTGTTTTCTGAGCAGCTGGGTGACACAAAAGTCAAGTTCATCCAACAAGCCTTTTCATCCTCTCTCCGTCCCTGCCTCCTCTGCGCACCATGCAGGGCAAGGAACAATGCAACATTGAGGAAATCTCTCAACCTCATCCTCTTTCAGTTGTTCTGCACGTGAGAAATGGGGGGAAAAGAGAAAAAGAGAAACAAGAGATACCTCCAAGCTCCTAATCTGCAGGGAGCAGAGCCACGGGCTGCAGTTACTGTGGCCAGCCAGCTCACTGTGGTCTCACCACAGACGATGACAACAAATGTCACCCTCCAGAAGACAGAAAAAAAGAAGTAATCCAGTGGGAATTTATGTGTTTAGAGTGTTCAGACCTTTTTTTTTTTATTTCAGCTGGTACTGAGGTTTTAAAGCAGCCAGAAGTATTTGAATTAGACAGACATACAAAACTGTGCCTGAAGTCTGTATGGCAAAGATAAGGCTGTGGACAGAATACATCTTACACAACACTCAGCAAACAGGTTAGTGATTGACCCATTCCTTAGAAGCTGGACTACAGTCTAAATTGGGAAGTTCTGGGGTCTGGGTTTTCACATGAATTCAGCATTCAAGGATGCTACCACACTTAAAAGCCCGAATGGTAGAGCAGAGATGGCACCAAGGATAAACTAAACCCACCTAACAGGCTGCCCAGGAACGGGGTTGAATCGCCCGTCATCCCTGGATGTGTTTAAAAGTCATGTGGATCTGGAGCTTAGAGACTGGGTTTAGCAGTGGGCTTGCGATACCTGGGTTAATGGTTGGACTCAATGAGCTTGAAGGTCTTTCCCAACCTGAAGAATTCCATTACTCTCTTCTGTGTGCCTCAGCTCAGGCGAAAAGAATAAAAACTAAACTAAACCCATTCCAAAGAATTCAGAATCCCCAAGGACATCTGCACAGACAGCGGAGACTGCTACATAGGGCCAACCTAACCCACAACATCGCTGCACCACAGCCCAGCTGTATGAGCACATCTAGCTCCATGAAAAAGGAGATTCCCCCTGTTCTGAACCCAAACCAACTCCCAGAAGGAGAGCAGGGTAGGAACTCCACATTTCCTATTCCCAATGGATTCAGGCAACAAGCCATCACCTTGTCTCTGTGCTGTTGGCCCAGAGATGTGGGGTATCATCATGTCCCCTCCAAGCTTAGGCTCTCTGTGGAGACTGTGGATAAGGTTGTCAGTTACAGACTGTTCTGCTACGGACATGTGCCCATCCAAAGGTCACCAAGCTCACTGCACAGAACCTAAGTGGGGAGTTTTTGTTGGTAACGACTTCCAGGCACCAGCTTCAAGGATATGAAATGGTGCCTCAGAAGCCCTGATGCTCTGATGTGTGCAAAGCTGTAGTTTTGAAATATAAATTTTAATTAAAACTTGCAGCTGAAGTCTGATGCCGTGCAGATACACAAGTGCAAAACAGAACCAGGAAACAAATCCACTCTGTTGTAGAATGCCAATGAACACGAGACTGCCCAGCATCTCACCAAAGCAGCCCGAAAATTAAGAAACCTTTTAAATATTGCAATAATCTCAGATAGCACTAATGAGTCCACGCAGGTGGGGGACTGTGTGCTAATACACATCCTGCTGATCTGGATGAGATCTCGGTATGAGTTTCTCTCCAAGGGTTCCTGCACAAATTACCATAGTTAAAGCAGAGAGTCCTATTTCCTGAGAATCATAGAATCACAGAATGGCTGGGGTTGGAAGGGACCTTAAAGATCATCTAGTGCCAACCCCCTGCACAGGCAGGGACACCTTCACTAGGTTACTCAGGGACCCATCCAACTTCGCTTTCAACACTGCCAGGGATGGGGCAACCACAACTGCCTTGGACAAACTGTTTCAGCATCTCAGCATCACAGCAAAGCATCGTTTCCTCATGGCCAATCTCAGTCTCTCCTCTTCAAGGCTGGAACCCTTTCCCCTCATCCTCTCGCTACCACACGTGTCAAAAGCCCTACCCCAGATTTCTTGTAGCCCCCTTCAGAGATTGGAAAGCTGCTAGAAGGTCACCTTGGAGCCTTCTCTTCTTCAGGCTGAACAACCCCAACTCGCTCAGCCTGTCCTCATAGGGGAGGTGCTCCAGCCCTCTGATTATTTGAGTTGCATTCCTCTGGACACCTTCCAGGAGCTCTATGCCCTTCTTATGCTGGGGACTCCAGAACTGGACACAGTACTGCAGGTGGAGTCTCACCAGTGCAGAAAAGCAGACACAGATTGGATTGAGTGGATTTTTCCATACATAACTGATACAGAATAAACAACTAAAGTTTCTTTTCTGGGATGGATAGGTAACAGGTCATTAACTTGAACCTATGCTAGTATTTGCTCTGCATACAACAATGTGACTTCTGCATTCCTGTCTATCCTCTCCAGACAGAAAATACATGGCTTAACTGAAAAAATATGGAAGTCAACTCAGATCCAGTGGAGACAAGATTTTACCCAGCGTATTTTAACTAATGGACCAGAGAGTACAGTAACATCCAGTCCACTGATCTTTCTTGGTGATGCGGGTGAGCCAGTGGTACTACTGTGCAAACATGTTAGTTCATTTTGCTATCTGCATGATCAGCTGCATCAGTGGGCAGATGGGAAGCTCTGCTCACAGCATCTCTGACAGCAGTAAAGGACAAGACACGGGTCCTGGTTTTGCATTTCTGCCTGGGTAGGCTGTTCCTCTCCATGCAGACATGATAATGCTGCTCACTCCCGAGTCCTGCATCATCACGGAAACCTTCATGGGCACTGCGTAGGGCCAGCACAGTACTATGGATGGCAAATAATGACATCCAGCCCACTTTTAGAAAGGCACAAACACTTAATGAGTTTGAGCTAGCACAGCTTTTCAGAACGGTTATAACACAAATCTCAGTGAGAGCCCTGCTATCAACCTCTCTTTCTGGTTTTATAAAGAAAACCTCTATTTTGAAGAAGTGCTCCCGTGTTCTGGGGTAGCTCAGTAGCCTGCAGTATTCCTGCTATTTCCAGTACAGCTACCGCAAGCCTGATACAAAGCTCATCTGACACACAGAGTCCTTGCAGGTGCCATCATCAAAGATGTGAGTCTGGAATAGGAAATGCTGGCTACAATGCCTACAGACCTGGATGGGAAGGTATTAAAGATGAATTAATTCTAACCAACATCAATTCCTGGTTTGCTTTCAGCAATCCTGCAAATAGATTGTGTCATGCATCACTCAGAAGTGTTCAACGTTTCTATTCATTATTATTTCTGTAATGCAGAGCCTATTTGCTCAGACATCCAGGCTGTATCAGGTAACATCTTTCTCCTGGTGAAGGGACTCCACAGAATATTGGAGGCTGGAGCTGCTTTAAATAGTTCCCATTGCTCTGTGTACACAGCGTATGATTCCACTGTCATCCTCCAGTCCTTTTCCATTGCAGCCCTCAAACGTCACACAGAGCCTTGAGCACCTATCAGCTCTCCTGAACCATGGGGTGAATTTTAGTTTCACTTGTGTAGCCATAATCCCACTAAAGCCAGAAGGATTGCCTGGGTTTATCTGAGATCAGGAAACGGCATGAAGTTAGGCTGCACAACATAAGTGTTTGGAAGGAGCAATTATGTTGTGCGGTGAAAGACAGAGGTTTCACTATTTGTACTGACACAAGAGATAATATTCGCCACCCAGGGACAGACTAACTACTGTCACTGCTTGGCCTTGGGAGATTTGTTGAGAAGGTAGTGTTTTTCACAGGACAAAGGCAAATTGCTGATCATTTTGAGGTTTTAATACATAAAATCTATGCAGCATCTGATATCATTAAGAGGAGGGTGAGTGGTCTTTGTGGATTATACAGCGATGTGTTAGGGCAGAGCATCCAGATAATATCGGTAATGACAGATTAAGTAGATTAGAAGAGAGCAAAGAAATGAAATTCATCCCAAGCTCTTGCTGCAGCAGCAATGAACTGAAATCCTTATTCTCTTCTTGTCCCAAACGACTTGGCATTGCTTGGGCTCTCAAACAACTGTCATATTTCACACCAGAAATGCTGCATTCCAGTTTAAGTTTGTGTTTTAAATTCGGTTTTGTGAAGCATTGTGGGATTTTCCAGACTGAAAGGCATCATACATAAATTTAAAATATTATTATTATTTCAGCATTATTTATGGATACCATCTGTTCCTAACTCTGTTACTGTCTCTTCTTTTTAATGTTCGTATCACAGACTCCTTGCTTATTACTTGTTACATTGGTCAGAATGCAGTTCAAGCTATCCTTGAGTTATATGTTTACCTCAATGAGAGCCTGCTGAGAATGATGTTTATGGCCTATCTTGCATTGATTTTCAGATTTCTGAAAGTAATAAAGCACTGAATGAGGTTCATTTCTTCTCACAAATTAGAATCTGTCACATTAATAGAGTAATACAATCCTGTCATCGCTTCCACTTGTTTCCCTCATCAGACGGATAGGAAAGAGAGGTTCATTTCATGTTCATTTAGGCTGTTCGTTGAAAGGACTGGAGGAGGCTTCTGGGTTATTTTTCAAATCTTCGGGAATAATCATTCCAAACCTGACCCCACTACCTCTTTGTGTAAAACAACCTTCTCCTCTAAGCTGCCAGGCACGACGCTCTCTGGGGCTGGTGGCTGCTTCTGGTATCAAGCGGACAAGATCAAGCTCCTCATCACTTGTGGTGACAATGGCAGAGTAGGCTACGCTCCATTTCTCCCATCTGGCTTGAGGGTAGAGATGGTGCAGATCCCCACCTCTGCCCTTCCACTCTCCAGGGCAGAGCTTGGTGGGGTTGGGCTTAGAAGCAGCACTGGTTAATGGAATGCAAAGCATGCAGTATTTCTCTCGTTCCTGGGATGTGACCCTTGCATACCATTATGGTTCTGCCTACAGTCACTATTTAGTCCATATTAGCTCCTTCAAAACCTGTCCAGTGTGTAAACCTTCACATCAGCTGCCATCAGGCCAGTTACCACCAGCTTTACACACACAATACTATACAATTTGGGAGGAGGGGAATTCCAAACAGGATTAGCAAGGTTTTATTAGAAACTGTGCAGCAGATACCCCAAATAAAGTAGTCTCCCCAGCAGCAGCCGTTGCCACACAACAGCTGCCTGGAATTTTTATTTTCTTGATTCTAACATCATAACTCTACTTTCCTTTTCCTTCTTGCTTCCTCTTGGCTGACATATCATATAGCTGCTGAAATGATCCTTTAGCCAGGAATGCTGGATGAGCGGCTGCCTGTGGAGTGGTGCCAGCACTGCACTGGAAACTGGAAAGCAGCACAGACTGGCTTGCACCCGTGTCTCCTTCCAGACACCGATCAAAAAACCGGAGCTGCTCGTTAGAGACTACTGACCTGTGGACTCAAGATTTTCTCCTGCCTGCCCCTGTGGACACATCAGCGTATCAGGGGGCTGCACGCTAACCAGATGTGATGCCAGGATGAGCTTCCTACTTCTCTTGTTGGCTTTGGAGCAGGCCAGGCTGAGAGCCGGGAGGCATCAATTAGAACCCTGAATGCATCTCTCAAAATAAACGTTGTGTGCGTTTTCGTAGCAGATCACCCAAGAATAGCACAGGGCTCAAGCAACTAAGTAAGCACAAGCCCGCTCCAATGTGTCAGATAATAACTGTGCTGCAACACCACAGTGCATACATGAATAAATACAATTCCAAATTCAATGGGATATTTTCCTTCTGCTGCTCCTCCTGCCGCAGATGAATACACCAGCAATTAATTACTGCGTTCAGCAAGTCCCTGTGGCCATTGTGCAACAGATTCATTTTCAGTCCCCTGTCTGCTAACCTTTCTGATAAATTTCATGGGTGTGGAATGGCAAACACAGAAATATATGGGTTTGTTCACATCACGTTTGTAAATGCTGGAGCTCTCAGATACCAGAGGTAACTTTCTCAGAGGTCTGCTGCTCTGCGTACAAACCCTGCAGTGTATGTGAATGTTAGGGTCAGCCGAGCTCACAAGAGTAAAGGATCTTTCTCAATCGGAATTTCCATGGTACATCAAGGTATTCATATTTCATTTATGAACTTTTGGGAAACAGTGTATTGGTCTTAGGTGGTTAGGGCTCCACCAGTATGCCCTGGGCTCAGTGAAGTCACTGGAGGCTCAGCCACAGGCTGGGATTTCAGCTAAGTCACTACTTGTGTTCCACTGAAAAAAATTCAGCGTTGAAACTAATTGGCTGCTGTTGCACCTCTGCTTTTTTTAAACTATTATTTTTAGGATGCACCACTAAAAGCTGCTGAGCACTTGAGGCCTTATGAAAAGAACTTCCATATCAAGAAAACCACAGAGCTATTTCCTGATCGCATTTTGCAAGCGCTTAAGAGTCCAGTGAGGTCATGTGCCTAGCACTGGCAACGAAGCTCATGACGGACACTGAGCAGACACTGCCTAAGTGATGAAATGCAGTGCAATACTACTAGTGCCTTGATGACAATGTTATCTACTGTTGCACAGATGTCTCAGAAGAAGCCAACTTTCTCTGGTTCTCCTGAGCAAATGCAAGTCCAAGAAGGGAAAGTACAGGAACTGGGCAAAAATTGGTCGGGGGAAGCAATCTGAAATCCAAGCTTTCTGAACCTGAAATGAGTACAAAGGTCCTTGGGAAAATGACTTTCCAGGCAGACTGAACAGCAGGAAAAGCTGGAAAATAAACCTCCTGAATCTTGCAGACCAGGTTTCAACCTTGAACAGTATCGCATATGCAATACACCAAGAATAATTAATAGGCAAAAAATAAACCTCAGCTTTCTGATTGGAGACACAGCACAGCCCTGTACTGACAGTGATGGATTTGGGCTCAGTTCTGCTTCCACTGGGCCATCTTCAGTATCATCCCTCAAGAGAGTGACTTTCTTCTAGCCAGATGTACAGAACTCAGCAATTAAAAGCTTTGCTAAGAAATTGTTCAAAATAAATAGTTCAAACCGAAAGGTCTAAGGTGCCCATAAAGCCAAGATATCAGTAGGGTTACTGGGAGTTAAGACCAGTCATGAAGTCTTTGTAAGAATCACATGGTCAGGAAAAGGAGTGGAAGAGTTAAATACGTTTCCCATGTGCGGTGTAGCTTTGCTCCTCACATCTCAGCTCAGTGAATACTCATGCAGTTCTGACTAGTTTATTAAAGCTGAGCTCAAGACTACACAGACACATACTAAACTCTGCCATCCCTTCTCTAAGGACAAGTCTTCAGTTATTTCAATCTGTTTGGTATCTAGATACGGTATCCCCAAATCAGAAGAAAAACTGGATTTCTCTCTTCCTGAAGTCTTTGGCTTAATCTTTTTTTAATGTAAAAAAAGCTGGCAAAGCAGTGGGTTCACATTTAACCACACAAATTGGACTGGAGATGCTTGTGGACTTGGCATTTGCTTCTGTAAGCTGAGGAATGCCACAGTCCCTAGCAGCACTGTGCAGCTATCCCGTTACGGTTTGTAACAGCACCTGTAGTTGACGTTTCACCACTTCACAGTGGGATTTCTCCCAATGTCATAACCCATGTAGTTACCTCCAGTGAATGAAGTCTGCCTTTGACACTGTCTTGCCTCCACATTTTGCAGGGCTTAGACAGCCACTGGGCATATTCCACCAAGGACAAGAGCCTCTTGTCCCACTCTCCAACTGCTGACTGGGTGCATCAGGAATGATAAGCAATACCTCAAGCTATTGAGTTGCCTCACTGATGGTGTCCGGAGACCATCCACCATGGAAGAGGCATCACTTTATCTCTGCAGCTATACAGATATACATGGGGCTCCCATGGGCCAGTGGAGCCACTCTGCAGAGTGCTGAGATACAGTGATGGTTACTGCCCATCTCCAGACTTTCTCCAAAGCTAGCAGATTACAGTCGAGCAGGGCCAAACCACAGATCCAAACTACAGTGAGACTGAAACCTTGTTTTCAGCTGGCATCTGTCTACTGGCTTCTCCACATGAAAAAAATGCTGCTCTTCTTTTTATACCTATATTCTCAAACTTACATTTCTGATTGTAGAGATTTAGGCAAAAGAGTCAGGTAGAGTAAAAAGAGAAAGAACCAGTTTTTGCACACCACATCAAAAATGAGTATTTCAAAGACGTGTGGTTTGTCAAAGACTCTGTCCGGTGTTAGTGCATCACTAACAACTTTTCCATGCTGTCTGGTTCTCTGGAAGCAACTGAAACCTCAGAAAACACAAGGGAGATGTCCTCATTTTCTATTATTATAATAGGAAGGCAGGTGAGTCAGACTTGAGACTTCATTTGGCAGGAAGTCTGTGGATTCAACAAATAATCTACAAATATCACTAAGTCAGAATATCTGGAAGGAAATAACCATAGAGTTGATTATCAAGAGGTCCCCTATTTCTGTACATCTCCATGTAACCCTAGTTCCTTCATTTCAGTCTCCTCTTCCATGTAGATGGTAATAGATCACAAAAACCTTGTGGACATTAATTACCTGCTGTCCTTACTTTGCCTTTGAACGTGTAAAGCTCTCTTTTGCCTAACAGTTTAGGTGGATGTCCAAAAGGATTTACAAAAGTACTTAAGCAGGTTAAATACCTACATCCCACTGACTCTCAAAGACTTTCCATAAACCTGACACTATAAATGGAGTAGCACTAAGAAGAATGGTGTCACCCCATCTCTGTACTGGATTTGTACTGGATTACTCTGTGTTACTCTGCCATTACTGCCATGTAAGGCTTCTATTGGAGCAGGACTCCTCCAAACCAGAGACACCAATAAACTGGCCATAGTGGCTCTCTAAGTGTATTAAGCTGCTGTTGTAACTGGTAGGATTTCTCATGTCTATTAAAGTGAAGACACTGCTTCTGAGTTGCTCTCATCACCATCTTAGAGATCCTGTAGTAGAGTTCAGAGATGACGAAACTAGCTGGCCTTTACTGATAAATGCAGCGGTTCAGCCCAGTGACCCAGGCTAATATGATCAGTCAAAGATGTGCATGGAAACTGAAACAGACCCAGCTATAAGCCTCCTCCTCTAGGTACAAACAGAGCTTCTGTGTAAGTCAAGGTCAGCTGCCCACAAACATTCACTCTTTCTTGGGCAGGATTTGCAGAATGCATTGAACTGTCCATAAAGTGGTAACTTTGGGCTGTCCTGCTCCCAACTGAACGGGTTTCTAGCGCCTATTCCCTGGACTGAGCATTGGATGTACCTTACCCACAGCTGGGAGTTAGAAAGCTGGTTTTGTCATCAGAGAGGCATAGCGAAGGATAAAAAAAGAGTCTTAAATTACACTTTAAAATGAACTAGAAAAATTGGCTAGTGCAGAATGCAGTAAAAGCTTTGCTCTCTGGTAGGCAACGCATCTTACCAGGAGCATCAAATGGTAGAGCTCGGGGTTTTGTCTCTCGGTGGTTATACGCATCCAGGTGGAATCTGAGTTTTACAAGCCCTCGAGCTCAAATTGTCTGAGGAGCTGTCAGTTTAAAAGAACACATTTCTCTTTGCACATTTTGGTCAGTGCTGTAATCAAGGGAGCCACATATGCTGGATCCTGTTCAACTTAATAGATAGAAATTTGGCAGTAGAATGTTCTCCATATGGGCTTTTCAGCTGTAGAAAAGCTTCTTTCTGCCTTTGCTATAAAATAGATTGGGATTGTTCCTTTCCAGAGTAGGCTGCCTCTTCATCTAGATGTTTGAGGAGAACTGGATTCCAATGAGAGCTGGCTCTTTATGCAGAATTGAGCACTAATGAAAAAAAAAAAGCCACGTTGACTTTCAAAGGGCATTTGTGATGTCTCCCGAAATTGTGAGGGAGTTATTACCCAGTTTGTCTTTATTGTATTTTTGGTTGAAGTTTTATCAAGAGCACCCAGGGAAATAGATTGGTTTATCCATCGAGTCTAACTTGTAATAAATAAATACGTCTTTCTAACTGTGAAGGTTGCAGGGCAGTGTTGGAAGGTTTGGGAATCTAATAAAAAAACCAGACCACCAAACATCACACTGGAGATAGTTCAGCAAACACAATTCGACTGGGATAACTGTAAAGCTACACTTTCTCAACATGCTGCAGGTATAATGGCTTCGTTGTACATTGAACTTTCCCATCAAAACACAGAAGTTTAACCTGAAATAATGAATTTGTGTAGGCAAAGCCTAACATTTCCATAGTTGCCAAAGGGAAAGCAAAGAACAATTGTAAGGACAGGGGAAAAAAACCTTACAATGAGATTGCTGGGAATAATTCCAGTAGCATGAAATGAATGTAAATCACACGCAGCTCCTGTGAAGCTAATGCAGGAATCTGTGAGAAACCAGAGTCAAGTCCAATAACCTAAATATGCATCACCAACAAATGGGAAGAAAAAAACAAAGCATGACCACAACAGAGAGATTTCATAATGTACTGAATTAACACTGAATGATCACTGGAGGAATAAACACTTCCCTAATAATATTCAGGGCCTATAATGGTAGTTTCTTGCACGAGTGGTGTAAATCATGAAGATTATCTTGTCTCAGAAGATCTTACAGAAGCTACTCAATCCAAATGTATCCCATTAAGAGTTTTCAGAAGACGCAATCTTCCCTAGCTGAGTAACGGGTACCTAATGTAACGGTTGGTAACAGGAACATTATCAGGTAAAGCAGCCACAGAGGAACATACCTACAACCTTTCTGACTCTTCTGCTCCATCACCCTAAATGTTTGTGGGCCCTTTTTCTTTAAGTGGCTGCATCATTGGCACCTCCTCAAGGAAGAAGAGCTAAGAGTCCAGCCTGGCTGGCACACTGCAAACAATTACAGTTCTTTCACTGCTGCTTTGTATGACTGACACAATTAAGGTTTTCAGGATCAAAGTCAATAAAACCACACACAACTCACTGGAGGATTTGTTCTTCAGGAGGTTGTTAACACTACATTTGTGTTCACTAAAAGAACTCAAAATATTTCCCTTAACTAGTTTATTTCAGTTCATTCTTTGAAGGTGTTTGTGGCTTTGCAACAGAGGTTGGGCTGGATTAGAATATATAGTGTATTCCAAAGTGGTGTCTGCGGTGTCTCAGTGCTGCCCTGCTTTGGTGAGCCATGGGGTTTTGTTGCCTAAATGGGTTCAGATATGTCATTCTTATTACCCAGGCTTATTTAATTCATTTACTAGGTCATTGCTTTGGATAATATATGCAAATTGTACGTATTAAGAGGGATATGAATTACACCAAGCATTGCTATTTATGTGGAAAACTCATCAAATGTTAATGTAAAATCTATAAATAGAAAGAATAAAATAATAATAAAACATGAATGTGCAGCAAGCATAAAAAATGAAGATCCTTAACTGCCCATTTATTAAGCAAATAAGGACAGCCATCTCCTCAGCCAGGGAGCAAAAAAGGCAACAGAAAATGAGAGTGTGTTCGGTGACACTGATAACCAGTTAAATCAGGTCCCCAGTCTTATGACAGGGTGTGTGCTTGTGAATGGGAACACGAAAATTCATCTCATAAAGGAATTCCAACAACTGTGCTGGTTGGAAAGTGGTAGGAGAGATTTAAAAAGTAAGCCCACGGATTTAGTCTTTCTGTCACAGCTAATCACAGATTGCTCGGGCACTACACCAAACAGTTGGAAAAAACGGAAAAACTATCAACCCAAGTTTTGATTTTGAGTCTGTTCTTCATAGTTCAAATGGTCTTGCTTGCAGGTACTGCCTGGGATGTTAGTGGCTGGTCATAAAGCGTTCTGAATTAGCTGTTCTCACAATGTAGTAACAAACGGGCGCTCACTAGTATTTGGTGAAGAAACACCCATAGAATCTTGTGCATGTCTACATAAACTCAGACTTTTCTAAAACAGAGTAACTGAATAATAATGAAGGCCATTAATGATGATAACAAACATTACAAAGAGTGAAAAACAGTAATATAGTTTCTTACAGACTGATTATGATAAGAGCATTTTAGCAGGAAACATGCATGATGTCAAGGAGAGGACATCAAAGGGGAGTTTTCACTCTTTCCAAGGAAGTTCTCATTATTTTTGCCTGAACTACTACTCCTCAGATGTTTTTTCCTAGTCATTCATTCGTTGTTTCCCTACTCCAGTAGTTTAAATCAAGTTCTCCTTTCCCCATACGCTAATCACCATTTAACCACCACACATCCATCCTTTCAGGGACCAGATGCCAATGTTGTGCACGGTAATTCTGCTCTCACAATTCCTGCTCTAAATGAAGCATTTTTTACCTTTCTTTATCATTCTGGATGACATTAATTTCTTTTACCCATCTCTAACAGAAAGACTTTCCAATCCATAGTGCTAGCCTGTATAAATCTCAATCATAAAACAGTGAAGCGTTGCTTAACATCTGTTCATCTTCCTAACAGGGAAGGGGAAAAAAGCCCCCTCTGCTCCAACAGCAGTTGTGCAGCTCTCACAAACAGGCTTGTGCATCTCTGTTCCTGTTGCACAAGCAGAATGATACATCACCCAGAGTAGCTTCCCCTGATGAACACGATTATAGAAGCACGATCCTTTCAAATAGGATCTGCTTTTCCTGTTTTACATTTACCATTCATGTCACCACAGAGGGCCAAATCCTGTGGTGCTGGTTTATTCCCGATAAATGCTGCTACTTCAAAAATCTAACCTAAGACCCGTGTTGATGCAGCCTTTCATGGAATTTGATATTAACTGGTAACTAAACAGAAAGCAGGTAACCTCCCTCCTTCTCAACTGCAGTTACAGGTTACTTGCCCAACCCCTTTGTAGTCGAGAAAGCTCGCATTAGTTAGCTTGGTTACCTCTGGCCAATACAGCAGGAACAAGGTCCTATTTTCACTGATGCTTGGGCAAAACCTACAGCACAGAACAAAAAATATCTGTGCACTCAAATGTGACAGGATACATGAGCTTGTTTTATATGGAGAGCCCATTTTTAAAGAGTTTATAAAGAGAAATAATTATTAAGATGTCCATTAAATCATTAATAAAGTGTTGTAAACTGTGTGAGCGCAACTGCTTAATGGATTGATGATAAGGGCTGATCTCTACTGCCTCTTCCCCTTACTTTGCTATGGTAATTTCTATTACTGTTGCTCAGTTTATTAACCCCATTTAAACATAACAGTAATGAAAAATGTTACCAGATGTTTAACAGAATCTATGAAAACCCTCCCTTAGGTACTGGAGACTTGAGTCATCAATCTACAAATCCTTTGGTTTCTTTTCTGCTTAAACATTACAGATTTTTTCCCAAAGGATTTGGTGCTCTCAAAGGTAAAATCTCCCTTGTCTATTAATGCAGGAAATCTCCCTAAAGTCACTGAAACCACTCGTGTGAAAAGACACCCTCAAATTCATTACAGAAAGATTAGCCATTTGGGCTTAAGGAGACTGTACACAGAGTGCCATGGTGAAGACAAGTTGTTGCAGTCTTTCTCATTGACATGCAAAGCAAATTCTTCCCCCATTTGCTTCCAATTTCGTAATGAGCAAAAGCATAATAAAAAATAACTCAAAAGGGGGAAAAAAGGCATTTCCTTTAATAAAATACATCTTCACACTGCAGGGACCCGAGGGTCTACTTCTGTCACCCTGCTGGGGTAGGAGGAGCTGCTATGGAGATGTCCATCTCACTCCAGCAGCTATCCAACCACATTCTCCAGCTGTGGCAGCCTGGACAGCTGTCCCAGGAATAGGCTGTGCAGACCAGCTGAAGAACTGGGGAAAAATTTAATCTAGGACCAAAGAACAGTCTACCCCAAAAAAACTAGAAGCCTGAATGTCCTGAAACAGATATTCTTACTGGAGCCCAGCACAGTTCTGTGCACACCATAATCAGTCCCGTTTCTCCAGCAGAATAATCCAGACCAAGAGTTCTGCTGAGAGTGCCTGGAAGCAGCAAGGTGCTTCCCAGAATGATGGCTGGAATGGCTGGGAACTGCCAAGCCTTCCACAGAAGTTAGAGCTCCTTCCTTTGGCAGCCTCCCAAGAGGAGATACTGGCAGTCGCATTCCCTTCCTGTCCCCTCCCTCCCTTCCCTGCAGGCTCAGGAAGCAGAGTGGCTCCGGACTGCCCAAGGAGATTCTCCCTACTCAGCTGTCCCGAAGACTTTGTTATGGTTGTATTAACCCTTACTTGCATTTTGTAGTCGTGGCACCATAGTTCATAGAATCATAGAATTACACCAATGAAGAATTCCTTGGGTGTGTGAAGCGGCACTTCACCTTCCACTTTCTTTAATCCCTACATTACGGTCTCTGCAGTCAGCAGAGATGGAACATGGAGTAAATCCATGAAACCTGGCTGAGCCCTCACCCACTCATGGGACTTGTTATGGTGCCACGGAAAGGATATCTTGCTCATTTGGTGTGAGAAATCTTCCATGTGCAGTGAGAGTGAGGGCTCACTAAAGGAAACACATCCCTCCAGAGCTCTGAATTTGAGGCAAGTACCCAAGAAACAAGCACCGCAAAAGAAAAGCAAACTGCTCAGGCAAAAGCCAGCTCCCACCTGGAGAAAGTCCCATAGAAATCAACAGGCTACCAGAAGCCACTTGAGAAAGCACTCTAGCAACTCCACATAAAAGGGTCTCGCTTTATGCATGAATGTTTTTTAGCTCTTTGTACAGAGATATTTGGCAAAACTCCAAAGTTAAATAAATATTAAAAAATCCCAACAACTTTTCTTTAAATGTCATTCTTTAATTCTTTAATGACTTTTAAAAGTCAGTCTTTTCCTTAGAATATCTTTATCAATTGCTATTTCTATCTTTTCTGAAATCCAAACATTTATTACATTTATTAGTATTTAATCCTGCATACCTTGATCTCCCCAAAACTGATGGAAATTTTGCCAGGCTTCACCCCCATTGATGCAGAGCCTCTCACGGAACAGTCCCCCCTTATTTCTAAGATACTGATTTTGATAAGCCTGACAAGTACTCGGAAACAAGAGAAAAAAGAAGAGAGAGCTTATGCTTGTCTAAGGAACAGCAGGATGCAAATGAGTAGTGAGACTATATATATTGCCTATTAGATTAATTCATTAGTGGTCTAAGAAGAAAAGGAAAATGATGGTTAGGGTAAGAAATTGGTAACTCTCTTTGCACAACAGACCAGAATCTCACCATCTAAAGTGTCTCTGATCCTGTGGCAGTATTTCAGGCTGTACTTTATAAATAAAAACCCCTCCCAAATTGGTCACAGCAGAGCTATTATTACAAGTAAGAAGCAATGAAACGACATGAAATCTGGCGTAGGGCCCAGACCTGAATAAGGCTCTTGCAGACCAGCCTGACACTGATATATTCCCTGGTTTCCACAGAAGCAGTCAGGTTTTCATGGTGCAGCAAAAGCCCATGATTCTATGCTCCCTGCTCTGAAAAAGGCTGATTCACAGCAATATGAGGTGGGGCAGCCAAGAACTGAGCATGACCCAGAAGTGGCAGAAAACACTCAGGATCACATTACTACAGATAGGGAAGTCACTGGTCAACTGTTTGACTGGGCAGACCAAAAGGAGCCTCAAGACATACTTGGAGATACCCCGGTTTTCTGTGCAATGAGATCAGCTGAAGTTCAGTGGACAGACATACGTGTGAATGTAGAATATGAAAAGGTATGGTGGAATAATGCACCATCATGATTTTTTCTTTAAAAAAAAAGAGATATAGCAATTGTAAGTGATTTCGATGGCCTCGTAATCATTATTTTCCATAGAAACTCCAGAGACTGTCAGTGGGATACACAGAAATATCTGAAATGCTAATTGTCACTACAGAATTGCTGCAAGGCTGAAACATGGTGACTAGAAACTATCCGGGCACTGAGACAACTCCATCCTTGAAAATAACACAAAGAAGGCACTTCAATCCCCTTCTGCAAACCTAATGAAGCATCTTGCAAAGAGAAACATTTCCACAGAAGTCAGCACCAGCTGAACGCACCAGCTCTGTAGGTCTGCAGGACAGGACAGGATTGATCAAGGCAATGTACAACTCTATTATCTGCTTCTCAGAAAAAAACCCAACTATTTCACATTGGTAGAAAGAAAATCTGCTCAGGTAGATGGGAGGCAAATGATCTCTTTTAAGAATTTTTGAAAGCATTTCTAAAGACTGGGATTTCTTTGATCCTGGCAAAAGAGTGGCTGAGAAGATGCAGCCACTGTTTCCAGATACACATGAGAAACAAGTAGAGTTGCTTAAGCAAAAGGAAAAGGTAGCATTAATCACAAAAGTGCTACAGAAATCTGAAGAACATTTCTAATAAGCAAGGAAGCTGTGAAACAAATGCTGAGTAGGACTGATGGGAAGAGGAAACATACAGGTAGCTTTTAAGCAGAGCTTTCGCAGCCCAGAAGTGCACAAACAAAATACAACTCTTCCAAATAAGAACAGTCAGTAATTTATCAAAATGAGCATCAACGTCTTGTTAACACTGCAAAAATGTAAAAAACTCACAGCTTTTTGAAAATTTAAAAAAGAAAACTACCAAAAGACACAACCTCCCTTGAGCTTTATTGTTATTGTCCTTAAAGGGGTACAAGTTACTCCTGCAGCAAATGTGTTTTCAGTTCCACTTCTTTCAAACACAAAAGCCCTCAGCTTGAAATATGAGCATCACGTACAGCTGAACTGAAACTGTACTAACAAATAACATCCTTTCTTTTATCAACTATCTAAGTATAGAACTGTCTACTAAAAAGAGCAACTTGCTGGCTAGCCTGAGCTGGTGGGATCTTTTCAACTAATCATACCATTCCTCAACAGCAAAGGCTATGGCTGGCAAATGTGAAAAGCGATGCATTGCCATGGAAAGCACAATACTCGCTATTTAATGTCCTAAACGTTGGTTTAAAGAGAGTATCTTGTTAAGGAAAAGGAAATATTATCAAGAGAGCAACCTACAGTTCTTACAACAGAAACCTGCCCTGATTTAGTACGAAATTATCAAAGAAAAATCTTTGTCGTTTTCTTGTTGCTCATAGCTGTCCTTAAGATCTCTGTCCTATGCTACGAAATGGCTCCAAGTCAGCATGTTCCTTCTGGTATTTCTCTTCTGGGGTTAGATTTCCCTGGCTGCATGGTTCCTGGTAGCTGGCAGATAGGCTGAGTAAATTCAGGGATTCCATTAATGTGGTAGCAAAATATAAAGAACAAAGAGTGGTCCAGTCATTGATTTCCCATTACATTTCCATCTGATAGGAAGATTACACTTGGCTATTACCACCACTGAGAACTTGTTTTATTCTGAGTAACTCATATTTAGATTGATTTTCCCTAAAATAGCATTTTTATAATTGCTCTTTCCTGTTCTCAATCTGCCTTTAAGGAACAATTCCCAACATGGGAGGAGGAATACCCATCATACCTGTTATGAGAAACTGCAGTTCAAGAGTTCAAACCCCCCAACACAAAGACACAAAGCTCTCGTAATGGTTCTGAATTCCCAGGGAACGGGCATCTGCACTGTTTGCAAATGGGCACTGGGTGAAAACCCTAACAACGGAGCAAAATTAACTACTGACATTTCAAATCCAGCCACCGGTAGAAGAGCAATCCAGAACTCAGCAGGAATAGAAATACCCTTGTTATTTTGCTTTCTTCCACATTTTTTTGGTACGTTCTTTGCTCTTATTTAGCAATACAGTCCAGGAATGGCAGACATCTACACGCTGTATAATTTGGGTTGCTCTGGAGAACTAGAAAAGTGAACACACTGTAATTGAAAAGGAATCGAGAGGCCCAGTTTCATCACCAAAACTGAGTGAGACAAACAGCAAGAATGAAGAAAATTAAATTCAGTTCTTCTTTCAGTTTTAATATCCTAAGACACAGATTCCAAAATGCAGTATGTCACCAGCTGCATGCAACAACTACGGCAAAAAATAACTGCCGCTCACTCCCCATTCCCCAGGGAGCAGTGACCAGTAACAGATGCAAAAAGAAAGACTCTAAGAGCATTCCCCCAGTAACTTGCACAGCTCCTGGCAATCTGCAGGCTGGGGACTTCCTGAGCGGCGGTTACATCAGCATCTTCCTGTTTAGTAGCCCTCAGTGGACCTTTCTTTCATGAATTGTCTAATCATTTTTCAAACCTATATATATTTTGGCATACAAAACATCCTGTAGCAGTAGATCCCATGACTTAATCCGTGTGTTGTATGAAATGAGTATTTCCTTTTGTTTGCTCTCAAGCTGCAGCACAACCGTGTCTGATTCCTCATAGGTGCTGTGTCTGGAGAAGTAAGTATTTCTACATTTGCCCTCTTATTTCAAACCCTGTTCCATGCTTTCTGGACACCTTCTCCTGTCACTGAAGGGATGCAGACTGCTGGCATCTATTCCACAGTCATTCATACTTGACCGTTCATACAATTATAGAATTATTAAGTCTGGAGTAGATTGCTAAGGTCATCAGGCCCAACCATAACCCAGCTGTCCCAAGGCCACCACTAAACCCTGTCCCTAAGCTCCAGAAGTCCATGACTTTCAAACACATCCAGGGGTTGATTCAACCCTCTCCCTGGGCAGCCTTTTCCATGGCTTGAAGACCGTTTCCATGAAGGTTTTCCTAATGTCCAACCTAAACTTTCCTTGGCACAACTTGAAGCCACTTCCTCTTGTCCTATCACTAATCCCCAGCGTTCTCTTTGCTTTTCCTTATTCCATCTGCCCTTTTAGGAGAAGGCTCGTAGACCTGCACTTCATATTCCTGCTTGTTGTCAGGGGGTTGGGCTGGATGACCTTTGGAGTTCCCTTCCCACCTAATACATTCTAGAACTCTATGATATTCAACATGTTAGCAGTGCCACTGAGCACACTGGCCTACAGCAATTTGTAATTTCAGTTTCCATTTTGTTCCCAGTAATTCCCAATATTTTATTAGCCTTTTTGAATGGGTCGAAACACTGAGGTGACATTTACAGGGAAGCCATTCTCAAAATACTTCTTTCAGCTTTATTTCTGACTAATATCTTCAATAGCAATTTATCACCAGCAAACCTCGTCAACTCACTACACCTGGTCGCTTCTTTAGTTCAGCTACGAATATATTAAAGAGCAGATACCCAACCCAGATGTCTAGAGGACAGCGAGCATTCATTCTCTTTCTAATGAAAAATGATAAAATGTATTGCAGATCCATTGTCTCAGTTTCTCATTTCTCTTTAATCTAATACCTCTTCTACCAGCACCGGAACACAAGGCAGGTCCTTCAGCCTTTTTACCCTGTGAAGGTAAAATCAAACTTTCCTCCAGAGCGAACACCACCAACGGAAAGAATTTGTTCAGCTCTTCTGCCTTTGCCTTGCACGTGTAGCGGCTTCTCCGGCAAAACCACCTCTTTGGAAAAAACTGGAGGGTTTTTTTCCAATGGTTTTATGCCTTCAGCTAGTTGCTCCTCACAATCTTCTTAGGTCTGCCTCACGGTTTTGTGTATATATAGATATAGTTTGGGTTTATATATAACCAGCCAGGGTTATACTCTTTTTCCACCTCCTATTTTGAACCAGATGCTATTTTATTTATAAAAGCCTTCTTTTGCTCTGCTGATTAACCATGCTGCTCCTTTTTGATAGTGGTATATATTTACTGTAAGCCTCTAAAATAGCATAACAGCCCTAAGAAATATTTACAAGCCCTACTACCAACTTGTTCTATACACATCTATACGTGACTCTGAAACACTGGTTTTAAACGCAGTGGGGGTATAAATAAGGCGTTCTATTCCTTATACTAGAAAAATACTACTGTTACTCATTTGCGGGAGAGGTTTTAATGTTGACATTGAAACACTTGCAGCTACCTACCAAGAGAAGTAGAGACCTGAGACATATATCACCAAGAATGGAAACTCTCCCATCCAAGGTATTGATTCCTTGAGATTCTGCAAATGAGAAAAGGTACCTTCCCTCACCTTCTTTGGTGAATTATTGATTAGCACAGCCTTCAAAGTGCCCATTTCTCTCTACTGATTGCAGGGGCAGTTTGGATAATGAGCTCTTACATTGACATCTCTGCTGCAGATGTTTAAAATGAGGAGACGTAAATCCTGCCAAAAGGAAACTCAGTTGTGATATTGGGCTACTCGCTCTCTGCTGGTCATGAAGATGACACAGTATGTGAGACATGATGTTCCATCATCACTGCTAGAAGATACTTCTCTGATGGTCTGTAGTGATGGTCTATAGCTTTATACTAGATTAAAAGTGAACACCAAAAACAAGACACCTGTATTTAATAAATGATGTAAACCCACTGTGATCAGATTTAAGTCAGTTGACTGCTAGACAATCATCTGATAAGGAAAGTCTGTTGTGGCAGCAAACCTGGAATGATCTTCTGACAGTCACTTTCAGTAATGAATGGGTCTTCAACCTGTGTTAGGTGAAGCCATGGCAGTCCTTATTTATTTTTCAATTGTAGAACCTTGACTCCTTGTTCCTCTTGATTCCAAGTATACAGTCAGGGCAGAAGAATTAATTTACTGTCACTGATGTGGAATTTATATTGTCACCTGTGGCTGCAACATTTATTCTCGCGACTGTGTTGGGAAGTGATCCTCAATCACTCCCAGCTCCTTAGCTAAGCCGTGTAAAACAACAGTCAGCACATTCTCTGCCAGTTTTCTCCAGCTGTAACTCTAACTCAAGCTGCTTTTGGCACTGACCTTTTCCATTACTTGCAAACAAGGTCAGCATTCTTTGTGGGCCTTTTGCATTACTCTCCTATAGATCAGTCTGCCTGTGGTTTTGCCTCCCGATGTCTGTCACGTTGGCAATAACTGTGCTTTTGGAGCCGAAGAATGGAGGTTTTGCAAGTGGTGAAATTGAGGAATAGATCTTTTTTATGGTCACTTTGCAGATACACTTCAAAGCCAGGTCTCCTTAGGCTTCTACCATTAGAGACTCTGTGCACCCAAGGAGATTAATAGAAGCTGAATGTTGCTATAGAAATTGCCATATTACCTACTGTCCCATGGATTGCACCCGCGGTTGGATCCCAATTCTCTTCAAATTGAAAACGGTGGCAGAACTCCAGCATTATGTATTTGTGGAAAAGGGTAAGAATCATAGAAACCCTGGGCAAGCTGGTCAATGGCTTGTCTGAGATAAATGAAATATATCATTTGCTGCTAACGGTCTCTCTCTGACAGCAAAATAAAGCACTGTGCAACATACTGGTATAAGTGAAGACATTTTCCTGCCATCCTCAACTGCATCCACAAACTATCACAGAATCACAGAACAGTTAAATTAGAAGTGACCTCAAAGATCATCTAGTTCCAACCCCCTGCCATGGGCAGGGACATTTCTCATCAGACCAGCTTGCCCAGAACCTCATCCAACCTGGCCATGGATGCAGTAGTCACAACTGCTCGGGACAACCTGTTCCAGGGCTTCAGCACTGTCACACGGAGGAATTGATTCCTAATTTCTAACCTTAATCTCCCTTCTTTTAACTTGAAACCATCCTGCTTGTCCTATCACCAGGGTCCCTCAATAAAACATCCCTCTCCAGCTTTTCTGTAGACCCTTCAGTTACTGGACTACAATAGGCCTGCTCTAGGTGCAGGTTCCAGCTGTTATGGGAGTTTAAGATGCTTCTCAGGATCTGGAAGTCTTGGATACACACATAGCTGCAGGATGGGAGACATGTAATATTTGTAAGCATTTGAAACCTTCTGCTTCTGCAGATCAGGTCTGTAATTTTCAGTTTAGACGATTCCATGGAAACATCACCATTTGTGTCTTGTGCTTTTTCTCCTTGTTCTTTTTTTTCAGCATACCTGGTCCAGACTCTCCTAATAGCCTGCTTGCTATTCTAAAAACACCCACTACAACATTAAGCCAAGCGTTCAGTCTATGCAGTTCATGCTTTCCTCTCACAATATCATTCACATCAAACACAGGCAGCAAAGCAGGAGGCACGGGCACACAAAGCAGCCTGCTAAAGGAATGTGGACAACCTCAGGAGCCTATCAAAAGCCTAAAGGTACTGTAGGTTCAAAAGCTGAAAGTTGACTCAGAGCCACATTTACAACATTAAGATTAAATAAATCTGCTAAAGGTGATGCTATTTGCAACTAGTTTGTATGTTTGAACAGTCACTTGAGCATGAATGGTTAGTGCAAATGCATTCTGCTTTGGGGTTGGCTTTATCTGTGTGCCATTTGTAAGTATTTAACAAGATCTAGCAAACTCTGTTCATGAGATTACAATGCGGACTGTGAGTCAGGATTTACATCTTTCACACATCAAGTCCAAACTCCTGATAAGAGCATTTTCCTTACCATTTCAGGTCACTTCAAGATTGCCACCCTTCTTTAAACAGTTGCACATGTGTCGGTTAATCTTACAGACTTCACAAAAGGGGTCCATGAACTTTCTGTTATTAGCATTTGTTAATATTATTTAAAAAAACAGAGGAGGCATTAAAGAACTAAAGGACAATGAGCCAATGTTTGTCAAATCTTATCGCATCATCAGTCACACAACAGATGCAGTTAAGTCACAGTATTCTACCCTGAAGCATATTATTGCTGATCCTCTCTCTGAGTGAACAAGCTAAGCTCAGAAGTTGGATGCAATCCAAATCTTTCCAGTTTTAAATAAACTTCTTCTCTGTTTTGCCCCATTATTCAATAAAATGTTCCCAAAACAATGGTTTTGTAAGCTAGAAACATGTTAGGCATTTAAATAATTAAGTCTGAATGGAGGAACAGATGATATGTTAAGAGCTTGTGTCTTAAGTCAATAAAACTAACAATAATTCTAAGTTTTAGTGCTCCAAGGAACTCCCCGCTCCTCAACACGATCAAGGTCTGGCTTTGCCCTTTAAACTTTCCAGTTCTGCAACAGGGAGAAGAGAAGAAAGCGTGGAGGGAAACAAGCTACAATCCTATGCATCTGCTATTCTCACAGACCACAGCATTTACATAATTTATCATCAAGGTTTTTATTTGTTGTTTTCCCATCCTCCTCTGTGATCCAATCTGCGCGATCACCCAGCACTGCAGATATCCCTGCCTGCCCCACTGTCTGTGCATATTCTTCCACTGGATTTTGACCAGTGACAGAGAAGCCACAGGGCTATATAGCTATTTTCTGAGGACAATCCATTAGTACAGAGTCTGCATTGTAGAAGGAAACTTCTGAGAACTTTCTATCTCCACTTGATCAGACCAGACCTGGGAGCCTGGCAGTGCTAAACCACACCATGTATTCCATTCACAGCAGAAATAATGCGAGTGGAGATAAGATGACGTAAGGATTTCACTAGCGATAAAAAGAGTATGCGATGTAGCATCTCCTAAGCATGGCCTGCAGTTGCGTTGGGAATGGAATCTGAATCTCTTCTGTTTGCAAATAAAGAAAATTCACCCCAGTGGAACAATCTACATAAATTCTTACGTACTACAGAAGAACCACATTAAGGACCTAAAATTGGCCTTACACAACATATGGTGCTGCGCTGGCAGGTTGTACACAGATGAACATCACTGCGGGGCAAATTTCAGCTCTGGTATGTATTTGCCTATCTAGTATCTAAAGATCTGGGCAAAGCATTCTGCACACAAATATACACCTCAGGAAAGACAAGAGGGAGAAAAGCACTAGGTTCCTCCTAATGCATGTAGCAGTCATTTGGGAAATCCCCCCAAGGACTTTGCTCTGAAAATTATTGGGCAAATGTGTCTGAGAATGTGAATTCCAAGAGGGCTGTTAGAAGTGAAACTGCATCCATCAAAAGGAACTGGTTTCCTGTTTCTGTTCTTCTTGCCTTTCATTTTTCAGATGTATAAGCCAGATAATGAAAAGCCATTCCAGACCATTGCTAGGATGAGGTAAGGTTGTTATCTCTTTGAAGGAGAATCATTTTTCATTGTGTGCTGGTATAAGCGGGTAGAGACTTTTTTGCTTTCCTCTCACATCCAACTGACATAAAAATCTTAACGTTCTCCAAAGAGCATTAAGGAATTTATCTGTTCCATTTGCTTCAGCCCACAGTGAAAGCAGTAGGGATCGGCGACTAGAGCTACACTTTTCCTCGAAAATTTAGAGTGTACAAATTTCACGGTAAGTTGGTGTTACGTGGTTTCATATTTTTATCCTCTATCCGTTTTTATTTCCTTCTCTTTGCATCAGCTTGGCAATACGTGCAGAGTGTGAACTAAAGACACAACAGCCTCGAGTCATACTTTGACTTTTCTTACAAAAGCAGTCTGATGTATTTGAGAGCAGGATCTCCGCTTCACGTCATACTAAAGATGGGTCTAGGAACGCATCTCCCAGCCTCTGCATTATAAGTTGGGGTCTGCTTCTCTCAGTATATCACCAACACTTTCTTCACCCAACCCGGAACAACTAGTTACCAGCGTGTGTAACAGCCCTGTTTCTCAAGGTAGCATTGGCTAAACGACCTAATGCTGAACAATTCCTTAAGAGAGAAGTCAAGAGAAGGTGATATGCTTCACAGTCACTGTAGTTCTTAAGTAATTTCTTAGTTCTCAAGACCTTCCAGTGACCAGTCTTTTTAACCCATACATCTTTCAGAATCCAGACTAAACTCAGCAGACCAGCCCATTGGTTCTGGGTCTTGCAAATAAACATCTCAACAGGAACCAAATCTCTAGTTGGGTGTAAAACACTCTCACGCTGAATATCAAGAACCATTATGCGACCTAAATTCACACTCATTTTCCAGCACCAGTTTTGCTGATGCAGTTTCTTGTACAGGAAACAACCCGCCTACTAATTTTCATGAAAAATCAAAACACCCCTGCAACTTATTAGTACAGAAACCCCCTCTTCTCTGAGGAATGGCAACTCACCTCATTCCCCAGACTACTCATGTGACTTCTCAAATTGCTCAGCCTGTCTTCAGAGCTGAACTGTACTTCTGAGTTCTCCAAATTTACATAGAATCATTTTGCACGGAAAACACATTTGTGGATTTATGAGCCCAAGGCTGACTGTGTCAGGCTTTGAGTGAAATGGATATGCCATGTGCAATCTACTGTTTCTGGTTCCAAGGCAAAACTACTGGATTTAACCACGCTCACCTCATGCCGCTTTATGGGGAAACAGCTTTTGTCAATTCAGCAGTTTTCAACGGATCTGAAAAGCTTTGAGTTTAGGCAGTCAATATAAAAGTTGTTACAAGAACAAGACGAAGTTTATTAAAACTAGAAATCTGAGTAAATAGTTCTAAAACCAAATCTAAACTGGGCAGACCGTCACTGGCTGACTACCGTGGGAAAGAAAGACAAGCCCTTGGTTTCATAGAATCAGTAGGGATTGGAGGGGACCTCAAAAGATCATCCAGTTCAACCCCCCTGCCACAGCAGGATCCCCTAGACCAAGATGCACAGGAACACAGCCAGGCAGGGCTGGAACGTCTCCAGAGAAGGAGACTCCACAACCCCCCCTGGGCAGCCTGTTTCAGTGCTCTATTATCCTTACTGGGAAGAAGTCCCTTCTGATATTTAGATGGAACCTCCCCTGTTCCAGCTGGCACCCATTGCCCCTTGTCCTATCAACAGATGACTTTGAGAAGAGCCTGGCTCCATCCTCCTGACACTCACTCCTCACAGATTTAGAGACATGAATGAGGTTACTCCTCAGCCTCCTTTTCTCCAAGCTTAAGAGACCCAGATCCCTCAGCCTTTCCTCATAAGGGAGGGGTTCTACTTCCTTCAGAAACTTCATTGCTCTACACTGGACACCCTCCAGCAGCTCTGTGTCCTTCTGGAACTGAGGGTCCCAGAACAGGACACAATACTCCAGATGGGGTCTCACTAGTGCAGAGTAGAGGGGGAGAAGAACCTCTCTCAATCTGCTAACCACCCTCCTTCTGATCCACGCCAGGATGCTGTTGACCCTCTTGGCCACAAGAGCACATTGCTGGCTCAGAGTCATCCTGCTGGCCTCTAGGACCCTCAGGTCTCTTTCTCTTCCACTGCTCTCTAGCAGGTCAGTTCCCAGCCTATATTGGTATCTGGGGTTGTTCTTGCCCGGATGCAACTTACCTTTGCTGTAGTTCATTCAATTTCTGTCTGTCCAGCTCTCTAGCCTGTCCAGGTCTCTCTGATTGGCAGCACAGTCTGCTGGGGTGTCAGCGACACCACCCAGCTTTTTGTCATCAGCAGACTTGCTGACAGTGCACCCTAATCCCTCATCCAAGTCATTAATGAATAGATTGAAGAGGACTGATCCCAGTACTGATCCTTGGGGGACCCCACTAGATACAGGCCTCCAATGAGACTCTGTCCCACTGACCACTAATCTGACTTCTATAATGCAGACAGTTCATGATGCACGTCACTACCCAATCATCCAGTCCACACTCAGTTTGTCTGTGAGGATGGTATGTGAGACTGTGTCAAATGCCTTGCTGAAGTCAAGACAGACCACATCCCGTGTTCTGCCATCATCTATCCACCAGTTATGCCCTCATGAAAGGCTATCAGGTTGGTCAAGCATGACTTCCCCTTGGTGAAGCCATACTGACTGTCCCTAATGACCCTCTTGTCCTTGATGTGCTTGGAGATAGCATCCAGGACAAATTGCGTTTGCTGGAGAAGGGGCCATTTATCAAGTAGCCTTAATCTGGGCTTCTCTTTGGACTTCTGAAAGTGTCTCGCATCCTTTCACATGCCAAGACCAGAGGGGAAAGTCTGATCATCTCCTAACACAGTCAACATAAATTCAGGCAGTGAGTCCTTACTCTTAATCTAGCCACAGGTCACTGCTCACATAGAGCCCAGAAACTAGGCACTGATTTACAGCATGAAAAGCCACAGGGATGTTCAATTCCTCACTTGAGTACATGATCCTCATGAGGTGTTGTGTGGCTGCGCACCAATCCTGCCCTTCCCTTCAGCATTCAACACTGGAGTGCTCTTCACCCCAAGTCCTACAGCTTGCAACTCATTATCTCATAGTACAGATTCCCTTAAAACAGAGTGACGCAGCAATAGGCTCCAGAGCTGTCCCGCAGCAAGTGCACAATTAATAAGTATTATGCTTGGCTGGGGTTTTACTAAACTCTCGCTGCTCTCAGGTCAGCCTTAGGCCTGGCATGGATCTTTGCACCTGCATCAAGCCAACTTTCAGCAGCACAGATCTGGCACTGCATGGTTTGGCGAAGTCAAGAATCGNGCCTGGCATGGATCTTTGCACCTGAATCAAGCCAACTTTCAGCAGCACCGCATGGTTTAGTGAATTCAAGAATCATTAAATTACACAATGCTCACTTATTTGATTCCATTTGTCACTCTGCAAACGGCCACGTTTGCACTTGCAGCTCCATCATCTCCATCGCCTCGTACATTTTTGGGGGTAAAGAAGTAAAAATAACAAGTTCTCTTGTACAGGGATTTGCTTTGGCACGGCACTTCCCTTCCCGGTCCCTGCCAAACGGCAGAATGTTTGGAGAGGGAACGTTTCATTCTTTGCCACAAAAACAAAGCAAGGAATAAAATAAAGGAGCAGTTAAGAGAGAAGGACCACTATCTTCTCACCTTGAGTGCACTGAGATGAGGAGCAGTTGACCACAACACAGGCTGTCCCAAGTACAGGACAGCTTTCCTCACGCAAATACATTACTTACCCTAAAGAGAGTGTCACAAGATTAAGCCATGAGGGGGTTATTATTATTTATTTTCTATTTTACTAAGGTACTTTGGTACTTTTGGAGTTGACATGGTGACACCTGGAGAAAAATACCAGGTTTCTATTTCCTTTTCTTTTCAAAGGAACTAATGTAAAGAACAGCATCCCTCTGGCCTGCAGGCACCTCTCCAGCCAGCAATTACAATTGAAAAGAATTACAGCTGCAATCTAGCTGAAGAAATTCTTATCTGCTCCATGAATGCACCCTTGGGAGGAGTCTTAAATGCTATTTTATATCCCTGGAGAAGAGCAGCGCAGAGACAATGATGAAAAAGGCATCTGGTTTAGATGTGTGTAGTTCTAACCACCACCGTGGGCCGTGTGATCTATGCCTGTGGATAGTGTGACTGCTGCTCATTAAAATTTGATCGTGGGTTGCTCCATATCTTGTTCATTGTGTAGAAGCTCAAATGAGATCCAAACACAGTCAGTCTGGAATCGCCACAATCGGTGGTTGAAACCAGTGGAGGGACAGGTCATAAAATTTCTTCTATTTATGATAGAGTAAGAAGTCTTGACATTTATCTGACTGCTGCCAGCTATGCCTTCCTGTGCTGAAGGAGCATAGGAGGCATTTTACCAGTATGGATTATCCTGATGACAAGTAAGACAGAAGATACATTCTGAAAATAAGTTTCCAAGATATCGATCTAGAAAATGTTCAAGAGGGCTTTTCGCTAACAAACCACTCTCTTCTCAAAACACATCTCTATTTCTGAAAAGCAAGGTGCAACAGAATGGGTCTGGAAGCACTGGAAGGTTTCATTCTTCTCCCTGAATGGCACAGCTTAAAAGACATCTAGTAGAGCCACCTTTCAGCAGCATTGCTCCCTACAACTTGGTTATAGCTCCTTAAGCTTTTACGAAAGCATAAGGAACACACTGTCCTTAAAGAAATTACCCTATTCATGATTCACTCACGTATGCACTATCAACTTCAGGTCAGGTAGAAATTACCATTCCTGAGGTAATTCAACCAATTTTAATAAATTTTAAAGCAGAGCACTTTGACTTCATCCCCAAACTAGAGAGAATACTGAGTGATAGAAACAGCTGAAATGCATATTTACTTAAATTGGTTCTAAACCCCATGAACAGTGAGGTCCCAAGGTGTTTGCTCACACATATTTAGTCAACATATCATCAGCCAGCACACATTAAAGCAAGGTGGCACTTGGGTTTGTCATGTGCTGGGCACAGAGATGGAAGTCATTTGTTCTTCAAACCACCCCCAAGTGTTCACAGAGAGACCGGTTTTACGAATATCATCTTCCAAAATATAAACTTCTAAATCGTGTTTCATCCCAGCCCCCAAAAGGCATGGAGAAACAACAGCACTCTCATTACATACCCACCTCTAATCCCACACGTCTAGTCAGTAGTGTTAGTGATCTTCAAAGGCGTGGATTGGGAATGTGTCTAGACACGCCAGGAAGGCAGCCCTGGGAAGCTGAGTGCTAAAAATTGGCAAGAACTGATTAAATGAAGAAACTGGTTTGAGGTGCACTGAGCACCTGCATCACTACTGCAAAGGTTGGAAGGGACATGGCAGATCGTCTACTCCCAACCATGAGCACAGAGACACTTCTCACCAGGTTGACCAGAGTCCCATCCACCTGGCCTTGAACATTTCAAGGCATCGAACGGCTATAACCCCCCCTGGGCACTATTCCAGTGCCTCAGCAGCCTAATAGGAATTTCTTCCTAAGATCTATTCTAAGTCCGTCATAAAAAGTCCCTCTCCAGCTTTCCTATAGTCTGCTTCAGTAACTGGAAAGCTGCTATAAAACACCCCCAGAGACTCCTAGATGCAGAACTCCAGAGGGGGAGTCTCACAAGAGCAGAGTAGAGGGGGAGAATCACCTCCCTTAACCTGCTGATGACACTTCTGATCCAACCCAGAATACAGTTGGCATTCTGGGCTACGCTCACACACCGCAGGCTCAAGCTGAGCTTCTTGTGTGGCAACACCTCCAAGTCCTTCTCCTCGAGACTGCTCTCAGTTGTGGCAATCCAAGTCCAAAAGCTGTAGCTGTTAGATGCTGTGCCCAAGCTAATAAATGAGACTGTGGGTAGAGCTCATTATCAGCCCAGCTTCAGTTCTGTGCTGGCTCAGCTAAAATAATTCCATACGTGGCATCTGCGTGAACTCTGCTGCCACAGCTCCTCTTCCAGTACATCCCACTTCACACGTGTCTTGTGTCCCAGACGACAGAACCCTGGAACTGGCAGAAAAGCAACGGAATGCTGCTTTTGAGAATATACAGAAAAGACCTTTATGTTCTCTGTTTACTAAACACCTCTGCATGTACAAAGAGCACAACCCAGTACCTGTGATAAATGAGATGCATTTTCCAAAAACTAGGCCTCTGGATTTAAAGACCGAGGATATAATTCCCTGCTGCTTTCTGCTTCTGTTCTTGCTTTAATATGCATTCTCTGTCTGAGTTTTCCTTTAAATGCTTTTGTGAAATCAATCACATGAATTCAACGTGATATTAAGATTGTTATTCTTGTTATAAATGATCAGACTGTTTGTCTCAGCCACTGCACTGCAATTCAGGACAAGTCAGACTATTTCTGAACTCGGCAATGTGTTTCTTGCGTGACCCAGAAGAATCCACAATTCCTTTGGTCCTCTCTTTCCATCCATAAAATAATGACAATAACACTCCTTTGTCTTCTCTGCGTTGCTTTGTTTTGGAGTGATTACACAGCACCTACTGTAACAGATCTCAGGAGCGATGGTAGGGGCTTCTCTAGTGGATCACAGCAATGCAAAACACAAACTAAACCTTTGCAAATGCCCTGCTGTAGGTATATACTACGGAATTATGAAAAAAATAAGAGAGCTAACCAATGCTTTAGGGTTTTTTAAAGTAAATTGACAACCCTGGAACTTGCTCCACACTGGCAGGCAGGGCTGCTTTTGAATACTCACTCCAAACTGCATTGTTCAGAGGTTCTGAATTGCAATCCCTGGTCAGGACTGGACTGAATTTGTGGCCCAGCTCCACAAAGATACCAGCTAAGATACTGCAGATAAGAAACTGAAACTGTGCAGAGACTATTGATTTTGAAACATAGGAAAAAAAGAAGAGAAAATGTGATATACTAACTGGAATAGGGAGAGAGACATGCTAGATAGATCTATCTGGAGATATATATATATATATATAATAGCTCTACTCACTTCCCTGGCTGGAAAGCAAAGGCACAGGTACACCTTTGGGTGACCAAAGACAATCTGCACCTTCCAGCAGCAAAAGAGAGCTCTGTTGAACACAAACATTCAAATTACAGGCTTGTACTAATAGTTGCAGTCCTTTAGATCCTTCACACAGAACACCAAGGTCATTTGAACAAGCGTCTTCAGTACCTAGTGACAGCTGACAGGGATGTGCTTCTACCAGCTACACCCAGTCATGGAGACCTGCTGTTTTTAACTTACTTCAGATTATTACCAAATTCTTTAAGCCAGACTCTCTTGCTTTTCTCTCATCCAGAAAGAATTTAAAAATAACCAAGCCCAGCTACATCATCAGCTAAAACAGAGTCTTCAGACTGAACTAGTTCAAATGATATGATTCTTCCACTTAATTTAGCTCTCGTTCTATTTTTAGAGAAACCACTTCATACAATATTGAAAACATAAAAATCTGATCCCATTAGAAAGTGAAGCACACACGGGGAAGCCAGCGAGCATGGTTGACGTTACCAGGTGGAGGTTATTGCTGTCTCCTGTCCTACTCAGTCATTCCTACTGTCTTCCGCTGTGCTACGTTCTACAAAGGACGCACTGCCTAACCAACAAACACACAGCCATCTGGTTAAAAGAATGCAAGAAAATTGGTGTTGATATTAGCAAATGAATCAAGTACAGAGTCGGACAGAGGGATGCACTCAGAACATACAGTTCCTTCACATTTCAGCAGCAAGGCTGATTTTATTATCACCATATCTGAACGTTTTGTTATGAAACAGCTTCGTTTTGCATGGTCTTGTGTTGTAGTGTACAGCAACACAATTCTGTGCCTTTTCCATTTTCTGCTTTTAACTTCTCCCCTGCTCAACACAGCAGAACTAATTCAGGGCCCATCTTTCTGTCTCTTGCCTTGACTACCTCCTGGTTTTTTTGACCATCCCCTCGACTATCTCTTATTTTTCACCCCTGTAAACAAGAGTCCTGCTGGCCAGTGTGAACTTCAATCCAAAAGCCTTATCGAATTTTTTCCTTCCTTCTTTGTATGGTGAGCTACTTCACAGCTCTAGTCATGTCTTGTTTTGTTTGCCTGCCCCACTTCTCTTTCTCTCCTGCAACAAGCCCCCCATCCACTCTTCATTCACATCCAAAAGCAGTAGGTAAGGGTCTTTATTGTGAAGGCCTTTTTTAAGAACAAGCCAGAAAAAGGCAGGGAAAAGAGGACTTCTGTAGCTGAGCCTGGTAGGACTGGGGACAAAACCCAAAGGCAGTCAGAAATAAGTATGAAGGGCAGAACTGGTGTATGGCTGGAGGCTCTGGGGAGGAAGGGTTTAAGGGCCTTCCTGGCAGAGTCTCTTGAGACATAGCACTTAGAAAAATGACACAAGAACAGGTTGAAGGGCAGAGCTGAAGAAAGTTGGGTCAGATTGAACAGGGCAAAGCTGTCTCAGAGCCTTGGGGCTGTTCACGCAAGCAGCAGATCAGGTTTGGACTCTGGAAATCAGCAGTATTCAGACAACCAGATGTAAGAGATGAGACTGCAGCTGCAGCACGCCAGGAACACCTCTTGAAGCATTGGAAAATATTAATGGTATGTCTCTGATACACTAGGAGGAGCAGCAGAAATTTGAAACAAGAATTCGGTGTCATTTCAGGAAAGAAGATGATTGTTTTGCAATATCCAACTCATGATTTGCAATCTCTTGGGGCTGGCAGTATCAAGAATATTCCATTACACCTGATATCAAATATCTACTGCCTGGTATTTTCCCAGCTTTATGTCTTCTGCTCAACTTCTTCTGTACTGGACTGCCCTTTGTAGCAATATGGGCATCTTCAAGCCCAGCACAGGAGCTCTGATCCTCTGCTGTGTCCCTTGAAGTGATCACTCACTTCATGAAGAAGGTCAAGTTGTTTGTTTATTTCACCCAAGAAAATGCAAACCAGTTTTTTTTCCTCAAGACACAGTCAAAGGGGGAGAAGGGAGGAAGAATTTGTCTCAATACACAACTAAGTCAGTTTTAAAGTCTCAAAGGGAGATTTCCCATTCTCACACAACTCTGACCTGAAATGAGGCTGCTTTAAGAAGGAGAAACAGAAGCAAACAAACCTGAACTAAAGCACTAAAAGAATACTGGGTTGGATGGAGCTCTCTGCAATCTGATCTAGGGAGAGGTGTCCCTTCCCATGGCAGGGTGTTGGAACTAGCTGATCTCTGAGGTCTCTTCCAACCTAAACCATTCTATAACTATGAAGAAAGGCACTCATGAATGATCCAGAGCCTGCAGCCTGTTGAAATCAGAGTCTTTGCAACAACTGTCAACTCTGGACTCAGCACACCCAGGCACTCTTTGCCAGAGTGCATAATTGGGCAGCGTTTCACAAAACCATGAAAATGCAACTAGACGTTGCTGATTGTTAGAGCGCAAGAGAAGATAATGGCAATTACCCACACTGAAGAGATCGGCTTCTGTGGACAAAACAGAAAGCGCGTTGGCAGTAGCTTGCTCAGAAATGTGCTACAGATGTAATTCAGCATCGGGCTGCTGGGATCCTGTCACAAATTATCATTTTTGGAAATAAAACAGATCAATGACTAAGAAATTACACTGCACATCAGGTCATGGGGAATTCCTTTCCCAGTGTGGGAGAAAGATATACAATCATCTCACGCTGGCTTGGGATTTCCAAGTGCAGAATGAAAAGCCACACACATCCTGATACTTACACAGTGGAATTACTGTTTCGTGTCACTTTAGAGCACACGAGGATGATGTTAGCTAGACAGCCAGTACAACTGGATAAGCTCCAGTTCAAGTTCTTCCTTTTAGCTGTCGAACAGCAAAGCATTATTTTGTATAATTAGCGCCATTAAGCAAATGATGGTCCACGAGGCAGGTTCAGGATAGGTGCGGATGTGAAAATCAACAGCTTTATGAGCACCCAGCAATCGTTACTCAAACAGGATCACCCCCCAAACCATAATAACCCACCCAGTTTTTCAGACGAAAAAAAATGGAGATGTAATTGTCACTTACAGATAAATGTGTTTGGGTTTTAAAAGAGCCTGAGTGATTGTAAGGGATTATGTCAAACCACACTGCAGCTGTAATATTTAAAGAGCTCAGGCTGCAATGTTCTAGATTATCAATTACGTTTGATTTCATTTTTATCATTCTGAATGGATTATGATTGAAATGAGTATGTGAAGTAATTGCCCATGCACGTCGTGCACCACCCTCCCCCGCCCCGGGATCTCTTGTCAACAAAACAAGGTAACTGGAGGGAATATTCAGGGAAGAAAAGTTAGTAAATGAAAAATACACCCTTTTGTCACTGCCTGTAATCTTCCTCTATTCTTTTACAAGCGGTATCTGCAGCATCTTTCATTAAGCAGAAGAGTCGGTGTCTGCAGCTATGGGCTGTAGAAACTAATCATTATGTTTCTCTAATAAAAAACTTGTGTTCTAAAGAAATTCATTCAATTGCCACCTGTTTGGTGCCAATTTACTCCCATCTTCATTTTTAGAAAGACCTGCCATGCCCAGTAAATACAGCTATATATTCATGAAACCCACCTGCTCTCCTTACTTCACAATACAACTGATTTGGCATGTTTTCTGTTCTATTGGAAGGTGTCACCGTGCTCCATACATGGCACGATAAATACCTTCCAAACCTGTGTGGCTTTCTGTTTGCTTTGTTTGCAGAGGAAGAGATGAGAGCGGGACTACCGGCTGATTGACAGTGTAATAAAACATCCCAATCTTTTGTTGTAATCTCACGCTCAATAATGTAAGTTAGAATTACTGCGCCAGAATGAAAGCTGTGACTCTTGACACTGTCGTCACCGCTGTCGCAGTCGCATGCAGGTAGTGTAGTTAGGTCTGTGAGGTCCAGCGCTCGCCACATGCCTCTGGTTTGCTAAAATAGGATTTATATAGGTACCAATAAAAGTATTGACTAATAACATCAGAGGGAAAAAGCAGAGCAGAGAGAAAATGATTGCACATTAGGCTGCAGCCGGATTACTGAGCTTTACAGCAATGGTAAGGATGGAAAGACAAAGCAGCCTTCTGGAAGAAAGGTCTGGTCCCTGTGGGAAAGCGTTAGTGAGGTATTTGTCATTCCCTTGGATACACAGTGCAATGTAAGTGGGCTTATCACAGGGAGTACGGAAGGTGAGTGCTGGGTTTTAGCAGTGAAATTGTGTTTATAAAGAAATGGCAGCAAGCTTTTCAGCAGAAGCTCTGATTGTTCTTCTGAATGATTGATTCCATATTCTTCACCCCTTTTGTTCAACCCATAACCACCATCCACCTCAAATCAGTTGCCCTGAAAGGAGCCCAGAGTTGCTGGCATGCAGTTCCATCTTCTTCACAGCAGCAAAGCCCAGTAAGGGCTCCTGCTGGGTGAAGGCACCAAAATTTCTGCATGGTCAGACAAAAAATGGGACATCTCTGCACCCAGTACCATCAAACCAGCAAACATTAAAAGGATTTAGCTCATAGGACACAGTCTGCAATGTAAAGAAACATGAAAAGCCATGGGTTGGATGATCTAGGATCCAATTTCCATGCTAAAGAAATAAACTTATTAAGTCCCTTGGCTTGTAAATAAGGAAATAATGACCTTTTCCCACTTCCCTTGTCCGGACTGGTGTTAGTTTTGATGCCTCAACTGAACTTGTCGTTCTGACCCTACCTCAACCCATGCAGACCCACATGCCTGCAGTGTTTGTTCAAAAGAGCCCTGAGATAGAACAAGTACGAGCATGCTACCAGAGTAGATGGAATCATCTATGGCTACGTGAGAAAAGTGTGATTGATGTGATATAACAGAAGAGTTCGTGGCCTTGGGAATTTCAAGAAGGAAAAATAACCTTTTCTCACTATTTTTTAATTGCTATGACTGTTATTTTGAGAGCTTGCCCCCTTCTACTGCTGTATTAGTTGGTTTACCAGACAACCATAACTCTCCCAAGAAGAACTCTGTCCACACACAATATGATCCATGGAAAATAGACGGTATTATTTTCTACTAATACTACAGACATCAAAACTGAGGTCAGCTACACATTCTAATGCATGGTATACCAGCAGGCTGTCAGGGTATCCACAGCCTTCACACATGGGAATGTATGCCATACACTGTGCCTGTGAGGCAGGAAAACCCTGCCCTCTCCACCTTCCAGACAGAAGCAAAAGAGTAAGTGATTTGCTTAAAGTCACGTGGGAAATCTGTGACAAACAAGTAATTAATCCCAAAGCTCTTCAATCTTACTCCAGTTTACTCCACGTTCCTGTACAGCGTGGAGCTGAGCACAAACGGGTTAACAGCACATTGGCTGAGTGCTACTCGCAGTCTTCAATGAAAAGTGATTTAGCAAAGTTATTTCCTATGGGTTCTAAATAAAATGGCAACAGACTTGTCTGGTTCTTTAATAATCTAATAAGAGGAATCTTATTAGTTACTGATGCCATGAGCTTTATGTCATTTACAGAGTAAACTCAGTCCTGAAAATGATGTGGAGTTTCAGCCATATCATCATTGAAAACTTCAATTTTGATTTGCCTTTGGACCAAAGAGATAAACCAAGTTCAGCTCTAACAGAGATGTGAGTTTAAACATCCTTGGAATGTCAGTAAGGCATGTCAGCATTTCAGTCTCCGCTGCAACAGCTCTGTTAGGGAAGACTACTGCCTTCTGCTGCCGACGACACTGCCCAAATACTAAAATACACAACTAGAAGACGGTCTGATATAGCTCATTCTTGTGACACTCACATTTCACCCAGGTAATACTGCTCCTTCCATTGATGTGGTCGTTTCTAGCAGGGATGGCAAGGGAAGGTACATCACATGAGCTCAGAAGTGAGTCAGATAACTGCCACCTGGTTCTGTACAAAGGGCTGCCCTCAACAGGAATCAGGAAGCACAGAAGCTGCACATCCAGGCCTGAGTTCCAGGAGCTGGGTGAGGCCAGCAACAGCATGACTTAAATTGCTCCTGAAACTAAAATCTCAAAGAGTTTCAAAGTTTGTTTTAAAGGTCTCTTTTATCTTCCACTATATTCAGCATTATTTCTTGCATGGAAGATGCATATAAATTATTAGTGTGAAGCTAGAGACACAGGGTTAGATCACAAGAAATGCAGTCATTTACAACTGTGAATATAAATTTGACTGTTCTGGTCCTTACACCATGGGTGAAGAATCAGCTGAGACTCAGACAGACGGTTGGGGCTGACACTAGCACTGACACATTTCCAGCAGCCCCATAATCTCTGCTATCTCTGGATCTGCCAGCTGACTGCATCTCTAGCATGAGTGCTCTCAGGACAGGGATCATACCAGGATACCTCGCTACTCTGGAAAGGGAGCAGTAAATCAACAAATAGAGAAGTTTACTTCCCATTTCATTATAGGAATAAACCCCAATAACCATTTCAGACTGTGCTTGTGTGCACAAGCAAGAGTTGTTCTGATCTTTTAGAATAAGATTTGCACTATTTAAAATTGTACAGAGTTTTTCTACAGTTTTCAAAGTTCTTCTCAGAGCTGTTCTAAACTGTCTGGTTGGACTGTATCAAGTCATCCATCCACTCAGGCCATCAGTAACCTTTAAAAAGCCCTAATAAAAAGTCGTATCAGGTTATATAAAAAAAACAATACTGTAGTCTTTGTTGAACGAGATACTGATCTCCATAGAGTACAAGTTAAATTAAGCATAGAGGCATTAGAGTTAATAAAGAGAAGTTATTATTCATTGATACTGATTAAATACAAAATGTACTGTTACGGCTCTATTAGGCAGGCTGTGACCACAAGTGCACAACTACCTGCTAAAGGGAAATCTGTTCCTACAAACAGTCCTAAGGGGAAATTTCATTTTCTTTCTATTATCTGAGCTATGAAGTTGAGAGTTCAGAGAGGTTTTCATTAGAAAACATTGCTTATGATTCTCCCAAAGTCCTATGCAGGTTTTCACCTTAAAATTAACAGTTGCACTATGCTTGATGCTACAATTATTTTATCCATTATTTTGCCTAAGTAGGACAGCTTTGTGAGAGCCTTCATGAATTTAAAGCTCTGATTCTAGATGTATTTTTTATGGAAAGGGGTCATCAGGAGTTTATTGTCCTATACTTAGGAAGACTGTTTTTGTAGAACTGTGTTTACATACTACCACTACTAGAGTGACAGTGTGATACCCACCCTCCCAACAGTGTCAGGCAGTTAAGTACAAACAGAAATGTAGAGCAGGACACTCAGTAAGAAGGAATGTATGTCTGTGGTTGTTTGTGGTAGGTTTGTTTCTCCATGTTTTAAGTGTGATTATTGACTGCTCATGGTATCGAAAGCAAGTTAAAGAATCATCCAGATTTCCCAGTGAGCCACCTCTCCACTCTCTGTACAGCAGCTACAAAGCTCAAAGACTGAGCTGCAGGCTCAGGGCCACCAGCGTCACCTATCTTTTGCTCTCTGTGAGATCTGCTTTTGGTGTGTTGCTGGCTCAAACCAAATGAGGAGAGGCGAGCCCATCCCTTGCCACTCTCCATGCTGCAGAGTGGACCTGAAGCACTGAGAAGCGTTTTGGGAATGCTATTCTTTTAGCTTAGCCCATCCAGATTCAACACAGAGCTGTGGAGAGGGAAGGGAAGAGGGTGGACAGGCAGGCAAGGCAAGGGGTTTGGTGACACTCAGATGACTTAAGGAACCAAGAGTGCCCAAGTTCAAGTGCTCAGAGAAGAGGAGGAGCTGCAGCTCCATCCTAGCAGAAACATCAGCTCCCAGTGCAATGAGAGGAAACAGCTTGGATGTTCCAGTCTTTGAAACAAATGGGAAGTGCTAAAGTGTCTTTGGGGATGGCTGCTTGGGCTGACTAGCAAAACATCAGTCACAGTGCTGCCCATGGAAGACTCAAGTCACAGGCTGTATGCTAGAAAGAGGAGGGTAAGAAGGAAGCAGTTGTTAAAGCTGCAGCTATACACATTCAGATTAGCACTAAGGCACATGCTATTAAGAGTGACACTTATTAATCATGGGAGAAACTTCCCCATGTTAGGGTAGATTTCTCAACACTGAATAACTCAAAAAACAACAAGCACAGTTATTTTAAAGCATGCGGTCTCATCCCAACAGAACAAGCTGAAGGGAGTTGTATGACCTGTGTTCTGCAGGAGATTAAACTTGCTGATCCAAGCAGCCATTCTTAATTTAAACTTTGTGGGAAACGGGATGGTTTCACAATGTGCAGTTAATCATCATCTATTTACTGAATCCACGTGAAAGCTTTCTATACCAGAAGCTGTAAAATACTGTCGCTGAATTGTTTCCCATAAAGGAAGTTTAACTGGAATGTGTTGGATTTTCTTGGTTTTCATTAAACTTTGAAAAAACTGCAGGAAGTTTGCAAAACAAGAACACTCTCCATCAAGTAAGAGGTGAATATTTAGCAGGATAATATGGGACATTTTAGAAAAGAGAGGATTTCTTTTACAAAGGAAGTTATATTTTATGGGAGTAAAATAGGAATGAATAATGGAGCAACACTCGATTAAATCCAGCAGAATAAGGTAGTGATGGAATAGGTGGAATAAAACATGAAGGACCAGAGCATCCAAATGCCATCTTGCCATAAATATGGCGAGAATAAAAAATGAAAGGGGCATTGCGAGTGGGTGAAGAAATGTGAAGGACAATCAGGGATAGGTTTTTTTTCTTCAAGAGTTCCAGTATGTATAAAACATCAGCCCTACTGGAGGGCAGACGAGATTTAGACTGAAGTTATGTGCAGAAGGAAATTACAAAAAGCAGGAGGCACAATTGGCAAGAAGAGCTACAGCCTAAGTGCTTAAGACAGGCAAGATGTTATCGAGCAGATACAGCAAAGGGGATGGGTGAAAGGCATGACAAGACATTTGAGAGGGTGACAGCATAATTTGCTGTGAGGGCTGATGACATGAGAAAGAAGGCAGCAAGCCTAGCACTCTGTTGCTGGGTCCTGATTTTCAGTATGTTTGTTTGGTTTAGTGGAGAAAGAAAACAGTTTAACAATTAATTTCGCAGTGTATCAATCAAAGTATATTTGATAGATCTTTCAATACCACTTGGCCACCCTGAGTCAGCTTGAGTCAGTACCTTACTGTAGGAACATCCATGCTGCTTTCACAGGGCTGCAACAGAAGATCAAAGGACAAAACCAGTCACCAGTTTAGTTTAGGTCTACTCCCTGCTAATCACAGCTGTGGAAGGCGAGTGAAGGTAACACAGCCAGAAGTGTCCTGCTGCAACTCATGGAAATGAAAATTGCCACCCCTTATGTAAGCTAGTTACCCAGAAGAAAATGCATTGATTTGTAAAGCCAGGAAGAAGGATTAACTTCTTCCCTCAGACAAGAGGATTCGGGATTCAACCCCTGGAGCAGCACTGATACTGGGATAGAGTGTGAAGTTACAGCCTAGTCCTACTGAGTAGCAAATGAAATTGGCTTTTCATTAAAAAAAGAGATGCTCATTCGACATTTTTTAGCTTCTTATTCAATACAGTCCACTTGTCAGAACAATAAAATGTAGTTAGTTACCACTAACCCTGTTATCTGAACAGTTTAATTTTATGCCACAAGAAACATTTACGTCTGCTGATTAAGATCTGCTCTTTCCATTTAGCACCTCCTGACAGAAGTTACCTGGAGCTAAAGAGAGGCAGAGAATTTATTTTAATAAAATATTAATACGAATTAATTCAGCGGTCGTAGTAATTGTTACTGAGTTCATTCTTCAGAATTCCAATTTTAATTCACCATCCCAGTGCTTTATTACTGACATTTACAGACCTGGAGAAATGAATTACAGCAAAATCTCTGCAGGACTGCAAAGATGTGCTGCGTGAATTACTTCTCATCCCTGCAGAAATCTCTGCTGCTGTTTACAAAACTGTACTCCATGATTCAGTGTGTCATCTAAGAGCCAGGTAAATCTGTGCTGTAGTGTGAAGTAAGGTTCCTGATTTTAATGTAAATATGAGTAATGATCGGTAAAGATGGCCATTCTGCATAAATAAAAGAGCTACATAAACGCCGCAGTAGCTATGAGGAGTTAACAGCACACAGCACCAACCTCCTCCAGACAGCAACAGGATCGTCCTTGACACTCTTTCCTTCCTCCAACTCTGTCCTTCTCTCAGCACCCAACTGTGGGCACACACAGAAAGGGCACTGCAGGACACATTATGTGCAGAGAAGCAACTCGAGGACACCAGTTCCAAACCACCACACAGGCTGGCAGTGAGCAGTAGCAATCAGATTTGGGTGGGAACAGCTCTGTGACTCTGCTCCAGCTGAAGTGAGATGGAGAAGGGGTGACCAGACTAGCACCTTTAAATAATCTGCATCTCTGCTTGGTGTTATGTCTGCAGAATTCCTGAGCCACAGCTTGTCCTCTCTCTATCTCATCAGGACTGGTGGTTTCTTTTATCAGTTCTGTCACTGACTCATCGTCTGGCTGTGGGAATTTAATTTAGTTTTGTCTGTACTTCAGTCTAATCGATGGCAAAGTAACAATAAACTCCCTTCGCTTCACGTGTGTACGCCTAACACACGCACACCCTTAGCTCATGTCAAGAGGGTTTGTTAGGATATCTTGATCTGAGCATCAGCATTTTCCAGTCAAGGCAACATTTTAAATTCCTTGGCACATTTTTCTGTCGACAGAAAAGTTGTCCAACAGCAGTACTCTGACCTTTCAAAAGCATCATCACATTCTACGCAAGAAGAAAGGTTATATAAACATTCTTTTAAATCCAAAAGTGACTAGGATGTGAGGTATCTTCTGACCTAATGGTACACGTAGCATCCTGTAAGATTGCTACACTAAACTCTTACCTTTTCTTAACAGTTTCTAAACTAATTGATTTTGGCTTCTCAGTGTTTTACTTCTTATTTTGTGCTCTTCAGACCTGAGGGTGATTATCCTGTGTCACAAACGCCTTTGGTGGAAAGAAACTAGGTAAGTAATCAAAAAAAATCTAGACACTCCTTGTGACTTACATGATCCTCTGGTACTGTGAATTTAAAGTCAATTAGAAACAAGTTTTGAAAAGTCAATAATTATTGGTCCTGAGAAAGCCAGAGAGGCAGATAATGCTTGCCTAATATATTTTATCTGTTTGGGTAGTTATGTGGCAGTGATTAACCCGGACATCATTAATCTTGAGTGAGCAAGGAAATGTTTAGTTTTCATTATTTTGCTTTCAGTATTTGCTTCTGCATCTACAAATATCTCAAGACATTCAGCGTCTTGCAAATGCCTCGGAAAAGAATTTGCTGCTAATGACTCAGAGAGATGCTTTGGTTTGTCTCCATCGACGAACAAGAGCATTGAAGTTGGAAAACAAGGGCATCTTTCCAATGTCACTGGCAGTGCTACATCCCACTCCCTAAAGCCCCTTCCATGCAAGTTCATGCTGGGAGAACTCATCACACTTCGACATTCCTGAGCAAAACTGCAATCCCACAGCGGTTGAAAGGTACCCATCCCAGTTAAACAGGCAGTGTCTTGGGTGTCCCTGCCCATGGCAGGGGAGTTGGAACTGGATGATCCTGCGGTCCCTTGCAACCTTGACCAATTCTATAACTTCTTCCCAAGGAGGGAGATGGGGTGCTGCAGGGGGCTGCCTGGGGGGTTTGTGGTGTCTCCTTTTCTGGAGACGTTTGAAACCCGCCTGGTCCTAGTCAGGGTGTCCTGCTGTGGCAGGGGGACTGGATTAGATGATCTTTCGAGGTCCGTTCCGATCCCTGATGATTCTATGATTCTACCACCAGGTACCTGTATCAGTCACAGAACAGTCACACCAGACCTGACAAACCTTTAGCCTTCCGGTACAGATTTCCGCTGGAGTTTGGCTCTAACCCAGTACTTTTTTCTGATTATTATTACTTCATGTTACATGCTGCTATGATAAAGCTGCTGTCTGAAGTGAGAGGGTTCGCACAGTGTTCTCAATAGAATTGATGAAAACTTCAGTGAAGCCAATGGAGAAATTCCCATTGACTCTGTGCTGGATGAAAGCCAGGAAAATCGCTCTGCGCTGTTATTTTTGGTTACTATCCATGTTGCTTCACCTTTTATTAAACTGCGTATTATTCATTCACCCAGGAACTTTAACTACAGAATTCAGCCTCACAAATAGCTCCAGGTGTCCATGAAACTCAAAGACAAGAACTGACACCCTGACTTTTCACAGGAACTTGCACAAGATACTCAACCGCTGAAAACAAAATAAAACACAGATGCAGCAAACTTTCAGCTCTGCAGTTTTCATGAGAGCCACTTGTTGACATGTGAATTCCTAATTGCACTGGGACTCACCTTCCTAGTATGGTGGTAGGAAAAAAAAAAGCCTGTTAAGTAAGGAATGCAGCTTGAGAAATGCTGTCTCACGGGGTAGGAGTACAAAGGAGAAGCTGGAGTCCACATATGCACAGAGGAAGGGGAAACTGGAAAGAAAGAAATAAGAAAGCACTGGAATGGGTGGACTGGACGTGATGAACAGACAAATCTGAGAGAGAAGCTGGGACTGAATGTGAATGAGAAGAAGGTACCTGTAAGAATAATGGAACAACACTCTGCTTGACCCTCATCCAAATGTCTTTTTCTATCCCTGCTCAGCTAACAGAAACCCAATCTTGTTGTTCTATGCAGGCTGTAAACTTTGGAAGTAGTTAAATGGTTGTATCTTCCTGGTAGAGCTCACACACAGCTGTGTTTGGGTCCCAACTGCATTGGATCCAGGCATGTGCACAGAGTTGCCAGCTCTCCCAGTGTGGATACTAGTCTGCTGCTTACAACAGGAAATCTGTGTCTCTGCTGCTCTGAGCAGTGCCTGAATAGATTTGTCCAAATGCTGGATGTCTGGATATCCTGAACAAGTGGCCATTCCACAAGAATACTGAATCACACATGCAGAGAGACGCTGCCTAGACTTCACTGCCTATACGTTCAGGCCTTCGTGTGAACGTGCAGCGTGCCCGACGCAGCTGGCAAGTGTCAGATTTGCTCTGCACAGACACATCAGCTGGGCAGCAAACAGCACTGAACCTAATGCTTTAGGACCTGTCAGTATTGGTAGGTATATCTAAGCTTTGTTTGGCCTGAAGGAGCTCTGGCACTGATTTTACATTGGCTTTTCTGCAGCGTGTGACTTTCCCCTCCTGTACAGGTTTTCCAACTCTGCTTCACAAACACTCCCTTTCTCTTGCTGTACTTTCCAGGCAAGTGTTTCCCCTTTCTCAGCTAGTCTTACAGATAAAAGTAACCCTTCCATCAACCAGGTCAAGATGTCTGTGTCTGCCCCTTTCCTCCGAGACTATTTTCTTAGAGACTTTTTAGAGACTACATAGAAAGCATCTGTGGTGCTGAAGACCAAGTCTTAACCCACATCCTGCAATCCAGTTAATTGGCTATTGCACTGCCTGGTGCTCAGACTAGAATGGTTCTAAGTTCACTGGCCCTCCAGTATCACCCATCTGTGATGCATGTGGACATCTACACATTGACAGGGAAGAATATTATCAGACAGCAGCCTCATACCCACAGACAGAACTCAGAGGTAAATACAATCCTGAAAACTCCATGAGGTCATTACATAAACCATCAAATACCAGACTATCATTACCCTGTTATAATAATACCTGCTGGCAGTGGAACTGATCCTGTCCCACTTCAGCCAATTTGAGTTTTGCTATTAATTTCAAAGAGTAGAAGACAAAATCTAGAGGGGGAACACAATAAAAGAAGGGGGAAGTTGACAATTTACCATTGAACAAAGAGTGAACCATTAGATTTTTCTTGGTTCATGAGTAAATGTTCAGAAATCCCATATGACCTCAATGAACTTCCAGACTCTGTGTGCCAGAAGGATGCTGGTGACCAACTAGAACATCCCGACTGCTCTGTGGGTGTTTGCAGTAGCTCTGCTCCAGCCTTCTTGCACTCCCCTCAAGACTCATCTGTCTCTGACATTAGCAAAAGGGTAGACAGAGCAGCTGGGGAATCAACAGGGACAAGCTGGAAGTTATTTACGGATGCTAGCCAAGAAAATGGGAAAGCACAGAGCAGGGCAGCCTAGACAATTCTGTATCTCAGAGTCGATGTTGTCCTCTAACCAATACTGGAAATGTTTTTCACTGATTTTCAGCTTTTCTGTGAGCAGCTGCACCAAACCTCAGCAACTGTTGTCCAAACAGTCTAATAATCGTGACATGGATGTTCTGAACTGTCAAACAAAACTCAAGGAACAAGCAGCATGGCAGAGTTCCAATTAACCTCACATCAACCCTAATGCCACCTTCAGTACACTCACTAAATGCCAGATTTCAGTGTCCTGATGACGCTGCCCCAACTCTATCCTTCCTCCTCACTAATGTCAAGCAGAACTGAATCATGATTACCCCAACCATCATTACCACCATCCCACCCTTGAGATCAAATTTGGGAGCATCCACAGACCAATACTGTCCATAGATATCTATTTGCTCCTAATCCTATAATTCAAATCAATCACTTGCGTAAAATTACACGAGAACATAGTGCATGTGCAGGATGAAAGAAGCTCTCAGCAAGTCTATGGACACTATATCCTCGACAAATTGCCTATCAATTAGATTTGTAACATCACACTTCTCCCTGCAGCCTGTAATTGCATTCACACTTTGGAAAAACCCTCCCTGTTATCCAGTTTGTAAAATCTAGTTTGTAAAATCTAGTGCTATTTTAATAGTTGTTCTGCTCATAGAAAATAATTAACTCCCAAAATTATGACTGCTGTTTCAAGCTGTTTGAAGAAAGATGAGCTTTCAAATCTATTGCCCCAGCATTTGGTGGTGTATTGCAAATTGCACCAGAAACCCACACCAGAATCACAGTGACCAACCTGAAGAACCATTCTGACTAAAGGAGGCAGCAGAAATACAAAAACAGGTCAGAAAATCAGAACTGAATCTTTCCCAGACACTGGCCTGACTGTTGAGCTAGTTGTGTATAAAACTGGTGTGACCAACTGTTCTGAGCACACAAAGTAAAACTGCAGTATTGACTGCAAGTCACAAACCCAGCCGGGCTCTGGCGCACGCCTTCCCTTTGTATCTGGGGTTGCGTAACTCCATGCGAGGTCTCTGCCCCAGCATTTTCACATGGCATTCCAAAACAAAAATCAGTTTGTTAAGTGTTCTGCTGCCAAGACCGGCCTTAATCAGCCCTGCCATGCCTTCACAGCAGGCTCCTGCTCTCAGCCTTCTATTAAGGCTATAATTAATTCTGCAGTTCTAAATGTTCCATAGCTATAATTTATTTATGGGTCCAACATTTTCCTCACATCTGAAATTAGATTCTGAGCTCTTTGGTTTATCCTAAACCTTCCCCTGATCCTTCTTGGTACATACGGCTTCTACATTTAGCATTTTTATCTCCTTGACATCAACAGAAAAGGCCTCTGGTAGATACTTTTCTAGTCGAGTGCATTGTGATAGTGTCACCCAGAGTTAAGGTTGGCACTGGTTATTTGCTCTGAAAGACTGACTCACTGCTATCACGTCCTTTTCCCTGTTTTAACTTGTCTTCAACAACACGCTAAGATTTCCATTCTCACCAGATACCGCTCACTCTCTTTCGTCTTTTTTCTAAAAATCAGAAAGCGATGCCAGCAGAGCACATTGTGACATTGTGCCTTCTTGAACTTTCTGAGCAAGGAAATACCATGACTCCAGTATTTCAAAAAGCATCATTAAATAATCACTGTGGTGTTGTAGATTTATTTATTTTAGATACTACCTGAACAAATCAACCATGGTGAGTGGTTTGTGATTTCATACACACTCACAAATAAATCCCGACCAAGCTGTTCAGCCAGCACTTTTCCATGTCCCACAACAGCTCAAAGGCATGGCTGCAGCCCTCACTCCTAGGCAGGATGCTCGCAGGGAAACAATCCCCTCAAACTTTTTAAGTAGCGTTAATTCTCTTCTTTTTTAAGATTAAGAGTGTGTGTGTGTCTACTAGCATCTCAAAAACAGTTATTTGCAAGCAGATCTGAAGACACAAGTATGGGCACCTCATGTTTTTTGTATGTTCATTGCACAGGTGAGGACAGCATGGTGCAAGAGAGACATGAGCTGCTTTCTCCTTCAAGTTTTGTCCCTGGCACATTGTGAGAAACAGCATGGTTTCCTTCGACCTGGCCATTTGTGCAGTGCCCAGTACAATTACTGTTAGAGACTGGTAACTGTTCTTATCTTATTATCTGTGTAAACTGCTGTAGTCCATCCAGAGAATGGTGCTTGTATGCCGCTTTCCCTGACAGGGACACTAATGCTGATCCATTACTACCTGGTCAGTGCAGCTGATGCTAGAAAGCTGTAACTACCCCAACTGAAGAGAAAGAGTTTGAAATATCACGACCTTTTTCTGCTGACAATAGGTATTACACAACTCCACCTGAAGCATTTCCTTGGAAGTCTGCCTATCTGTTGCCCCCACGCATGCCTCCTCTGCTCAGAGGCAGAGAATAGCGTCTTCTCTGGAATTCCACCCCATCTCACAAGAACCCACCCAGAACACTCATACAAGCAGAGCTTCCTCTGTATGAAGGGTGGGGAAGAAAGATCTGGCACTCCAGTGCCTGGCTGTCAGAATACCTCTCATCCTCACCAGCTTACAGCTACTGATCCTCTGTGTCTTTACACATTATGTCAGGGCACAACTGACAATATTATGGGAATTACGTATGTAGTGTAACAAGAGTTATGTTTGCTGATCATGTGTGAAGAAAACAGGAAAGTCACTTGGTTCAGTTTCAAGTGAGTAGGCAACCCAAAAACCTACTCCTGACTGTCAAGCAACCGAACCGTAAGCAGTCTGCCGCACTAACAAAACCGTGCAACGCCACCATGATCCGGAGTCTCCTTTCCAGGTTTATGTCACATTTATTCTCTCAGCTCAGAAACACATTTGGTTCACAGAAAAAAGCAAGGCATGGCTTTAAATGACTCATTTATACCTCATCCAAACTGAGCCGCTCTGCAATGCACCGCAGCACTTTTTTTTTCCTAAAAGCAGCCACCCCATTCAACCCAGAGCCCTCAGTGACAGCAGAGCTCCATTTGTGTATTCAATCCAAACAGACATTCTCCTGATGAGGGAACCACAGAGAAGGATTAGGAGTAGGAGGTGGGTGTCAAAGAAAACCTCTGTGAGCTCTGGAATACACAGTGAAGACAGGAAATGGGCTGGTCCTCAGCTAAGAAACTCACTCACGACACAGTGGTAAGAAGGAAATTGAATAAGAGTGTCAGAGGGGAAGGAACAGGGTACTGGGATCCAAAAAAAAACAGCATTATTAGAAATGCCACCAAGTGAATGGGATCAAGGAATCAAAGGCACAGGAGTCTTTGAGGAATGGAGGACAGGGCTGATTCAGCTAGTGGGACACTAAAAAAGGCTTCAGGAGGAATTCAAAAGAGAACAGGCAGAGCAGAAAGTTTCTAGATGCCTGTGTGTATCACATGAATACTGCTATCAGTGCTTTGAGATGCTGAATCAAGGTGAGAGTCCACACAACTGATTCCAAAAGAAATTTCAAAATAGAAAGGGAACAACTAACCAAAGCCAACTAGAACTAGAGTATGAGTGAATATTGGTTTCCAATAAATAAGTCTATTCAAAGTTTAGCCAGGAAAGCATATCAAGAGATTAAAATGCCCTTGAGTACAGTATTAGTTTAGGAAGTCTGAGGCAACCACACTGTTATTTGTAGATATTTATCAGATTCCTACCTGCATGTCCTGCCAGGCTCTCCCAACCTAATCTCGCTGTGACTCCAGCACTTGAGGCAGGTGAATTCCTACAGAATAGAAGGGAAAACAGAATAAATCCTTCTAGTTTATTCATGTATTTCAACCATTCTTCAGACACCTGCGATTGAAACTCCTCACAATCAAGTGAGGAAGTAGCAGGAAAGCAGCAGGAAAACAATACTTCTGATTATAAAACTAAATTGAAATACAATTATAAGGATTAAATATGAACACACGCATTAACTGTAGTTATTTTATACACGGGAAGGATCAGTGTCACCTGAGAACGAGCATGTCCAGCCATTCAAAGCGCATCATCTCTCCAAGCCAGGAATGTCAAAAATAATCTCCCCACATACTTAGCGCCACAGACTTTAACATACATCACTGATGATATTGCCCCAAGGGAACAGGGGATGATTTGCTGATTTCATGCCACTGGCTGACAACAAAACTCTCTCAAAAGTAATTTTGTGAGATCATAGGATCAAGGGATTTTGGGGGAAGAAAAGAAAAAAAAGCAGTATTTTGCTGTTTTCTTCTCTTTCCTCTTGTGTCCAGATTTCCTGAGATAAATAGTTGTGCCTGAATTGATCACCAGTGCCAAAACCCACTGAATTAATCCAGCCCACGATGACTGAATCAAGTAATTAGCCATCCACAGAGTGACAGATGCATGGGCTGACCCAGGAACCAGATCACCCAGTGAAGCACTGTGCTACCAAACCTGGGCAAGCAGGGATCACTACTTACACCACACAAGAAAAAACAAACTACTTCAGCTCACAAGTTTTACAGGAGTGATTTTCAAGATGCTGAGTAACACATGTTAACAGCAGAACAAGCAGCCTAAGAGTAACTGAACATGCCAAAGACTAGCAGAGCAGAGGAATTTACCACAGCACATCGCCGAGTGAGGAACAAGCACCCGGCAAAGCCTCCAAAACAAATGCCACTGAACTTTCCAACAAATCTGCTCTGACTGTATTGCAACCTTCTGTGATTACTCTCCATGAATATTGTATCAAATGAAGATTGCTCGTCGGAACACTGAATTCTAAAGGAATGATGCACAGAACCTGAGGAAAGTGAACTATGAATTTTTAATTTAAGTATCCACATCAGAACTAAGTCTCTAAAAGTTTTTGACCTTCCGATCAGATAGATGTTTGCTGTGACCCGTGAGCAGAAGTTAACAGAGTCCTCATTTCAAATGCCAAATAGGAACAATGAATCCTGACGAGCATCAGGCCAAGAATTAATGAGACGTGGTTTGCATTTATTCCTGACACTGGAATACTTGAATTCTAATGGCATAGTATTTTTTAATCTTTTTATTAGTTTTCAGAAGACAAAAAAATACAAAGACAATTAAAATTCTATCCTCCACTGTCATCCACATGTAGCGATTTATGCAGCTCCAGCCCACTCTACCTCCCACTTAGACCAAAAAGAAGAGGATCCAGCTGATTTGAGCCAGCTGACTGAAGAGGAGGATCCAGCTGATACATTCTTGGAGCAATAACAGATCTGCAGCTTCCCAGATAAATCCAGTAACATGGATTTCTTTTGTACCACTGAGAGTCAAATGGTCCAAACTTCACTAGGCCTTAATAAATTCTACTGGCTCCTAAACTTATGTGATAGCAAGCGTATCAGTCTTACCCCTTTTTGAACTCTGCAAGTTCTCTTTTCAACAGCAAACGCCTGTGCCTCATGCCCTGCAAAAGAGATACTTTAACCAGATGTTGCTCTGTATTTCCCAAAGAATTCACACTTCAGGGTATACCAAGAGCAAGTTCCAGCTGCAGAGGAATTTCACAAGGAATGCAGAGCATCTAAAACCAGGGAGCTATTCCAAAAGCACCAATGAGGTACTGGAGATGCTCATTACTAATTAAGAAATTAATTAGGAGAACATGTGTGCACAACATAAGGACATTTCTGCACATTGTACAGTTGATAGCAGCACATTTTTAAGCCTGATACTACTGCTGTTAATAATAACTGCTTCATCCTATGCAGTCAAAGACCATTAAGATACTGTATGGCTCAAGGAAAGTTCTCTCCTCCAAAGTGAAGGTGAGAGGGAAAAGAACAAGAGGAAGAGAAGACAGAGAAGGAAAGGGAAGAGGAATTTCCCCTTTTTTGTTTCATTTTCGTTTTATTCATTTATCTTTGCTCTATAGCTTTAACTACTGAGATTTCCATGTAATAGGAGGGGAGCAAGAATCCCATTATAGCCACTGGGAACTTATCGATGAGCTCAGAAGAATCCCAGTCCCATCACACATTGATATCACCAATGGCAGCCTTAGCTAAGGGCAGCTTACAAGGATTCAGATGGACACGTATGAGCAACCACCACCTCTGCTTCAAACAGCTCAGGCATAAAAGCTTGTTTTTACAATGAAGCCATGAGCTATTCCTGCCGGGGTTATGCTGAGCTGGTAAAGCCCTACTCTCCACCTCTGAGGAGATTCCAGTGAGGCAGAACAGCACATTTTAAATAAACAGTGTTAGCTTTCTGCAGTTGTGCTTCCTAAACAACACTCTGTAGACAATATTACCACAGCAAGGCAAGAAGGGAGGGTTAGCAGCAGCTGCAGCTGGCCAGCCGAAGCCAGTAGTCTGTAGAAAGTGTTAGCCAAAACAAAAAGACCAAACACCATTACTACAAAACGTATGGAAAATCTAGGCCAGAATGAGGGGGGAAATGAATCATCCATGTGCTAGTGCTCAAAGTCTCAGCCTGTCAAGTCTCAGCTCCTACAAACTCTAGTAAGTTGGACAGCAGCTTCTACGCATTTTAGTGATTAAAAAGTGAAATGGACTGTCAGGTATGAATCAATCCATAAACACTGACAAAGAAATCACCTGAAAATCTCATAGTCTACCAGGTTTCAAGACTATTTAACATACCAAGACGCATGTCACAGGCTTCCAGATTAAAGCTTTCAAGACCTTTGCTAAATACCATCTTTCATTCTCTTCCTTTACTCAAGTGGTGACCCATGAAAACATCAAAACTTCCTTTCATAAACAGCGGGTGCACAATACCTGCTTTCCACTGCCACTCATCTTCCTTCTCTGTCTCTCTTAAGTAAATAAATGAATCATCTTTCTCAATCCCCTACAATATATACCCTGGAAATAAAAGTTTGCTGAGAGCTAAGAGACAGAGCCATTTCATGCTAATATTTCATGCTCTGATTATCTTTTCTTCCAATGCATTACCTTTAAAAAAAATAGCCTGTTCAACAATACTAAAACCAGTTCTTTTCTGTCCTGTGAGTGTTTTGTGCTTATTCATGATACTGTTCTTCAGTTCTTTGCTTGATGACACCATCATCAGTCACCTCATCTGTCATTTACATCTCATTAATATCAATTGTGCCCTCAGGGATCCGTTTTGTCATCAGAAAATGGCACAGAGGGTCTGCAAATGGCAGAATCTATGCCAAAAATAGTAGAGAGATGTCTCATCTCCCTTTCTCAGACCCCACAGATGCTCCTATACATAATCACAGAGCACTGACGTTCCTCTAGTCACCAAGGTATAAGGAAGCTGTATTTAATGATCACACTTTTTTCATTGGAAAATGAGCTAACCAGCAGAACAGGGGGCTGGCACGGGCCACAGCCTGCTATTGCCTCCTGCCCAGGACCTTGCTTGTACTGAAAGAGCAGCTATATACAAATCACTTAGATCACTTAGAAAGGGAGAGTAGCAATAGGACAGAATCACTAGGGCTACATTTTAGGAGTTCCTTTTCAAGAAGGGCTGAGTTTTTCCCAAACGATGAAAGTCTCTACGTTGTTATGTAGTGATGGATGGTGCTTCAAAAGCAATTAAAATATACTTTCCAAGCACACCATTACAGCGGTGCTGCCAGCCCCATCCACTGGATAAAATATGAGATGGGCTCTCAGGATTACTGGATTGGCTTAAGTCTCATGACACATACCTGATGGGTTCGACACTGAAAGTTCTTCTACATAACTTAGCTCACTTTCCTGCAGACTAAAGGGCTGGGGTTTGATGCAGAGCTGTCTGTACGGACACCTGCCTGACTGTGTAACTCTGAACTTTTAGCCTATTTTATGGCAAATAATGTCCACCAGACTTTCCAAGAGGTATCTATTTCAAACATCCCCCTCTACACTTAGCTACACCTCCAAAACTTGTATCCTAGTTTCACTTGTTGGCTTCTGCTGTCTCAAAATATTCCATTAGCTTCAACTTTTCCACTTTGGTGGCCATGTATCTCTTGCAGTTTGTCCATGAGGCCCACACATTCCATGCTGCCGCATCGAGATGACCGCTCATCCAGACAATCCGGGTCAGTACTGTCATGGCTTTGACACCAGATGACTGTACCTGTCACATCAGATAAGTTATCCCATTTGCTTCACCTTAAACAGCAGGGCAATACACAGAGATCATCTGTCACACAAGAAGCCTTGGTGAAAAGACAGCTCTATCACACACAAAATCCAAAGAGCCCAGCAGCTGGAGGAACTGTATTCTAATGTTCACAAGATTCCCCTTCTGAATGACAATTAATGACAAGGCAAAATCACACACGTGCACAGGGACGAAGACACTCGGCTCAGAGATGGCTCAATGATCTCTATCAGCCATCTTGTTTCCATCAGAAACACTCTTAATACGATAAGGACTTCAAAAAATGCTAGGAGTTAGACACAAATCTTCAACCCAGTGACAGGCTGTGCTCCTCACACGGGTTTTAACACAAGACAGGATGATAAGGGTCTGAAAGTCTGTAAGCTTACCCAGGGGAAAGAGGCATTAGACACCCTCTGAAATATTAATGGGTTACGTCTCTATCTTCACCTCAGCAGGAAAGGAATTGTATGGAGGTGACACCATTTATGATGTTTTATCCAAACAGACTGATGTGGATGGCCTGTATGTAAATTGTCATCAAGTTGCAGCATTTCATTACCTAAGTAGATAGGATCCTATTACCCTGGACTCTGGAAACACAGCAGCTCTTCCAGCAGAAGTTAAATAAAGAGGCAAAGGCAATCAGGCAGGTGGTAGGCACCGTAGCAAACCATTTATACATTTGTAGAGCAGTAACAACTCATCTCCAGAGCATCACTGATCTAATAGTGGGTTTGTTGTGATATTTTAAGTCTGATTTGTAGTGTGATATAAGTGCATTCCTCTTGAATTCCAAGTAAGATGTTAAGATCGTGCCTCGTGTGCAAGCATCGGTGAATTCGGGATATTCATTCTACACAAGAGACCTTACTACACAAACTCACTTCCTTGGCTACATGGTCTGTTCTCATGAAGGGTCAGATACGAGAAGTTTACAGTCAATTAGTAAGGACACTGACGATTAACTTATGAACCTATGGCTCACAGTATTAAGTAATCGTCAAAGTTTGGAATTCAATCCTCTCCCCCTATCCTAATCCCTGACAATGGACACTCTTTGTCCACAAAGTAAAACCTCTTGTGTTGTTTCCTTCACTTTATATATTTTTTTAATTGCAATTGCAATTATTTTTCTCTATTAAAAACTTACAATTTTTACTTAATCAAAAACTGGATGTTTTATCCAGAAACATTTTTTATATAACATTTTCACAAAGACCTTTCAAGCTTAAGTTTACATTTACTACAAAGCCCAAAGAGAACAGCAGCCTAAATTTCAGAAGAAATCTTCAACTGCAGCAGCTCGCCTCAATGCAATCATGAGTTACCAGGATAGTTAAGGGTCTGCATTCCCATGCCTGATTATTAGCAGTCGTACATCTGACTGGAGTGTGTACACACACAAAGCCACTTAGCTTTTAACCTAGGCAATAATATCAGCTCAGTAGGAAGCCAAGAGGATAGAAGCAGTCAAGATCCTGCAGCATCCATATATTATAGCAGCAAGACTAATGCAAGAATCTTAACAGAATTTTCTGCCTACCACTGACATATTTACCCATTAACTCTGGGAGCCCAGGGAGCCTCAAAGGTACAGGGCAACAATTTCAAAACCCTCAGAGTGGTTTAGGAATCCCCACAGGATTTGGACTGAGTCACTAAGGAGCGTTAAAAGTTGCATACAAATAAATTCTAGCCCAGATGCTTGTTTCCTACACAAAGGACTTCAGCTGGGTTCCAGCCCAGGAAAGACAGAGACAGGCAAGAGTATTTATGTTGTACCATGTCCCTCCCAGAAGAGAAGGGATTAGATTAACTGGAAAATACCGTTGCCCAGCTCCAGAAGGGAGCAGAGAGGCAGCTGGTGTATTCAGCTGTGGAGTCCTGATCTGCTAATGTGGATCTTGCTGCAGTGGCCTCTGTGCTGGTTGGTTTTCAATGCCTGGGAGCAAGATCAGCTGATGTAGCTGCTCTTTCCTAGCCCTGTAAAATGGGTCTGCTGTTTTGTCTGTGCCAATAGTAAAGCCAGGCACGCACACCATGACTCCAGGTGACCTGCTAGATATTAATAACTGTAGGTGGCAGAAAAGTCAGTCTAGATGGTGGAACTCACAGTTAAAAGTGAGTATCTGCACAAGGGTTGTTGTTTGCTTTGATATGCTATTTTGCTTAATTTTAACAGATTAACATCCCCTCCTGTGACTCAGGGACGTCCTGGGGCATATCTGCCATGGTAGTTATCACCTGCTCTACAGGAGAACTGTTAATCGGTTCATACTTAAATGTTCTAGAGATGGAAATGCTATGTCAGGCCAAAATGCTACCGTTGCTTAAGTACTCTACAGCAGGCGCAGCATTTCAAACCTCATGTGACTACAAGAGTCATTGGAGAAAGAACAATACAAACACTTCCTGGTTGAGGTTTGTGCTGCGGTGCCATTGTTAGTGCTTTCTTCCATTATTTAAATTCAGCATTGATAAAAGAAGTTGATAGTGGAAATTATTGCTTAATATTTTACCAATTTCATGGGGTTTTCTCCTTTTCTGCTCTTTTGTTTACGTTCTGGGAGTAACCAGTCGCTTCCTAGAAGGATGAATTTGGTCATAAACATGAATCACAGAGTAATCTTACAAAGGAGAAGAGGAATTAGTCATAAAACCAGTGGTGTATTTAAGCACAGAAGAATGTGAAGAACAGGACGGGGGGGTTGGGAGGCTGAGATAGATACAAAGCTGCCACAGCTATTTTAATCAGCAAAAATAACACCGTAGTAGAAAAAATGCTAAGCCAGATTCATAGCCAGCAGAGGGAGCCAGGAAAAGCCCTTCGGATCCACTGTAAGAGAATAAAGACAAATGAAAACAGAGGCTTTTTTTTTTTTTCACAACTTTTCTCCAGTCTTCATCTCCTTGTTGAACGTGACACACTCTTGGGACTCCCAACAGAGATTATCCATTTCCACTACCACAGAGGAATACTAAATGCAGCGAAGTACTGTTAAATGTTTCAGGCTTACTTCCCTTCACAGACCAACAGGATTTCTACTGTTTGTAACTGGAATGGAGAGCTCTGCATGAGCCTGAAGGACTTTGCTGTGCACTTCAATCCCAATACCAGCGTTCTCCTGCAGTATTCTGTGGGGCTGACCCACAAAGAGGATGCATGCACTGGCTCATGGCATAATATCTATCCAGAGATGAATTACCTGGAATCAAGTAACTGAGACACTGATACTACACCTGAGTGGAGAAATGACTCACAGGGGGTTAGCAATGGACTCAGACCATTATTCATCAAATAGGACAGTGGATGATTTGAAGCCATATTCAGCCAGCAACATAAATGACTGAAGAACATCCTGGGTAGATTAATACTATCTCATAAATCAACTCTTTTCCACTATGAGCTGTAGGAAGATCCAGCTGCACTGCTTCCATTGCAAGAATTCACATAACTGAAAATCTGACCCAGAGCTGGGCAAATTCTCCATACAATAAAATCCAGAAAATCTCCTTTGGAGGGTTGGAGGGGGGTCCCTACTTTGTACCACTTCAACTTTTCTTGGATGCTCCTTCTGATCCTCACTTTTCAGATACCAAACCACACAAGTAATATTTGAGTACTCCAGAGTCTGGATGGTCAAAGAGGTGCATCAGTGCCTTCTGCAAGCAGAAAGCAGGACTGGCTTTGGGCAAATCCTAATCTTTTTTTCCCCACAAGCAAAAGACTCGTTCCAGAACATCTTAATTTTCATTTAGACCGTAAGAGTAGCTACACTATTTCCAACCCGACTATTGCTTTACCTTGTGCTGGTCACGCACGTAATGTTCTGCAGGAACAAGTGATGCCACAGGCATTCTTCAAATTCAGTTTCCCAGTTTCTAAAAACAGATCTTAGCCCAAAAGTGACAGAAAGGTATGTTCACACTCATAACCCTACAGGTTTACAAAAGCATTTGGAAAGTATCGTAATATTCAGGACACCATCCCTCGACTTCTCCCATCTAGCCTGGAGAAAAGGACACTCAGGGGGGACCTTATCACACTCTGTAACTTCCTGAAGGGAGATTGTAGTCAGGTGCGGAGTCAGGTTCTTAAGACAGGCAATTAGTGACAGGATGAGAGGGCAGGGCCTGAAGCTGCCACAGGAGGGTTAGATTGGGTGTCAGAAAGCAGTTTCTCACAGAAAGGGTGATCAGACCCTGAAATGGACTGCCCAGGGAGGTGGTGGAGTCCCCATCCCTGGAGGTGTTTAAGAAAAGACTGGACATGGCACTTAGTGACCTGGTCTAGCTGATTATGGGGGTAGGCTGGGCTTGATGATCTCAGAGGTCTTTTCCAGCCTCAATAATTCCATGATTCTGAGATCTGAAGGACCATGCTCAACATTAGGACACTGCAGTGCGCTGGCTCTAGTAAGCCATGGACCAGGAGATTTTGGAAATTGTTACCCATTGTGAAATTCAACAAGGATCAAGGAACCATCAGTCTATTCATAAACAGGCTGTTAAAAGAAAGACATAAAGCATGATAAATAAAACCAAACTCTTCCTAAACTGATGTATTATTCTGCGCCCTTTGGACTGCCAGAAAATAAAGAGCAGAAGTAGGCATTTAAAAGTCTGTAACTTGGTTATAAGTGCACTTAGGATGAAAATGATTTACTGAAGCTTACATCATGTGCTATTATTTTCCACTATGACACAGAATCATAGTTGTTGAGCCCATAACAGCGATATGCAAACATCTTGCGTCCCAAGCATTTGCTCTGTGGCAAGGAATACAGAGCACGTTATGTTCTCAGCAATCAGTGCAGCGATAGGGAGCGTTCTACTGGCTGAGCAGAAAAGAAAGGAAGAAAACTCTCACCAGTACCCTGTATTTATATAAAGTCTTCTTCTGTAATGATATCAATATTGCGCATTTGACTGCACACTTTGGATTGCAAATGCTGCTTGATCTACCAGACTTACCCTGGACACACCCATATTTTACTTAACCCTTGTTGTCACATATAATTATCTCCTTTTGTTTGTTTTTTTTTTTCCTTTTATTACCTAAAAGTCTAATGAGAATGTTTTACAGTGCTTTAAAAAAAGAGAGAGAAAACTCAATTAGAAGGAAATACTTAGCAAACAGGTCTTGACTTCTTCTGTTACAAATTCAGCGATGATAATAGCTCTCGTGTCTTCCTCCTTTGCAAAGCGTGTACTTGTTCCTGAGATACTGATACATGCACCTTCCTGATGTTCTTTATCTTAAAAATAGCATTAGTAACACACAATATAGCAGTTGCTTTGGTAACTGATTTTTCCCCCTCTAAAGGCTGAATAAATAGTTGTGTAATACACATGTAAATGATCCACAGCTAAGGCATTGCATTGGGTCTGAAGCAACTTTTACACTGTGTTTTTCTGTATTCCCATGAATATGCATCAATGTTGAGGTATGATGTGCTTACTAAGTAAATACCTCACGCCAGCGAGACATGCTGTGTTTAAAGGAAGTTATTTGGAAACCAGGATTTCGAGTAGAAACAGCAAAATTAACAAGCGTTGTGGGAAATGGAAATTCAACTGGTTTCCGTGTGTCGGTAATCTTCACCTTAATGAGAGTCCCAACTGTACAGGAAGATGGGGGATGAAATAATTGCATTACATGTGTCCTGAGCTGGTTTCAGCAGTGGAATCCAAGTGTGTTGCTTTGTGATTCCGGAGCGAAGCAACAAAAAGAGACAGACTGCTTCAACTGCACAAACCATTCCATGCCCTGGCACTGTGAACTCAGTGGCCACAGCTCCTAGCAGAGCAATCATACACTGCACAGAGTATAGAGACATCGATTCCACAATGTCCCAAGAAAGGAGACAGATCTCCCTCCAGTCGTAGCACTTTGTACAAAACCAGGGAGCAATTAATCAAGGGTCAACTAAGTCCAACTGACTTCATTATCAAAGTCCAGCTCAGACAGAGGAAGTCAGACACTGTGAAACTCCTGGCAAAACAAAACACATGACAATAAGCAACAGCACTTGCACTGAGAAAGCACTTGAGACCCATATAACAATATAGATTATTTTACACACGCATGGGCACGATTGGACACAGCACAGTAAAGTGACAAATGAGGCCACAGGGTTATGCTTGACGACGAGATCATCCCTGCCCCCTAGAATGAGCGCAAATATATTTGATCTTAACTGTCACAACATCTTTCTGGTAACTTGCTTCAACTAAAACACTGTTTTATTACAGAGAACATTAAATTGCCATGTCCATTTAATTAAAATTCATAGCCTAATAATAATTTAACACTGAAGCACTGACCTAAATGCCTTTGTTATATATTCTGAAGGGTATGTTAGCACAGACATGAGTATCAGGAGCACGCCATGGTTAGAGCAGATGACAATATTGCTGTTGCATAGCCAAGTGACCATCTAAGTGCAGTGACTGCTGCCTGGCAGCACCGCAGCACCATGAATAAAGGTAAATATTTTCTATGAATTATTCCTTACAAAGATCTACTCTAAAGATCTAATATTTCTAAACCTAGGGACAAGGGCTACCAGAGTCAGGTGAATTATTCCTGTTAATTATGGCATTAGGACCTAAGAAAAGAGGTTGCTTGGGAAAGGTGGAAGAGGTCCCGCTCTGAGTATTTTAGGAATATAAGGTCCATGGTTCAAGCAGCAGATTGAACCTTGACAGTCTCAGAGGTTAGAACACCATGACATGGTTAGAACACCACAAACTGAGAACAAGATCAAATATTAAAAGGTCTATAAAAACACTTTGGTTTATCAAAGTCATTCAGAGAGTGGACACAGGCAGTAGCTGATATAGCTGACAGGAGGGACTTTATGCATCAACTCCAGAAAAATCTGAATCTTCCTGCATTGTTTAATACTAAAAATGTACTTATTTCCTCAGCCTCTGAAAGAGAGTGACCTGTACCCACGTGCAAAGGCAACACTTGAAGATGAAAAGTATCATTCATGGTTTTCTCTCTCCATGCGCACAATCAGAAGTTGTTGAACGTTGTTCTTCCCATACAGTCATTTCAGAGGAAACACGCAAATTGGTATGGAAGTCGCTTAATTTTCTACTTACAGGTCCATACTTAACCCCTTGGCCTGCAGATGAATTTAGAAAGAATTCTGCTCACTATCATTGATCATTTCTGCGTGTGTTAGAGCAGAGATCTAAAACATCCTTTTTAAACTGGTGTCACAATTCCAGGCAACTACGATAAAGGTTTTGCTGCTTTCCAACAGCCTATCTACATCATCTGAAGTCTGGTGTGACCTTGGTCCCTTTAATACTTGTTACACGTGACTGTAATGCCTTCTCTACTCCTGCTTCTACCATCCCAAACCAATTTAAAACACAGCGTCATTAAACTTCTCTGATGCCTTCACATTAACCAGCAGCCTCACCAAGTGAAGTACTTCCCTTTTATCACTATAGGCAGTGAGATTCATGTGATCTTATTTTCAACAGCAAATTACTTCCTGTTGTGAGTTCGACTGCTAGAACCTCTGTGAAGAATCATACCCTGCAGGAAATAGTCCTGTTCTATTTAAATATTTGCTAGTGATACAAATGACTTCCTTTCCCAATTGCTTGGGGTTTTTTTTTTACTTTTTAAACTGTTCAGATTAATTATCAACTGCTTCAGGTGCACGATACTTTGGGGTTTTTTTTTATCAGAATACTATGAGGTTTAAGCTATTTCTGTGCCTAATACATGGTTTTACTACAGGCTTTGCAACTCCCACCAAGGTAGTTTGAAAATAACTACAGCGTCAGAAAAAGGAACACTACGATATTTAAAGTTTAAAGGATAAAGTGACAGCTACACGGTGATCTTTCCATTCTGGTGGTGACAGACCTTGTCATTTCAACCCTCAAAAAAATCAGAGTAGTGGAACATTTCCTTTATGGTTTTTTCATGCCAAAGCCAAAACATACTATGATTTTATTTTTAATGGAAAAGAAGATGGTCCCAAATTAGATTAAGAGCATTAAATCAGCACTGGGGGTATCTAATGCAATGTTTTGAAGTGGAATGCACAGTGACATGAGCCTAATGAACTACCCACAGCTTTGATTTGATCCAAACAACACCACTTTCAGGTTAGTTAGAAAGGTCACTGTAAAAATAACGATGCGTTTTTAGGATTAGGTTGGATACTTCCTTGTTCAATAGACCAGCACGCACCGAGCAATGACAAAAGCAGTTTTATGAAAGTTGAGTAGTTAGGGCTTAACTCCATCGTTTACATCAGGATCTAATTATAGAAGGCTGGGTCAGGCCGCTGGCTCTGCCTGTTTCCTTCAACAGTACGGCTGAGTCAGAGCAGTGGAGAACGGGGACAGTCTGCCGCTGGTCCAGGCTCTGCACCTGGTAGAGGCCATGACTCCACTCCTGGCCAGAAAAGGAGGTACATTCATGCCTGATTTCAAGTGTTGGCATTTCTGATCCACCTCTGCTCCAAAAAAATAAAAGAAGTACAAAGACGTAGGGGAGCTGTATGAGCATTCTGCATGATTTTCATCTCTGCCTATCCAAAGTCCCAAATGCAGGCTTCTTCCCCCCAAGAAAGATGCTTAAATGCAGTAAAATCTGTGACATAAAACTATTTCTAGATTTACTGGTTATTGAATGCTATCAACTTAAACATCTCATTGTCGACTACGGGAAAAGCCCACAAATGATTTTCAGCCACAAGAGTCAAAACTTCACATGGACTAAAGGTTCAGACTTCGAGACTGCTCTTTAAATGACACCAAAGACCTGTAGTATTTGTTCATTTACAGGAAATTTGTCTGCTGTGCAGTACAATTGTGAAACAACTACACTGTGGAGGAAGAGGACAGCGTTTAGTAAATGAGGAGGATGAATATAGAAACCTGCATCTATAAATGCAGGAAACTCCTTAAGTTTCTTGTGCAGTAAATTGAAATGTTTCTTTAACAACCAGTGCTCAAAATGTCACTGTTAGCAGTGTCAATACAGTTCACCTTCTAGTTTTTATTTGCGAAGCTTCAGAAATTGAGTCTACTTTTGTTAGCTAATCTTTTAACTGCGGTTCATTTGCCACATTTTTATCTCATGAGGGCAACAGAGAGAAAGGTCTGGTTAAATGAATTTTCTACAAAAAGGCTGGTAATTATTGATAGCAGAAGTACTGTGCAGGTTTGGGATCCTTTTTGGTAGGAATCACCACTTACCTCTCCCAAGCCTATTTGTTCCTAATTTAGGGCATCCTGGGACAGCACAATTATGTTAAATGGTGTGTTTTTTAATAGCTTCCAGTCACAGATTACAACTGAGACAGTTTCTATAGATGGAAATTGAAGCCAACTCCTCATTAAAAAAGAAGTACGCAATCATATCTAGAGGAAGGAAGTGCAATGAATTTATAAAACACGTATTTGCTGATGACTGCGCCCTAATTCTGACTGCCATGAATAATTCCAGTCTGAAGGAATGAGAAGGGTTACTAAACAGAGTATATTGCAGCATGAAAGAAAACAGAGTATCTCCATTCAATAAACCAAAGAACAACACTGTCTTGAGAGTTAAGCAGAAGGCCAAGTGTTTTTAAGTGCAGAAGGCCAAGTTTTCCTTTCAATTAAGATGAATTTAATTTAGCCTGGAGAAGAGAGGACTCAGAAGGGACCTTACCACAGTCTATAACTACCTGAAGGGCTCTTCTCCCAGGAAACTAGTGATAGGATGAGAGGGCAGGGCCCAAAACTACACCAGGGGAGGGTTAGGTTGGATGTTAGAAAGCCCTTCCTCATTGAAAGGAAGTGCCACTGGAGGTGGCACTTAGGGCCCTGGTCTGGCTTATCGTGGTGGTGTTAGGTCACAGGCTGGGCTGGATGAGTTCAGAGGTCTTTTCTAGCCTCACTAATTCTATGATTCTGTGATAATTTTATATGACTCTATTACAAACAGAAGCAGGTGCCTAGTCACTCCTGAGAAAATACTATTTGAAGGTCAAATTCCTCTGCAGCTTCACAGAAGTCACCTGCATTTCACATAAAGGGCAGAACTAGCCCTGTGGCAGGAAAAGAAAATACATCTAACATTTCATCTGATTTTTCCTCAGCTTCTAGATACTGAAATGCTTCTATAAGTTTATAAATATGAAGGGCCCAACATTTGAAGAGTCTTTCAGAAGAAGGAATATATAACTGTAAAATAAAGCGTAAGTTTAGAAGTATTTGCAAGGTTTATCCATAAAGATGGTTTCTGGCACTAAAATTATTCCACTATCTTAAAGGCTGATGAAGTTAAATGACTGCAAAAGCCATGAGACACCTGAAGTACGTAAGGATTCCCTGTATGTTCAGTGCAGGGTATCAGTCCTGCATCAGTCAGCTGAATGGTTTCATTGTGCTGCCAAATTCTCTTAAGTCAATATTTATAAAAGCAAACAGGCTGTGCAGAAGGGAACATCTTCTGCTGGTGTAAAGAAGGTGGCAGATTCCAAAGAATCCAGTCCTTCAAACGGAATCACCTCATCCTGTCGTCAACCGGCCTAAGTGAACTCCAGTTTTTCTTTCTAATGAAGAATATTATGGCCTGATTTGTGTCTCTCCCACTCCAAATTCATGGTAACAATGCAGTCAGCAATGTCAAATCACATTTAACTGGAGACACTGATAGCTTAACACAGGTTGGAAGGTTCACATTAATGGTGCTGCCCACAAAGCAAGTTCCAGAGAATTCAGATGAGCAGCATTATACCAATGAAAGATGGGTTTTTTTAATCTGCTTTGTAAAATACAGTAACTGAGTGTTTAATAACTGATGGAGACACTGACTCATTAGTTCTGTGAGCTACAACTACATATCCTGTTGAGGAATATTTTTTAAACCATCTTACCTGGCTGTTTACAACTAACTACAATCCAAAAAAATTCTCAGAACACATGTTGCTTCAGCTGACTGGGAAGAGAAATGACAAGTCCAGACACAAAGATGATGAAAGGAACAGAGCATCAAATTGATGAGGGAAGACTGAAGGAGTTGGGTCTTTAGCTTGGAAAAAAGGAGACTTAGGGGTGACCTCATGAATGTTGATCAATATGGAAAGAGCGGGTGTCAGGAGCACACAGCCAGGTCCTGCTCAGTAACACCCAATGATAGGACAAGGGGCAACGGGTGTCAGCTGGAACAGAGGAGGTTCCACATAAACATGAGAAGAAACTTCTTTATGGTGGGTGTGAGACAGCCATGGAATGGGCTGCCCAGGGGGGGTTGTGGCATCTCCTTCTCTGGATGTTTAAAACTTCTTTGGACATATTCCTGCGCAACTGCTGTGGCAGGGGGATTGGATGATCTTTCAAGGTCCCTTCCTATCCCTAACATTCTGTGATTCTGTGAAGTTGACTGGACATCACTATTATTACTGGACAATGCAATACAATTTAGCACCCTCTCACTTTTTCCCAGAAAGCTGCTAAAATGAAATATTTAGGCGAACATTTCCATCGCTAGTGCTAGCAACAGAAACAAGTCATGCTACAATACTTTTTGACATCAATTTTCATGCACTGAGTATGAAGTTCACCTTTGGGGCTTTGTCGCCCGATTCCTGCTCCAGGAGGTCATCATTCAACCACAAACCACTTCTTTAAGCTGCAGACACCAGCCACATTTGGTGTACAGAATTCTGGAGCAGGAAGGTGGCTATGGCAGTGCACCCAAGCAGGGTACCACACGTCCCAGCAACAGGCTGTTGGTGTAGGCCTTCCCTGCTTTTCCAGCTAGCACAGCCAGGGTTGGCTATGGTGTGATTAAGTGCCGCTGTCACATGCGTCAGCAAGCTGAAACCCTAGCATCCACAACAGCTATGCAGTCTGACATGTGAATTGTCATGATTCCAGTGGGGACACTGAATTCTGGTTCCTTAACAGATCTGGGCTCCATGCCAAGCTCTTAATAAATCATAATTAGGAGCTCAGATGCTGGGAATGGGTACGATGATCAGATCCAAGCAGGGAGTTTGGTTCCAATCCCCTCACTTCACCATGCAACTAGAAGAATGACCACCCAGCACTGAGAAAAGCTCAATTTAGCAATGCGTATTGCTCAGTTTAACAAAGTGAATTGCACTTAATAATCTTCTGCTCTCAGAGCAATCTGTCTCCTGAACAACTCCACTTCATCATAGTGAAACCAGTTCAAGGAGAAATTATTTTAACCCTGCCATTAGAATTCTGGAAAAAACATTTAGTACTGGCATCTGGACATACATAAGGTCATAAGAGATACTGTTCTGAACCCCGATTTTCCCTTTATATAGGTTTGCATTGGAAAACTGCAAACACATGAGGTAACTACTGGACAGAAACAGATCCTCTCTTTCTTTAGAACTCTCCTTGGTGCAGAAGACAGAGCAGACGTTAGGAAGGACAGAGATCCTGGGCTGAAAGCCAGCTCTGAAGCCCCAGCAGGGAGTCCTCCTACAGTAAAGGATTTCTCTTCTAGCTGGCCATGGCGAAACTCCATGCCCTTTGTATAATGGAACATACAGACCAGAAAGTCAGCAGCCCTTCCAAGAACTGTGCCAGATAGCAGTGAACAAGGAGACTCAGTTTTACACGTTTTATAAATGCTGATGGCATTTGTATGGAGGCTTGGACTTTGCTGGCAAATAACCATGAAAGAGCCGCTTTACTTCCTTCACTGAGGTGGCTTTTCGAGTTCCAAGCAGCAGGACTGCAGCAGAGTTAAGATAAAAGAGTAGGTCATGCATAATTAAATATTCATTCCTACCAAGTTTTTAGAAATGACAACAATGTTATTCTCAGTACATGTGAGAACTGGACTGTTTCACCACTTTTCTCTTGAGTATCATACTTACACTAACCTGTTAGTGACATTTTCACCACTTAAGACTTATTTTCACCTCTTATAATGACTAGAAGTTTCCTCACAAAGTTAGTCTAGTATAAGTCACATAAGACTGACTGCACATTTTGAGGGAAGTAACATTTTCCCTCAGTAAGGCTTTATAAAGAATTCTGTTTAGATGCATGTTGCTAACACTCAAGTCGTTCTGTATTCCTCCACTGACTTGGATGAGGAAAATTAAACCAAAACCAGTATTTTTGGCAAATGCCATCCTCTATACTTGGTTCTGGGCAGTCAGCTCATTTTTTTTTATTGGTTATAAATAGACATCGTATCTAGCAGAATCACATTCCTTGTTGTTAGCCAGCTCCTTAATAGCAAAATATTTGACCGCTGCAGCATTTTTCTACTGGAGTAGTTAATGGAAACCTTAGTATAGCTCCTATTATATATTCAAATGATTTGCCAATACACTCTCAGCATGTGAAAACCCCTGTTTGTGAGCAATGTGCTTCAAAAAACTGGGAGTATCTCAGGGAAGGCGATTACAGCACAGCGCGTGGTTACAGTGTTCACGTTCTCCAAAGGACAAAAGCATTCGGCAAAACAGATGAGAATGGCTTTTACTGCTACCAGAGCCTGCAGAGGAACTGCTACCCTTTCAAACCAAAGAACCAAAGGCTGACCTTCTCTTCAGTAACTCGATCACATACCTGTTGGAAACAGCGGTTTTACCAAAACACCTTCTGTTTTCATAATGAACCTCAATAAATTCTTCTGAATTTAAGTACCATTTTCAGTGCAAGCATGGCCCCTTTTCTAGAAAATACAGAACACTGACTAATTTCTTCTTTGAGGCAGGTATATTAAGGAAGAGACCTACACTCATCAGTAATACCTCCCTAAGTTTTATAGACATCTCCTTTTACTAGCAGATGGCTCAGAAGTTTCCAGAAACAATCACAAACATCCGGCTTATAGGTTAAACCATCTTCTCTGAATATTAACAACAGAAGTAGCTGTTATTTAAAACCCAGAAAACCCACAGCTCTACAGAAGTGCTCCAACAGAAAAAGAACAGGGGCAAATTCAAATGCATTAACACCTCGTCAGAACTGAAACCGTTCACAGTAAAGGTGGAAAAATGCAAAAATCATATGGAGGGAAAGGAAAAGATGATTAGAGCTATTCAAAAAGGAGTTCAGGAACAGTTGTTCAAACACATTTCAAAGTAGGGAAACGGAACAGAATGGAAAATAAATAAATAACATTCACATTTTAAAACAATCTGAAAACACGATGGCAAAACGGATCTCTTATGAATGATGTTTGTATGCAAACTCAGGAGACAAAGCTACAAAATGTCAGTGCATTTGTGCGTCTCGTAATGCCAAAAAAGACACCAGAAATCAAAACATATTAACAACCATTGCCATGAAACACTGAAAGCAACATTCCTCAAGTCAAGTTCAAAATGACTTTTCATGTTCAGAAAGTGTTTTGCGTGATCAAACTCTCTAATTCCCTTACAGAAGCAGCTTCACAGTGTCTCAGCTCTTCACAACTTGGGCCTGGGCATGAGGTCAGCGGCTGCTTTCCACACCCAGCTGTGTGATTCATCCCGGCACCACCAGGCAACAGACATTTTTTTGTTTTGCTTTCTTATTCATGTCTTCAGTGCTTCGCACATCACGATATACAATACATGCTCAGCTCGAGTAATTTCTTCCTGTACCACATTTCAGCTGAGTTGTGGATTGCATTGCCAGCAGGACCCACCACCACCATCGTATGGTTGTAGCCTGCCCAAAGGATGGTGCAAACGTTTTTCTACCTTTCTTTGGAGCTGCCCACCCCTTCCCAGGTAAGGAATTTCCTCACAGTCCAACTCCTTCCTTCCTATCAAAGCATTCTTATTCCTGGAATAGTTTCTAAATTAACTGTCCCAATTGCATGGAAAGGATGGGCTGGGTGATGGAATCTTCCTGCAACCAGGGAAATACCTCGACCAGAAGCGATAAGCATCAGAATGCTTTTCTTGAAATGTTAGTGGAACGTTTCAAGCTGGCCACAAGGTGTGGCACCGTTTTAAAGGGGATGGCAATGCTTGGAATGTAAAAATAACTGACGCACGCTAAAGGAAGCTCCATTCTACCTGGGCTTTTTCCATTATACATCTGACATGGTAATGATAGGTTAAACTCAACCATTCCTGTATGGAAACATTCCCTTGGAAATTAAAAAAAAATACAGTCGTTTGGTGCTTTAAGAGGTTTTTCTCCCCCTCAAAAAAAAGTCCTCCATCACTTTCTAGAAAGTTATATCACTGCTCTACAATTTTGCAAGCTATTTCAAAAGTCTATCTAAGGTATCACTTACTGGTTAGTTCTAGGGGTAACTGTAAAAGTTTCCATGGGACTTTATTAAATTCTTGTAGAATCCTACTATTCTTCTTCCTATTAAATTTCATCGCATTTTTCCTCAGGGGGTTTCCACAGTCTGTTAAAGCAAAAGCCTGGAGTCAGTATAATCTAATTTGGACACTCTGATGAATGAATTTAGAGGGCAAAATTGAGTCACCATTAATTTATAACACATTGCCAGTCGTAACAGTAAATACTGATCATCATAGTTTTGGAAATAGCTATCACAAAGCTGATGCTCCAAGTCTTTCACGAGCTGGTTTGCTGTCACAAAGAAGCAACCTCGGCAATTCTGTGCTGATGGAGACAGCCAGGTATTCTTGAAAAGATCATTTTCAAATTCCAAATAATTTAGCTTCTCTCAAACATTCTTATAGAGAGAAAACAAGCAGGCAGAACATGCTGTAGTAACTTGAAAGGGGAGACTTCCATCTGAAACAAATACAGTTTGTGACTATCTGGGATGAACAAACAAATTGGGGCGGAGAGCTAATAACTTATGCCAGCATAGCTGCATGCATCGCGGGTCTTCTATGCTCAAGGGAGGGCATTACAAAAATTAGACTAATGTAGTGGAAAGAATGAGTTTGATCTTCCGTTACAGCATTATTCTATCACCACTGCTTTGCATTTCAGGCAACTTCACAGGGAACATCTTTGCAGAGAATGAGAAAAAAGTGTCTGCTGCTGTGCTTATGCTGGCCTGTGAGACTTCTGAACCATATGTCATGAATGAGGAAAGTCCTGTTTCCTCTGTGCTTGCTCCCTACTAATGCAGGTGGCTGTATGTTTGATGGAAGTATTTAAAATCTCTCCAACCTCTTGGATCAGTGTGTTAATCATTGTTTAATCAGCTCCATCCCTGCCTCAGGAACATTTACAGCATTATCTTCTCTGGCACATGGGCATCATATCAGGGGACTGATCCAAAAAAGTCTCCAGCAGCAGGTGGGAAGATGCTATGAAAACACTCTGACAAGCACCACGAGGTAATTAAAGTCAGCTCCAGATTCACTTTTTGAACTAAGTCACTACTCCAAGAAGTGAAGAAAAACATCATGTACATTTATTATTACTGATATTAACAGTAAAGTAGCTAGAGAAAGCCCAATTTATAGGCATTATATGTGGTCTGCTTCACACTGAATGCAGAATGGCAACCACCTTCAGCAAACAGCTCAGGAATGCCATCACATGTAGTATAATCGGAAGTTCTGGATGCTGTACACACATAATCAACACTACAAATAAGTATTTAAAATATTATGAAAGTGACTGCTGATTTCATAGAACCACAAAATCATCCAGGCTGGAAAAGATCTTCATGTTCAACCACTAATCCAAGTGCAGCAAGCCCAGCACTAAACCATGTCTCTAAGCTCCAGATGACTTTATGACTTTTAAAGAGCAGCTTTCTTCAGATACTGGGATCACAGTATCCTGAGGCAGTAAGAAACAGCAACAAGTGTAAATGATTTACTGAAGTTACTACAAGCCAAATCCCGTATCTGTCTACAAATAAGAACATCTGTAAGAAGTCGACCAGAATATGGTACAGCAGTGTTTTGCAGATGTCCCTGAAAAGTCTGGCCCTTTACAACACCAATTTAAGAAACACTTCCAAGAATTTGCTCATTTAAATCAACTGAAAGTCTTATAATGACCACCAGTTTCTTTCATTAATTTCTACTTCACCTGGAAATCAACATATTTACACCAAAATAATAAATAATGGCAACCTCGAGGCAGTTCCACTATTGAAAAGTCCCACAGGATTCCTCTTTCCATTCCATGAGAGAGTTGCCCAGTCGAGCTGACATGTCACCAGGCTTTTCTGATCATTTACATGTATCGAAATATCATGAAAGCACTGTCCTTCTCACAGCTATGACACAGAAACGAACATCGCAAATTTGTACTTCGTATGTTTGCTCTGTTCAGTCCTCAAACACAAACCCTTGTTACTCATTAGCATTCCAACAGTATACTAATAACATCTGTGTTACAATAAAACAATACTGCTTAAGGAACATCGACATTTTGCCACCCGTGTATCTCCCACGAACAAGAACACGAATATAAATGCCACAGAGAGAAGTGTGACTTCATTCTTCTGTCACACACTGAATACCAGTACTGTGTAATTAATGCTACTAAACTCACTGGCTCTGCTCGCGGAGTTAGTTGCTTTTATCCCCATGGAAAGGAAATTATTCCAATGGTTTTCATAGCACCCAAGTCAGTTTTGCTATGACTTTTTCAATCTGAAAAGCATTATTTAAAAATGTGTTAAATGCTGTCTTTCTATCCGGACTGCCATACACAAGAGGAAGGGGATTCACAGGGAGGGAAGGAGAGCTCCTGTGTCAGCCAGATCTTTACCTATGGTGGCTTTGCTGCCATTCAGTGAGGGACACCAGTCACGCTATCTCTTGCTCAAAAAATGTTTTCAGTAACATTACTTATTTCATTAGGTTCTAAGTCAGCTGAAAATATTTATTGCAAAAAAAAAAGTAATTGCTAAAGTATATGAAAAAAAAAACCTTGGAAAAATGCTTTCTAAAAATTACAACCCAAAAATTTTAAGAGAGTAAATGAATTCTCAGTCATTCTAAATGAAACACAAAATGGCAACAAGTACCCTGAATAACAGCACCTTTTTTCCTATTAATACAGCAATGTAAACTACTGACTCTCCTTCATTTGCTAATTTATTTAAATGTCTTCTCTTCCCAACATTAAACTGTAGATTAGAATTTTCATGCTGTTTCTGTACCAATCTCTTTCAATATTTTGCAAACTCAGAATGAGTCAAGTTCAGCTCCTTTGCCATTGACTGTACTATTTAACGTCAGGTGCTTTGATATAAATATGAAATTCCAATCAGTTTACTGATACTGTATTTCTCAGAGGTTGTGGAAGGAGGTCTGATAACTGCATTTTTGAGTCATCAACAAAGTGTGGCAGAATTAGCTCACAGCAAAAACTACACTTAAGAATGTAAGGTCATGGCATTTCAAAGCTGTGGCCTTACAGTGAAGCTGATGTGTTTATTAAGATGACTTCTGAGATTCATTATCAATTCTGGAGGAAAATTTTGCTTCCTGAACAGAATTTTTATTCATTGGTTGATTGCTTTAAAACACCTTGTTGCTATTTGCACAGGAGCGAGTCCTGCTCCTTCAACAGAGGAAAGAAGTACAGAATTATGCTGTGAACACCATTTCCAACCTTCATAGCTGGGTGCGAGGCCTCACAGAAGAAGCCACACAAAGCCGAGCTATTCTTTGTGTTTTCTGCAGCTAAGACCAGACATCAAAAGATGGTTCCATGTCAGATCATCTTCGGCTGAAATTCCAACCCATTTTCCATACAGAATATGGGGAAATTATGATACACATGGAAAACCTTCAAGAAAAAGAATTAAATACAACCTGCTGCAACACCTAAACATTGCAACTTAGCTCAGTTCTAGCTCCATGAAAGGAAGAGGTGGGGAAGCAGGGAAATGATGGTAAATTGAAAGAAGTGGGAGTTATACGAGAAGAAAATAGGTAACACATCTTCTGGACATGAAATCTCAGGGAAACACCAGAATGTTGGAAACTGAAAACAGAAGTGGAATGAAACCTTTCTCTGCTGTGTGAATCACTGCTTGGCTACAAACCAGGAAATAATTGCTGGAACAGGCAAACAGTGAAGAGCCATTATTGTAAGACCCTCAGCAGGAAGCAAGCAAGATGACTTGGGAGAAGCTGCTGGACTGGCTCCGTGCAATTTCCATTGATGATGCGGATTAGCAGAAAACAGTGAAAACAGGAATGAAGGAACAGACGTCTGCTCATTGGGAGATGTAATACTGCAGTGGTCTGATCCAATCAGTTCCAGGAGAGGATGCACCCAAAGAATCGCAAATGAATCTGCCAAAGTCAAAGGGTGACATTAAACTATCTAGAACAGAAGCAGAAGATTTCTTCTCTCACTCCTTCCATGAAGCAAATGGATGTGTTTGTATTTTTAAAGGAATCTTTTTTTTTTCCTACTAAACAAAACTGCTTTCCATAAAGTGTTGTCTGTCCTTGGAAAAATGCAGATTCGTTTTTTATAAAAACTTATCTGACCAATGTGCAGCGGGTTTTATGATTGTGTGGCTCTGAATCAGAGCTGTGATCTGAGATTATTTTGTTTCCATGAGAGGAAAACTGAAGCATAATCCTGAAGAAGGCAAGATCAGAAATGACTTACCGTGAAGCGTTTCCAACTCAAAACACGAGGTTTTAACACAACAAACTTTTGTCTGAACATTGTTGGGTTTGCACTGTTTACCTGGGGTTTTTTGTGCTTCCAAAATGAAAGCATTCCAAAAATCTTCCCATTAACTTTAAAGGCAAACTTGTACAACAGCTGTCTTTAAAAAGAAGTAGAAATTTGTTTAGCTGGATAATTATAAGTCCACTCGAGTAAGACATTTCTTTGAGAAACAGCAGGAGGAACAGATTGTATTATAGTGGTTTTAGTCAAAAAATGCTGTTCTCTCCCACAAGATTATCAAGAGGTTAATGCTGAAGACATTACTCTACTATATTTACAGAAGTAGCAGGCATAAACATTTGCTGAAAATATAATTTCTATGAGGGTAGATAGCAGTTACTAGTGCTCCATCCTCACTCTTGTCAAGTTCGACTTCTGGGTGGTCTTTAAATATTCCAGTATTCAGCCTTTGTAACACTCCAATGACACATGCTCAAGTGAAGAAGAATTTAGCCCTCAGCCATTCATTTAATTAGCTGTAATTCTGGTTTTTAAGGCCAGCTAAGAACACGACCAAAACTACAGTTTTCTCATTACTTAGGGTTGACACAGATCTGAGCAAATTGATGCGTTGCAGTTGGGTTAACAGTTGGGCTCGATGATCTTCAAGGTCTTTTCCAGCCTAGATGATTCTGTGATTCTATGATCTCTGAAAACCTGTATCGTTTGGTAGGTATATACATGTCCTGTGCTTACTGATACCATTTCATCATGGTGCTGTTCTCATCCCCTGATGGCAATGGGTATTCTTCAATAGTACCTTTCACTGGGACTGCTCTCTGGAAATACAGAACTCTAAGAAGAAATAGTATTTACACAGAATTTCAAAATTTTAAAATTTAACTTCATTCTAAATTAAAAACAGAAGCTTTTAAAAGCTGTGCACACCATCACACAAATGTTGCAAAGAACAAGGCTACTAGGCAATGATACTTCCCCAAAAAGCTCTTTCAGGCTTCTAAGATAGAGATTGCTTCACTCATTACATAGCTGTTAATTGACTTTTCTTATATAAAGTTGTCCAGTTGCTTTTTGAACTTAGGAAAACTCTTCTTCGATGTCCTGTGGCAAAAGTTCTACAGCTGAATCCCATCGGTTTAAGGGAGAATCTCTTACTTTTCTGAGCCTGCCAGCTGCCACCTTCATTTCATGTCCCAGATCTTGTTGGAAGACAGTGAGCAACCTCCTCCTCCCTTTTTTTATGGACTGCTATGGTGTCCTTCATTCCAGGCACTTCCTCTGAAGCACAGAACCAGAACGTTGTACACAGCATCATGGATTAATGCGTGCAACATGCAGAGACACTGTAACATTAAAATGCTTTCTGGTTCGTTTATACTTTTCCTGATTTTTCTCAATATCCAAGTTTTGTTGGACCATTACTGAGTTTTAAGCCGACATGCTGAGCTGACTGATACTCAACTGACTGATATTCTGACCCTGCTTGGAGCCGTGACGTTGGATCATAATTTGTCCAGGCGTCTCTTCCAATTTCTACAATTCAGTGGGTTTGTGATTCAAGCTTAGGGGACAGCAGGTGAAATATTTCTATTTTGCCACTGTTCAAGACACTGGAATCACTCCTGTGCCGGTGTTATGCACAGCCTTGGCAACCCCCACTCAAGAAAAATGAAAGCAAACTGGATCAAGCACAGAAAATCATTACTAAGATGAATGAGAAAGGCAGAGCTTATCTTCTACAAGAAAACTAAATGAAGTTAGGTTCAGCCTAGCAGACTGAAGCCTGGAAAGGTTTATGATTGATATCTGAAGTACGTTAGAGAGCTAAATACAGTGCATGTCAGTTTAAGCTATATAATGGTATTGAATTAACAACAAACTGTCCAGGTGTGTTCTTGAAAAAAAATCAAGCTAGAAAATAGGAGAAAGATTCTATGAAGGTTTTAAACAACATTTCCATCTGCCAGTGATTCGGGCAGCATCAATGCCAAAAGCTCATTATATTTAATATGGAGTTTACTGAGTTCTGACATTTTTGCGAGCTCGCTCTTTCTTGAAACTAAATGATGGGAAAGACAATGTTATTTTTCAATGTGCTTCACCTTTCATGGAATTTCACACAGTAATGGAACATGACTCTTTTGAAATGTTTCCATCCATGTCTACTGCAAAGGCAATATATGCAGTCTGGAATCATTAGCTACAGCAACAAGTACGAGAGGCTTTCCAACAACTCTGGATAAAACTTTTAACAATTTAATGAGGAAAACCTTCAAAACTCTCGGAACTGTCTATTCCAAAAAAAAAAAGGCAAGCCCAGAGAAACAGAACTCTTGGAAAATGCAAGTAACGACTTAGAAATTTCAACTGCTACATCTTTCTAAGGAGACGTGAGAAATGTTTACAGTGCTGAAGCAGCAATTGTTCTGTTACCTCACATCAAGTCCCTTATTAGTGATTGTAAAAGATGACAAATTGCTTGTCTATCAGGTCAGAAAATTCAAGACAACAACTTGTATCTTGCCTATTAAAACAGAAGAAAAAAGTATGATGAACCAAAATGAAGAGGTTTCTAAACTTGGGTTTATGACTTTGTGTTCCCTGACCTTTCTCTATCCATGATGTATTTAAGATATATGAAGGTGGGGCAGAGTTTGTAAACTCACTGGCCACAACCCCTGAGAGATAATTCTGTGCTGATGTGTCAGAAGAGCCAGCATATGAGATTTTATTTGAGCTGCAAAAGTCAATCTGGTAGTAAGGAACTGCAGAGCGTGAGACACTATAAACTTCATAAAATCTTTTTCTCAGGGTATTCTACACAGAAGATTTTGACTCGTTGACTTTTTCAAGATTTGTTAAGAACATAAAAGAACGTCTGGCAGGTTGCTGCTGTGATGAAAGGTCTGCCACTCCATTCGGATGGCGTACACCTACTTACAAAGAGCTCTGGGTAAGCCCTTCTCTTCTTCCCAGTATCCATTTGGAGAGGTATGTGTGTGATGTTCTGAGGAACACCACACGCAGAGGCTACGGTGAGAGACTTGTTTGTTTTCTGAAGAAAAGCAACAAGAGTCTGTCCAACACTTCACAACTGAAAAAAATCTCTTTAAACAGGAAAAAAAAAGTGTTTTTCCTTTTCTTAGAAAAATGTGTCTCTTCAGTTCGTTTTACTCTTCCTTTCCCTGAGCAAGTTAGTACAGTATCTCTGGAGAAGACAGAAGTTTCCCTACAAGTCTCACTTTAGGTCTGATTTTAATCACTCCATCTTACTGAGTCTTAACCTCACTGAAAGCCTGGGACATATGTCACTGGCCTCAAGGGGAGTCAGTTTGAGACACTTCTCTGTACATAAATTATTTCCAGAATATGTATGAAGACACAGAAAAGTGGATAATACTTGAAACTTTAACTGCTGTTACTGCACACCGCAGAAATCTCTTATTAAAATGGTCAACTTCTGGCAGTCTTTAAACAAATTGCTCTTGTGTGGTGGAACAGATCACATCTAGCAACCACCACTGCAGTAAATCAAAGTTTGGCCAAAGGAGCAGGAGCAACGGCAGCTACCTTGTAGATCTTCTGAGAGCTACTGGGCAAGAGAAAATGGGTGACAACTCTCCATGTAGGCTCAGTTGTCAGTCTCTGCTTATGAGTGTTTTACTCTTTTAATTTTACTGCTCAACAGATTTTGTTTGAGAGTCTTTTGGATACCTGAGTTGATTTAAGAGAATAATTAACTCATTTAGACTTTAGTTTTCTGATCAAAAATGTTTCATTTGAAGGTGAGTACATTTATCTATCCAAGGATGTTCCCGTGCCTTCTTTTCTAGGTAATTCTCCTGTCCCCTATTGAAATGTACTGCCTGAAGAGGATGATTAAACATTTGAGCCAAAGTATCTGGCTCAATCCCACCTCGTTTGATGGAAAATGTTTCAAAGACTTTGCTGGGTTCCCACCAGTTCCCTGAGCTAACACCAGGTTCTAAGGGCCAGCCATGGCAATGGTGACTGGCTGTCAATTCACTTTTCTTTACAAATATTTAGCCAAGTACTGCTACATGTTTTATGTTCTTCCTCAGTGTCAACAACCCTGGAATGTTAAATAACTTTCTACAAACTTATACAAGTTAAAGAAAACGTTCTTGGAGTTTCCTGGCATTCTGGATGGAGTGCAGCCAAAGACTTCAGCTCCAGCTCCACTCTGCTGCCATTTTAGCCATCAGATCTCTTTCGCTCAAAGATTTATGACTATCAGAAACAATTCAAAGACTGGACACGTATCCTCAGTAACACATATCCAAAGATATAAATATGATGAATCTTAATTAACTTAGATTCAACAATTTTAATACTCTAAGGCCAAGATTTACATACATCTTGCAACCATTAGCTAGTTATTCCTGTACTGGCCTGTATGGAACAACTAAAAGAAATCATCTATTAGCCTTGCAATGTAGGAGAACTTCCCATTACGCTTAAATGGAATCATCTGGGACGGCATCATCCTAAACACTAACATAACTGTGGAACTAACGCTGTGATGTAGATGTAACTCTACATTTGGCTTTATCAATATGCACCATATTCCGCTCAGAATAAACAGCTCTTTTCACATGTCTCATCTATAACATTCTGGGCTTAGATGAAACAAGCTTATTTCAAAGTTATCACTAATGGAATAAGGCCTTACAACGTTAATTTTTCAGCTTTTTCTCTAAGTTCCCAAGATGACTTAAGCATTAATGCATTAAATTGTGACTCTGGCCAGGTAATTGAGCTAAACCTACTCTAGCTAAAGATTACTCTGATATTAACACATAGTTTTAACTGAGCTCTCATAAAATAATCCAAAGTCACAAAACTATACTCGATGCTGCATCTGTCCTCTACTTTGGCATCATCAATTCAGGATGATCCACAAAGGAGGATCCACTCTTTATAATCATAGAATCCTCATGGCTGGAAAGGACTTCCAGGATCATCAAGTCCAGCCCTCATCGCAACAGCTCCCCAACTCCTAGACCATGGCCTCAAGCACTCTAGGTACTCACCTTTTAAACACCTCCAGGAATGGTGACTCCATCACCTCCCTGGGCAGCCAAATCCAGTGCTGAACCACAGTGAAGAATTTCTTCCAATGTCCAATCTAAACCTCGTAACTTTCACTTCACCTGATGCAACACTGTACATTACAGGGTTTTATGTGTGTCCAGAAAGAACTGATGTTGTTTCTAAGAAGGTTGGATAGTATCACATTACGATCCTAGTAATACCTTAACACACAGCAGCGGTGTGAAGAATCCAGCTTGCACCACTTTGGTGGGATTAAGGTCTTTGTAACTAAGAGGCAGATGAAACCCAAACCATAAATTTTACTATCTAGTTTAGAATCATTAGAGAGAAATAAGTACAGCAGGGCAAAACAGTCTAAAGTAAATTTAGTACTGAAATACATTTTCCCTGAACCAGACTGTCATTTTTTAGAAGGTTTGCAAAAAGGCTCTTCATGACCCATTAGGAATCAAATGTAATATCTGTGGCACAAGTGCATGTCCTGTAACATTTCCTGAGTCTATTTATCTGAGATAAAACACATAGGATAGAAAAATGTGAAAGCCATTAGAATATTTCGTCCCCATTTATTTACCTGGTCAAGAAACATTATCAAATTTCACAACTCAAGGGAATGTGGCAATTGCGCAGACAACACCCAGAGTCAAAATGCAAAGCTGTGACTGCTGAAAAAGTAGAATTACTTTTTCTAGCTGTTCTTAATGCTTATCAAGTGCCACAATAACCCCCTGCAGCTACAGACTGGGCAATGAGTGGCTGGAGAGCAGCCTGGCAGAGAAGGACCTGGAAGTACTGGTGAACAACTGGCTGAACAGGAGCCAGCAGGGTGCCCAGGTGGCATGAAAAGCCAATGGCATCCTGGCTTGTATCAGCAATACTGTGGCCAGCAGGACTAGGGATGTAATTCTCCCCCTGTACAGCACTAGTCAGTCCTGCCATTGAGTACTGGGGCAGTTCTGGGCCCCTCACTGCAAGAAAGAGATTGAGGGGCTGGAACTGGTCCAGAGGNATTCTCCCCCTGTACAGCACTAGTGAGTCCTGCCGTTGAGTACTGGGGCAGGTATTCAGGTGGGGGTCGGGCTCTTCTCCCAGGAAACTAGCAATGGGACAAGAGAGCAGGGCCTGAAGCTGTGCCAGGGAAGGGTTAGGTTTGATATTACGAAGTAGGTGATCAGACACTGGAATGGACTGCCCAGGGCAGTGGTGGAATCCCCATCCTTGGAGGTGTTGAAGGACAGACTCGATGCGACACATAGTGCCCTGGTCTAGCTGATTGTGGTTATGTCAAGTCATAGACTGGGTTGAATGAGCTCAGCAGTCTCTTCCAGCCCCAACAATTCTGTAATTCTGCAGTCTGCTCTTTCCTCACCATGAAAATCCAACACATTAACCATTTACCAATCTTACATGTCATCATGGTACCTTTAAAATGCAAAGGCGTGGACTTACACAAAAACTCTGTTCCATAACAGATTGATGCTACTGGTCTTTCTTGTGATACTGTTAAAAGCTCTCAGAGCAAATGCTTGTGATGCTGGGTGTTGCAACTGCAGTGAACACCAAAGGAAAGACTCACCACGGCCCAGAATCATTGTTTTAGCCTGTACAAGAAGTAACCCTGAATAGAAAGTACTAGTATCTAAAATAAGTTACATCTTAGTTGGGACCAATTGTTAAAATACATTAACTTAGTCATTCAATTGGTTTTCAGCTTCTCACTAAGCCCCACCCAGACTTTACCCACCACCTATTACAGTGCACACCATGTATTCCAGAACACAACGTGTATTCCAGAACACATCATGTATTCCAGTATACATACATCTCACAGCCAGTGAGCTCCAAGCTAAGAGCACCAGAACCTCCACACACAAGTGATTAAGCTGATAGGCATGAAGCCCTTTTGGGTGTGTGTCTTCCCACCTTGTGCAGCCTAACGAAGGACAATGCTCTCAAATACCTGACTGGTATCTGCATGAGTGTGTGTGCACCGGTTCGAGCTGTACTGCAGGAAAAGTCACTAGAGACGCAACATGGCAGAGTACAATCAAAGATCCAGGATGGGGAGATCAAAGCTGGAGACATCCAAATGAACGATTTCTCTCTGTATTTTGTGAATGCAGAGGATGTAACAATTTATGGATGACATTTTGCCTGCACTGAGGAAATGAGTACTAATAATGAAGTCATATACTTGCATTTTTGCTGTCTTTTCTCTTTAATTGCACCAGTTATGCTAGAATGTCCCTAATCAGATGAACTGCTGAGTCATTCCAGACACACTGCTGACTCATGACTGCTCCATTTTTTATTTTTTTTTTTTGAAACAAAAACCTGAAACAAATTGTTTAGGTTAAGTAGCTGCAGCTGAATTAAAATGTTCTATCCTGGTACTACTTACATAAAATAGTTCTAATACTGGAGTACCTAACTACCTTCTTGCTTGCCTGAAAGCTCAGTGAGAGATGTACTTGCTAACAGGGGAAAAAAAGTAGAAGGTGCTCAGCATATTCTCAAACCAGTATAAAGCAGAACAAGTGAGACAAATTGTCAGTTTTAGAAAGGAAAGGTGTAAATTTTGCATCAGAAAATAACAAAAGTCTCCTCTGTATTCAGTCTCAAGACTTTTACCACCGTTTGTAAAGCTAGAGGAAGCAATGCTGAGAGCTGTTCCCCAAGTTCCAGCATTTATTCCCAAGGTCTTCCCCACCATTACACTCTCCCCCAACAACTGTAGTTGACATACTACATCTTTCTTGATATTTCCGCAACACGAGTAACGGGACATATGTTTTCCAGTTACAATAAGAACAATGTGTGGAGAAACAGGGCTCACAGAGGATGCAGTGCCAAATACTTCTCTGTTGCAATGATGTGGCCCCACTGATTTCAAGATGTGGCTTTAGGGATGAAAGGAAGAATGGAAATGCAACTACATCACTCAGCTCAGCTTTTGAATGAAGAGAATACACTGGAGTATAAGCAACATTATGAGCAACATATAATTATGTTTTAAAGCAAAACTATGAATCAAAATACTTATTAATGGAACCCCTGACCTTATTAATTTTGCTAACAAGGGAAGCCACTAAACTGCCTTCAAAGTGCTGTTAATACAAAGGTCAGTCAGTCATTAGCAGCATGAATTATTCTTCTGCACTTTGGAGAATTGGAGTATTTAGAAATGGGCACTAAAAGACAAGCCTCGGTTCTTGCAGCACACCTAAGTGAAAATCTGAGTGTCCATCCCAGGAAAACATAACGTACAAACCCCGTAACCTTTTTGCTATCAAAAATGCCAGTTCTATACTACGCAACAACAGAAACATTATATTTCTGCTGCTTTTTTCAGAACACGACTCTGTAAGCATGGGCTAGCACTCAGCAAGGGTAGACACTCAGCAAACATTACAAGCACTTTCTACCATATTCACTGCAGCTGTAAGGGATTCGGATCTCTCCAGACAAATTGCACCTGTGAAAACCCAAACAGAATAGGGCAGAGGCAGCTGGGAAACTTTATTTTTCCTTTCATGGAAAGTTTTAACCAGAGATAAAGAATATTTTATGGAATTTAGGAAAGGGGTGCATGTGAAACCTAGTTTTGATTATCAGAATTGAGAACAATTGTGTTTTTGCAGATGTTAAGTCAAAGAATCAATGTACCAAACAAAGTTCTTCTTCTCCCATCCCAGAAGTGCTATTTCACTGAAAAGCCATGTTCTTTCCAGCAAACAAGAAAGTTGTGATGAAAAATGTCCTACTTGCAACTACTGGTTTTAATGTTCAGACTAAGAGTCTGGAAACCATTGAAACTGCTAAATTTGCTCACAGCAGCAGAGCAGGGCTGCAAGCTTCCTGTGATCCCCACCTCCTTTCATGGACCCAGAAATAGCTGCTGAAGTCCCAAGGTGTATTTAGCTGATTCATGAGAAATGCAATTAGGCCAGGATGAAAAAGTACTCATTAGTTATTTCTCAGATAGGTTGGGCTATGATTGTAGGTAAGAATGGCAATTTTGGAGAAGCTTTTGGTTCATAAGAAACTCAGCCAAATTGAACAGGCAATACCCAACTGTCTTCAATAACTGACTCTTAATCCACAAGTATCAAGTAATTTGTACTACACTTGTAAAGACTGATCTAGGCCAAAGAGTTTCCAGTGAGCCCAGTGCACAAGGAAATCCCAAATATGAAAGAAAGGCCTGCAAACAAGAACAGGTTTTAATACAGGTTTTATGATCTCCCTGGTTTTTCAGCCATACTGTGGAGTTGTGCAGCATTTCCACTCAGTAATAAGCTGTATGTGTCAATAAAGGATGTTCGCTTAATGGCCATGGAGAATTTAGTTACTGAGCCAATGGTCCAGACCTAGTAAACATAACACAATTTCTCTGTAAAATATATGAAGCATTTTACCAGCAAATTAATGAAGAAGAACGTTTCTTACAACTTCTCATCCAGTTATGTATCTCCACTATTGCAACAGACCAGTCGGAGAACACAAATAATTCACATGGGCACAATAACTGTCCCTTAAATCGATTATACCCTTCCCTCTACACATGATGAAAATGGAGTTCTTCCTCCTCCCCTAGGTTAGCAGGAAAGATTCAGAAAGTTTTAATAATGTAAAACATTATTGCTATTGGCAAGCTCCAGATTTATAATGTCTAAAGCCTTGTATTTTAGAAGACTCTTATCACTGTTTTGACAAGCTACCGTGGTTGCCACAGGCCTCTGGAATGCAGAAGGCAGAATGCTCTAAAGCTAAAGAAGTGCCTTTCTTTATCCCATCAAATAGCACCCACGACAAGCCAAGTTACAAATCGTCTAAAAGTGACATTCTCTTCTCTTAGTTGAATTGCTTATGGAAATTAAGGACCACAGGAATGGAACGGATCTCCTGAGTCATTAGATTTAATCCACAGACACCATGTTGTATAATCCTTTTCATAAAGGTATGGAGTTCCACCTTAAAAGCAGCTGTTCTCCTTCTGAACCCTCTATCTCATTTGTAGGCTGTTCCAGAATTTCATATAATTCATGGCCAGTTTAAACTGCTTTTTCTCATAAACTTCAATAGCAATTTTCTGTGTCCTATATTTATTCCTCTGCGTATTCATATTGTCCCTACATTTTTCTCCTCCAAATCATTTTTACTTCCTTATCCTTAAATTAGTCCTCCACTCCCCTAATGAGCTTCAGGAGCAGAGCAAAAATTAACTGTCTGTGGACATACAAAAGTACAAGGACTGCATCACTTCAAAAGTGGAAAGTACATGACATGCTGGGAAATCCTGAAACCTACTGGGATTCATGACTAACCCAGAGCTGCTACACCACTCTTCCCTACCCACCCTCATCAATAATTGCAGCTCAGAAAAGGACAAAGCAGGTGAATGTGGTTTTGGAGATCAACACTAGAAGCTCTCAAAAGACTTTAAACCAAGTTCAAAAGGGGGACAGGCCTTAGGGGTTTAGTGACAGGCTGTACAAGAGAAGTAACGTCTCTACAAGAACACACAGCACAGAGATTGGTGTATCACCCATGGAGTTCATGATGGATACAATACACAGGCTTCTGGGAGAAGAAGTGGAGGAAATCAGGGATGAGAAAGAAAAAAACCAGAGAGCATATAATCATGTTTGGTGAGTCAGTGTTGACTTTGATGCAGGAAAAACACACAAGGAAAATGAGCTTGCGTACTAAAGAAAGCTCCTTATTTGCTAGAGCCTGGAAACTGCAAAACAGTGAATGTCTGAACATCAGCCACACAAAGTACTCAATGAACAAACTAGTGCTGATCTGAAAGAGCAATTTTCGTTCTTTTCTGTCATACTTCTCATGGTTTGGGTGTTGGGGTTGGTTTGGGTGGGTTTTTTTTTTATTCTACCCAATACATTCCCTTATAAATTCTACCCTGAATTTCACTCTGCAAAGGAGTTTCAGGATGAAAGATCTGAAAAGCACATCTCCATCTCATATAGTGAACACATCTGATGCCCTGGGGCTGGGAAAGAAGTCTCAACACTCTTCCAGCATTTCTCATAAGTCCATTGTTAAGAAGCATTGGGGAATGACAGTGAGATCAAGAGAATCAGTGCATTTGCCAACCTGAAAGGTGAATGCTCATCAACGGCGTTTATGAATGATTTAGTATTCAGAGTGCACTTGGGACTCTCTTGTCATATCATCTGTCATGGGCACACACAAAGAAAGACATGTAAACTAGCAAATTAATCCTTTATATCTAGCTTTGTCAAATACGATGTCTCACTGCTGTGGTTCTGCCAAGCTTTACGAAATCAATCCTGAAGACACCACAGTAGGACAACAGCCACACATTTTACCTAGCAAGAGACTTGTTGCTTAAATATTATGTTCCAGAGACCAAAGTAGGTGAAGGATAAGGTCAGTACATCTCTTCTGGGGCTCTATAGCCAGAGTCTCTGCTCATTGTGGGAGGGGGGGTAGACTAGATGACCTTTAAAGATCCTTTCAGCCCAAAGCATTCTGTGATGCAACATATACCACCTTTTCTTCCCTCCTTGGGTACTTCTGAAATATAAAGCAAGGAGCAACCTCTTGATAAAATGAAATAGAAAAAGAGTAATTTCTACTGAAAAGAGAAGTCAGAGAAAAACAAAAGCCTTTAAGAGCACCAGGTCTGGCATAGCTTTCAAGACCAATCACTGCTAACATAGCTGATTACTAGTATGGTTTAGAAGTCCCCCTGAGATAGGTTTATTACTGCTCAGTTCTGCTGCAGGCTCCAACAATGACTATTCAGTGCCTCCTGATATCTGCAGTCTCTCTCCTCTGACAAGAAATATGGGGAGCTTTTTGTAACTTTACATGTTCTCTGACCATATATGAAATTCCCTCCATGTCTGCTTTCCCTCACTAACTAACATTCTTTGGTCTGAAGGGAGACAGCTCAATATATCTCATACATACGAAATTAATCTTCCTCACCACATTCTTGCAGAAATAAGATTTCTAACTGCCGAGTAGAAATACTGCTTTCAAGACTTAAAACCAGTAGTGTGTTCTCAGTGCTCGGTTAAAGCCTCAACTGAGTTACTTCTACCCTATTAATCCTGTGAAAGCAAGAACAAGATTTGCCCTGTTAGAAATTTTACTCTCCAGGTAAGGTGACAGCTAACAGCCCTAAGGACTGAGGTACATCCATGGATTTCTCAAGAGCAGCCAGCTGATACACATCACCTTCAGGCTAAACAGACCACCATTGCAGATGACAGACAGCTTCTAGGTTTATATCCATTAATATTAGTCTTACGAGACTTCCAGAAAAAGTGGCTGGTTTTGTGACATAGGTAACAGTTCATCTCGAGCTGAAACTCAAGACTCCAAACCTATTTTGCAGGCATATTTTCCCTCACTAGCTGGAAGTAGGCTGTTGTTTTTATGAGCCTTCCTCCATGTTAAGTGCTTTTTCAGTCTTTTGGTTATTGTATGGATAGAGTCAGCAAGAAGGCAGCTACTGAGCAGGACTGGCTCATTTGGAAGGAGGTAAGGGCAGTTCTGTGTCTGCTGCTGTCACCATCATGTGACAGCAGAGCCACTGAAGCAATCACATGACTTAAACAGTTCACAGCCCAGCTTTTACATGAGCTCTGTGAATAACACAGCAGCCAGCACCACGCCCACATGCTCTGCTGGCCATGGTAAGATGCAGTGGGTGGGTCAGCACATGATTTACAGAGAGGGCAGAAAGGAGACAGCTCTTGTGTATGGGAAAGATGGTTGAGGGCTGACAGGATGTGTAGAAAGAGCAGCCATGCTGCTAGACACTGCACAGCTATTGCCCTGACCCAAAAGCAAAGCAGCATCTCTGCCATAGCCATGGCTGAATCAGTCCTGACTCTTGGCCTTTGACTACAACTCAACTCTGTGCAGACACATGGAGAGGTAGCACACAATATGGTACTGGTGGTGTAGGACAGTAAGTACAGCTCTGTTCAAGCACCATTTCTGCGGAACAAAGAAACTACCCCTTGTAATTGGTCTACCAACTCTTGAACCCTCAAAGAACGTGCTTACATTGCAGCTGCCGCTAAACAACCCATGCCAAGATTGCCAAGAGCAACCGAGCACATTAGCCAACTCTAGCATTTTCTGAATGTTAACTATCGGCAGGTACATACAGAAATCATCAAGTAGCCACCAAACAAATTTGTCTATAGGTTACCTTGCTCTGTAATGGGCTCGCACTGCTAACTTTCTGGAAAAGTTCAAGAGCTGGTCTTGAAAATAGTCTGAAACCTAAATATAAAGGCACCTGAATGAACACAAAGATGTAAAAGAACAGGCTCTGCCTTCTTCAAAATGACAAACACCCAACTGTGAGTGTGCTTTACAAGCTGAAAATCACACCAGTATTCTAACAACCACAGGCTGCCCATGACTGTCTCCTAAGTTTATTTGCTTCCTGACTTCCTTCAGCTGAAGCTGCGTTGGTGCTTGCACACAACACAGTGAAGAGCAAACAGCAATGCAGATAGCAGGAGCTCTAGCGCAGGATACATTCTGCTACCACCCTTTTTAATTACTATTTGCAGTTCAAGGCTGCACAGATTACCTCCACCCACACAAGGTAATTTGAACACTTTTATTTTGTGTAACTATGTACTGACATGATGTTAACAGTTGCAATTTCAAGGAGAAAAATCCTTAGAACTGCACTTAAAGACCAAGCAGAAAAAAATCTCAGCTCTTTCCCTCTGGTTTCATAAAATCATTGAATAGCTGAGTGTGAAAAGGACTTCTGGAGGTCATCAAGTCCAACCTCCTTCTCAAAGAAGAGCTAATTTCAAAGCTAGATAAGGCAGCCCAGGGCCTTGCCCAGTTGAGTCTTGAAAATCTCTGAGGATGGAGATTCCACAACCTCTCTGGGCAACTGTTCCAGGACTTGAATTCTCTCTTTGTGATTTTTTTATTCTTTCTGTTCAGTTCAAGTTTCCCTTCTTGTACCTTGTGACCATTGCTGCTCATCCTTTTGCCGTGAAAAGCAGGTCTTCCCTTTCATTACCTTTTAAGACCACTATGAGATACTCCTTAGGCTTCTCTGGACTGAACAAATAATTGTCCCTCAGCCCTTTCTTCCACGAGGTTCTCCATTCCCCAAGCATCTCAGTGGCACAGCTGCTATTGCACCATAACCCTTACCATGGAGATGGCTCATACTGCCAAGGTTAAAGGGTTAAAAATTATCCCACGCAGCAGTGACATTGGGTGTAAGGCCTCATTCCCCAAGTTGATTTAAAAAATGCACTAACCTCAGTGAGGCCAAGTGCTCACCTCAGATCTGTGCCAGAACAGAACTAAAATTCACTTCAGGGGACCTGCAGGGTAAACAGGTGTCTCAGAATTTGGCACTGGAGAGGAAAACTGAACAAAACCTGTGATAAGGAATTGGGTAGCCATTTTCAGAGGGATACTTCACTGGCATGTGCTCCAAAACTGCATCAGGAAAACTAGAACAGAAAATTATATGTTTCGTTACCCAGAATTAGAATGAGAATGAACTGGTTTGTACAGCAAGAACAGATAACTGAGAGCTTGTCCACGATAACAAAGCACAACCCAAGGTTGTTATCCAATGCTAATCAGTACCAATATTCTGCACCATATGCCTTGTATGAGAATCTATTAAACCAAGCTAAACTCTTACTTCTGTACAGTAAGATTAGAAAAGCTTGTTTGGTTTGGTCTAGCTGTTTCAGTCAATGAGAATTACAACTACAATGATCAGAATATCAAGCCGAAACAAAAATCCAACTTCTGCTTTCAGGAAACTCTGAACCAGAACCAACATGTTGCCCAGACAGCAGATGAAGAAGTAAAATTAATGCACTGTGTTAGAGCTGAAATAACACAGAGTAGGACTAAGTGGCAGGAGGTAAACTGGGAGCAAGTCCTTTGGTTCCTACAAATATATGATTTACCTCCAGTTAAAGACTCCAGGGCAAAATTTCAGGAAGGTGAATTGCTGTTGCTGTACTGAAGTCATTACTTTAAATTCACTGAAAGTCCAGCTTTCAGGTTGTGGCTTGTAATATGCTCCAACTTGCTTCGTTTCAACCACACTGAGTAGGAAAGTTGGCTCTGAGTGTAAAGGTACAGACCTGATTCTCATCTCTACTCAGGTTTTATGTTCCCTGAATTTTCAAGAATTACTCTCAATTCATGCTGATAAATTAATTAATCTTTCAAATTAAAACTAGGCCTTTTCATTTAGCTCCTCTAACTCTCGCTCTAAGTCAGTCCAGTTTGGTTTAAGAAATCCCATGTAAGGAGACCACAGACCAGTCCATGCCTCCCACAAGTGGTCTGGCTGCCATCTCATCTATACTGACACACTGTTAGAGACACTACAGAGAAGTTAAATCAAAAACCCCAAGTGAAATGGTTCATTATTCATCAATCAGTATTGCAAATAGATTGAGTTTTTAATAAAGCACTCTGTTGCAACAACTAAACAGTTAAATTCCTGACAAGAAGAATGTTTAGTGTCTAAAAATTTGAATGAGAGTATGAAGAGATTAATAAAGTCTAAGAAGAAGAATTTACTGTGGGTTTCTGTCAAAAACTGCCTTTTGAGGTGTACTTCTCCCACAAACAAATGCAATGCAAATAGTAGGTCCCATAAGGCCTAGTTGATAGCCCTTACCCTAAACAGCACTCCTAAGGATTAGCATAGTTAAGTACACACTATCATGTACACACTGTTGTATATTCATTCACAGCAAGTATAATTCTCTTCTTAGACACTACCAAACCCAGCAACAGCCCTTATATGTAAATAGCAAGTTCCATCAGGTGGTATTTAAAGACATCTGTATTAACACAGAATGAACACACATGATGTATTTACATACCCCAAAAGCACAGGCTGTATGATGAGGCACCATCTAACATCCATGATTTCACAACAGTAAATATCAGAGCAAACTGAAACAAGATTCCTTTAAAATTTAGGCTCTTTGTGCTCCTACACAACCCCCACTTATAGATCTTTCTAGAAGTGTGCTGGCAGTAACTTTGCCTAACTCAGCACCAAAACAATTCCTGAATGCCCAGCAGACAAAATTAATGCCACTTCACCCCATTTTGCCAAGATCTAAAAGCTCTTTGCTTTAAATTTCCAGGCTCATAATATTACTTTGAACTGTATTATAATTCACAAATACAATGCACAGGTGTTTTCTTGTGTGAAATCCAACATCATTTCCCAAGGCCTGAGAATCCTATAACTGCAAGAAGTCGTCAATGCCACAGGTAATCCGATTAATTGCTGGAGGACCTGAGAGCTGGGTTATGGATTTCATCCCTGACTATGCAGCTTGCTATGATCTTGGAGAATCATCAAATCACCATACATTTCAGTTACTGGATCCTTGTGTTCAATATCACAGAATCATAGAATGGTTCAGGTTGGAAGGGACCTTAAAGCTCATCTAGTTTCAACCCTCCTGCATAGGCAGGGACATCCTCACTAGATCAGGTCACTCAGGGCCCCATCCAACCACCATGTGTGTTCCTCGTAAGTATTTTAAAAAACTCATAAAAAATACACTGATTAAATGTATCTTTATGAAATCTAATTTCAAAATTTATGTAAACATATGAAAAATTTATTTATTTTTTACTATGAGGGTGGTTGAATATGAAGTTGAATATGAACTCAGAGGAGTTGTGGCATCTCTATCTCTGGAGAGACTCAAATCCTAAGTGGAGATGGCCATGAGCAAATGTGCTCTAAATGACTCTGCTGTGAGCTGTAAGGCTGAACTAGATCTGCAGAGGTCTTCTCCAACCACCACTATTCCATGTTTTCCTCCTAAAGGCACGTATTTCCTCATATAGTTTCCTAGCTCCTGTCAGAATCGTTCAGCGATATTCTTTTTCATTATGTGATGCTCAGGAGCAGTCCATGATTAAAAATCACAAAACACAGCGCTGCTTAACTTATAAATTCTACAGCTAGATATCAAAACCTACATATTTGTGTATTCGTAGGTATTGCTAGCTCAGTGCAATTTCTACAGACCAAAGTTTCAGGGAAAAAAAGCCATTAGCTTACTAATGTGCTGTAATACACTGTGATCGCTCTGAATATTGCAGCGTGTAAACCACACTGAATTTGTCAGATGTCTTCCCTCAAGAGAATCTTTCAGTCAGCTAAATCTTAAGTGTTTTCTATCATCTTTCTATTTACAGATTCTTTATAATAATTCTAATACAGATTGTCCAGACAGCATTAATAAAACCTATCCTGACTTCCTTTAACCGGCACTTTACAGTTGGCAGGTTTCAAATCCCACGTTGTGGTACAACTTAGAGCATTCTTAGGTGTTTACGCACCATCATTTGTTGCTTAACAGAAGAAACTATTTGAGCTATCCACTTCACACCTCTATTTCTACACACATAAAAATAAGGTCATAAACCCAAGTCTCTAATATCGGACTCTTAGCTGATGGTCAGGATATGCAGGAATGTAAGAAAATAATGCGTGTCATTTGTATCATGGTTGAAAATTCAGCTGTGGAGCCATCAATTTTGAAAGCTCTGTACACACAGGAGTTCCCACATCAAATTGACTTCTCCATGAGCTACGCTTTCCCATTATTTTGTTTTGCCTTAGTCGGAAAGTCAGCAAATCATTCAACAGGAATGTTTTGGCACCTTCCTATTATCTGTGACAACATATCGGGTGGAAAAATGGCATTTGCAAACAAGAGAATGGAAAGATGCTATTTCTGGGTGTCACCGGGAGGTACTAGCAAAAGAATGAGTCTGTTCACAGACAAAGCTATCTTCATTTTCACCATAAGACACAACAATGATTAGCTTCAATCCTTGCCACCAGGCATGGTGCTAGTTTCACAAACTGAATGATACAAGGAGAGACGAACAGATGTGGAAGGCACTTGAATTCACAGAGGTTAAAAGGATATTTCCACTCACTTCCATGTTGCTTGAATGAGGCCCTACATAATCGTGTATGCTCCAGAACAAGCAAGTGTCTTGATAAAGCACCTTACACAAAAGCTGTTATGTGGCTGCAATAATAATCCATGGAAAACATACCTTTGCTGACTCACACCAGAAACCGATCCTGAGCCACTTCTCTGTGATGCAAAGTCTTGCTCACAGCCGGTTTATCTTCAGTGACTGCTGTTATGGAACACTGCTTGTACTGGTTTAGGGAAACCTTGTTCTAACAGTGAAGTCTCCACTTGTAGGTTAAATCCTGTATTCACTTTTCCTTCTTGCAGTGGTGCACATGCTCTCAGTTTCCTTCTCCTGCAGCTCACCACTCTGTGCTCTCATTTGTAAGGCAGGTTTTTCTCGGTCTGCCTTTCTCATGTGATGTCAGTCAGTCTGTTAAAATGTCTGCCATGAGCTGATCTTCACACTTGCACAGAGATCTGTTTAAATCAATAGATCGCATGAATCAGCTCACAGAATCATGGCACACATCAATCTTAATATGAAATATTTCCCATTGAAGGTAAGGGACAAGCAAAGGCACTTCCTTATTAGCTATGTGTAGATAAATAGTGAGTGACAAGTAAACACGACTACATCATAAGGATTCTCATAGGAAGCATTAATGTCTTCTTCCATACATCTTGGTTGTAATCCATTTTTTGCCTGTATCACTGGTCAAAGTTTTTTTCTTCCTATTCCCAAAAAAGCTAAAACTATGTTGCCCATACTTAACAGAACATAATTGTGATGTTGTAAGAAGAGGGGTTTTACAACAGCTGCCACAAAAATATACTTCCAACCCTAGAAAAGTTCTGTTCCACCAACAAATAAACACTACTTTGTTTTCTATATATTCTTGTTTGTTTCATTATAACTGTGGTATTTCAGATTCCATTTCAAATGCTTCCTCTCAATGATAAGTAATTACACGTTGCAAACTCCAAAGAAGGGTTTGGAGGAAGACAATAATTTGGCACCAGAATCATACGATCACAACTACTTGTTTGCTTTCAACAACAGTATGGCACAGGGCAAAGTATTTTGGGCATTTCCCAAGTCTGCTACTTCTCGTCACAAAAGAATGCTAATTATACAAAAACACCAATGCTTTCCTATTTTCCTTTCCTGTTCATCGATTCTCTAGTATTTAGGTGCTAAGGACATCATCACCTTGTTTTGCAACCCTGTTTGACTTTGTATCTCAGATAACTTTTGTGACAAGCTTCTCAGGGTACTTTAGCTCTCTCAGATCTAACAGCCATCTTACCAAGTACCAAGTCCTAGGAAATTCATTATCCTGCTATTATTCAGCCAGAACAGCGGTGGCATGAGTGACTCCTCTCTTCCTGCTGTAGCTACTCACCATTTCCTGATAACTCTTCCTTTATGAGCTCACTGAAACATTTTCTTTCATTTTTCCATGCTCTGGGCATCCTCCCTTCTTTGGTTAGAGACAGGCAATTTGTTACCCTCGCTTTCACTTCCAGTTACTGCTGCTAAAACATTCCCTTTTGTCTCCCAGTTTTTCACACAGAGGAGCCTTTGCACAGAGTTGTCCTTGCATTCACCTTTGGTTCACTGTCTTTCTCTCCCTCCTCTCTCTCATACTTTGCTTTCACCCTTTTCTCCTTTAATTCTCCCATCTGGACAGGCTAGAGAGCTGGGCAGAGAAAAATTTAATGGGACAGAATGTCCAGAAGGACACAGAGCTGCTAGAGGGTGTCCAGCATAGAGCAATGAAGATGATGAAGGAAGCAGAGCAGCTCCCTTATGAGGAAAGGCTGAGGGAGCTGGGTCTCTTGAGCTTGGAAAAGAGGAGGCTGAGGGGTGACCTCATTCATGTCTATAAATATGTGAGGGATGGGTGTCAGGAGGATGGAGCCAGGCTCTGCTCAAGGTCATCTAGTAATAAGATAAGGGGCAATGGGTGCAAGCTGGAACATAGGAGGTTCCATATCAGTATCAGAAGAAACTTCTTCACAGTGAGGGTACCGGAGCATTGGAACAGGCTGCCCGGGGGACTGTGGAGTCTCCTTCTCTGGAGACATCCAAGACCCACCTGGAAGTGTTCCTGTGCAACCTGGTCTAGGTGATCCTGCTGCGGCAGGGGGATTGGACTAGATGATCTTTTGAGATCCCTTCCGATCCCTAATGATTCTACCATCTTAGTACAGGAATTCCCTCCATTTCTCCGTTTACCAAATTATTCTCACCCATCAGCTTGTTCTTCAAGAGACAATGCAGCCCTTTAGAGACACCTTTCATGGACCTTGGTGCCAACGGGCGGATTCAACTGCATGCTCCTTGGGGGAACTGTATTATTGACTGTACAGTATCTACAGTATTTGCACAGCACTGGACAGACTGCCTAAACAATCCGTAACAAATCAATGGCACAGCTATGACAACACTGTTGTAGCTTTCCAGAATATAATAAACTTTGGTTTAAATCTCATTTAATCTGAGAGATAATTAAAGCAGTGGAAACCAGAGCATCCACCAAAACCAAAAGAAGTGATTGAATGTGACGTAGCGCGCTTGGAATGCCTCCCATGCTTGCATTGCTCTCTTGGGATGGGAAAAAGGAGAAGGCGGCAAAACAATAAGAGTAATGAATAATCACATATTTAGCAAACACATTCAGCTCAGAGTTTGTAATTTGTGCGAAAATCTGGATTTTTCAGCAATTTCATTTCAGCACAAAGATATTTCCATGTAAAGGCAATTAAAATCGGAAAAAACATGTTTCCACAAGATCTGTTCTCGGAAGCTGAATGAAAACAATAGCAACACATGTAATATTTCTATTTTTTCCAAAAGACTCAGGTACACCACATCAGTTGATGACAGTTACAAGAACCCTCCCAGGCAAACGAAGGTCACTGGGATTTGCTTAAAACTTAAAACCTTGTTTTCCATGAAATACCAAGGAAATACGCTGAGACCACAAGCACCTCTTCCTAAGTTTGACAATGGCACAAGTCCTTCTGCACCTCACTATTGACTCACACACCGCTGCCGCCCAAGGGACTGTGCACTCTAAAACAAGGAAGGAGTAATCAGGAAAAAGACTTTTCTCCTCTTCAGAGTATTCGTGAAAGTATCCTCCATCCTGTCAAAACTTACAGACTCAGATTTGTTTGGGTTGCAAACACTAAGGCAACTCTATTGACAGTGTTAATGTTATCTAAACACTGTAAGGTGTCAACCAAAGTCTGTAAAACACAGATCAGCTCATGGAGATTTCTCTAATTATTGGATGTGTCTCAAAAGAAAAGTTGGATATTCTTCTAGAGCTTAGGAAGGAACATCTTTTAATTCATCCTAACACCTTTGGAGAGAGCTGATACTCTGAAGACAGCCAACCGTTTCAGAGAAGGAGTATTTTAGAATGCATCCAAGAAGTGACTCACTGGATTTGACTGCCATTTTGTTTACTGGTGTGGAAAGCAGCAAAGCAGTAGGTGTAATAAAGCAGGCTTTGAAGAGAAATGTATTCTACTGTCTCCTTATCGATGGAATATTTTGCTCAATGAGCGCTCCAAAGAGCTGATTCAGTATTGCTAACAATAAAATCACTTTACAATGAGACAAAATAATCGATCTATCAAAAAGAAACCATGGGTTGGGATTATTCAGTAATGCATTTCTTGGGAATTAAGACATTTTTGCTGCATTGATTCCTAAAAATTGCAGAAGGCTGGATAGTTGAGAGTGTTTCTTAATCCTTGATCCATTTAACTCTTCAAATATCAAATCCTAACAATCCAAATCTCACTGGCAGACTGGAAACCCTCCAGCTACTTCAGAAAACATTAAAACCTGTTATGTTTTATGTAAGCACAATGCTTTGTCCTTAGGAATTCACCATTATCAAACCACCCAGCAGAACGCATGCACACACACCATAAACTTCTTTGAGTTTCAGACTACCGTAAGATATTTTTTATTGAACAGTAAGTCAATACTAAACTGGTTAGCTGGCAAGTTCATAATCACCAAAGGTAATATTCACGGTTCAGGAGATGGAGTCAGTCAAGAGCTAGACATGCATGTGTTATCTCCATTTTCATTATAAAAGCAACAACACTCAAAATAGCCAACACTGGTACCTCAAATGGGAATCCTCTCAGCCAGAAGAGCCTTTGGCTTCAGACTACTCAAACTGCACCAGGATTTTTGATCATAATTGACATTTCAGAAATTATCACTCAATACGAGCAACACTTATTAACCATGCTGAGACTTACTGTATCATACCAACTGGGCATCACCAAGTTCCAGGTTAGCATGAAGCACAGTGTTACACAAAGGAGCGAAACCAAACAATGAGCAATGTCAACACAATAAACTGGAACAAAAGCCATGACCAGGGCAAAACCAGACCACACGCCCAACACTCAGCATCCCTCTGGGAGAAATGACTACCACACAACTTCTATGAGATGAGACTTGGGGGTCTAAAAGACAGTAACAACTACACTTACGTTGGCTACGAAGCCAAGGTGTGAAGAGCTGGTGTAAGCAAACCCTACCAGCACTCCTCTGTATCAAGAAGGGTAATATTGAGTGGATGATGCACCCTTTACCTGAAGAAACAAATCCTTCACAGCATGAAGCTACAGGAACAACACTTGACACTCAAGCAGGCTTCACAGCACATGGCCCTTTGCTTCATGGTGGCTGTGGCGTCCAACTCTAGGCCCTTTGCCACACAGGTCCTGTTGGTGGACTTGATCTCTAAGGTCGTCTCCAACTTGAATGAATCTGTAATTCTGTCTCTTCAAGATCTGATCACTCCTGGTGCAAAGTGGGGTGCTCTCTTGGCATCTAAGCTAGTTTGTCTCTGACCATGGCCAAGCTGGTACAGAAGACCTCCTCAAGCTGGGACTGCCTGAGCAGGAGGCAATGGTGGATAAAGGCAAGCAGAAGGTGAAGATTTTGCCCAGTTCTTGGTGCCATCTTCACGGGGATCCCTCACTCAGGTAGTGCAGGGCCGTGAGGCCATCAGCAGCCATTTGGCGGCCATTTTCCTCAGAGGAAAGGCCCAGAGGGCTCTACTGGGGTAACAGCCACAGCTTCGTGGCACCCGCCAACCCACGGAGGCTTCAAAATGGCAGCCACTCACTGTCGCCACGTGAAGCCCAGGTGGCGGCTGGCCCGTGGCTTCCATTTCCTGCTCAAGGCTGGCTAATTTGCAAAATGGCTGCAAGGGAGCCAGAGAGGCTTCTTCTCGCCGTCGGAGGGTGGCACGAGGTGGCCCCGACACCCACAACCCTCCCTGGGGCTGCCCCTCCTCCTCGAAGGGCTCCCGGGACGTTCCCGCCGTCTCCCTCTGCCCGGCCCTGGCCGTGGGGCGGCCATAGCTGCCCATGGGCAGGGGCCGGGACCGGGGAAGCGGCCCCGCGCCCGCCTCTCCCCGCCGTGACCTTGGGCGGGCGCCGCGGCCCTCCCCGGCTGCCCGGACGCGCCTTCCACA
>VZRI01008868.1:362672-485044 GCA_013397515.1 Upupa epops | reverse complement strand
GCGGCTCCCGGCTCTGTGCGCCGGAGCTGCTGCTGCTGCTGCTGCTGCTGCTGCTGGTTACGCCAGCCCCGGCGCCTGCCTCTGCCTCTGCTCGCCTCTGATTCTGCGCACAGGCAGCCCCAAAGCCTGTCATTCTGCAAAACACAGTTTACTCAACAGAGAGAGCGAGGGGGAGAGCGGGAGACAGCGCGGAGGAGCCCAGTCCCGCACCCCAGCATGGCTTCGGGGGACCTTTACGAGGTAGCGGGGAGCAGGAGGGGGCCGCGGAGCGGGAGGCGGAGGAGAGGTGGGGGGGACACCCGGCCGGGGCCGCGGAGGGCAGCGGGGGCGCGCTGGGGATCCGCGGAGCCGCGTAGTTAGCCAAGAGCAGAGGGACCCACCGAGGGCAGGGCAGGGCTGGGCTGGAGAGGAGAAGGGCTGGAGGGGGCGCCGGGCTTGGAGGGGGGGGACGACGACACCAGCGGGGATGGAGCGGCTCCCCCCCTCCCCGCTGCCTCTCTCTTTCTCTTTCTCTACTTTCCATCGGGCTCGGTCTCAGCAGGCCTTGCGGGAGGGAAGGAGGAAGGAGCGGAGGGGAGTCAGAGTTAGCGGTAGGATGGGGAGGCGATCGCGGCGCGGTGAGCCCGGAGAGTGGAGAAAGTCCAGGTAAAGTCACAGGCGCTCTGGACGTGCTGAATGTGCAGATTAGTGCGAAAAAATGCGCCGCGGCGCTGCCGGCAGGCGCAGGGATGGAGGCGGCTCNCCGGGGATGCGGGGTGGGGCCGGCCCCGGCCCCCCGCAACCCGGAGTGCGGTGCGGGTCGGGTCCGGCCTCACCCCGGTCTCTCCGCCCGCCCCGGCGATGCATCGGGCCGCCCGGCTTCCAGGTCGGGGGAAGGAGGGGAGAAGGAGCTGGCAGGGAGTGGGCGAGACCCAGCCAAAATTTGACCTCGGGCACCCAGTTGTAATGCCCGAACTGAGAACAAGTCTCGCCACTCTTCCCGTGCCAGAGAAGAAAGAGGGAGAAAGCAGAAATTAAAAATCAGACAGACTGGACCCAGGTGTCCAGATACCCACAAGCAGAAGCAGAGAGGAAGTCTGCACCATCAATAGACAAACGAGACTGGATGTCCTGCAGCAGCTCGGGCTCTGGAGCACCTCCTCGGGCTCCACATTTCCTGGTGAAAAGGCAGTTAGGGGTGTGGATGTCTTCGAGGGCTAGGACAAGGCATGATCTCCTTCCAGTTGGAAGGTTTTGCCGATGATTAGGCAGTGCTCAAACATCAGGATGTGCTTGGGTATGGAATTGCTGCAGGGGTTCTTGGACATGGCTGGACTTATTCTGCATTTGATGACTTGCTCCCCATTTGATGATCATCATCAGGTGTAGGGTCTTAAGTGCAAAAGGTGGAGGACCCGGCAGATTTCATGTAGGCAGTTTTCACTTTGTTGTGGTCTTTCAAGTCTTTTACAAAGGTCATAGTTAAGGGATGACATTGCTCTGTTAGGACCTTATTTCTCTGAATGGGACACAGACCTCCTTTCAGGTGAATAGCACCTTACTCTCTCCTGTGTGGTGTTCAAATATTGGAAGTACCTGATGATTTGAATGATACCATTGACCTTTCCACCACCATTTTATGGTGTCTATCATATTACTTTGCAGTTTTAAAGCTATTGCATGTCAGGTGTTGTGACAAACAGGATGTTGTGACTCTGGTCTAGCCAGCAGCCATTCTGTGAAGAACATCTTTGAGCCAAAAAATCTAGCAATATCATTTTATATTTGTGACTTCTGGGCTGCCTAGAGGATCTCTGCCTGGTCTTGTCTAAGTTTTCTTTGGGTGTTTGGATTAGTTGTTGAAAGAAATACAAGTATCTCTCAGGCTAATGGTAGCCATGATGGTTTAGCTCCTATTCATCACATCAGAATTCACCATTTTTACGATCTTCATGTTGCTGTGGGACAGGGTGTTTGGCAGTTGGATGTGGTCTGTGCACTGAGTACCACTGCATGGCATATGTTTAATAATCCAGCACAGAGGTGTCTGGGGAAAAGCACACTTAAAACCCAGTTTGCAGTCAACTTTACGCCGAGTCACTTTGCAGGTGTTTGCATGGATGAATGTGAGGTGTTAGCGTGGTGGTTCAAAGCCTTTGAGCCTTTCTTTGTTCCTCCATGTGGACTACTTTTGCTTATCAGTGTATAACATGCAAGAATCTATCCACCAGAAGAGATAAGTGGAAACAGGGCTGCTCGTTCCTTATTGCATGAGGTGTTTGGAACAAACATGTCAGCTGACCATGGTGTAAAATCTTCATCTATGTTTTGGGCACAGGGGGAAAAAGCATGTGCAGGGCTTCAATTATCAGTCTGTGTACATTCCATGAAATTCACTATGACAGACATCAGAAGAAATTTCTAGAAAGCTGAAGGTTTTGTCTGTCTAGTAGGTGGCAAGCATGGAGATAGTAGTATCTTCATTTTAAAAATGACCCAGCCTTTGCCTCCTTGCTTGCTCTTGTCCCAGAAAACCAACCACATCAAAGGGACTCATCAGACAGAAGCTCTTAGAGCAGTGATATCCCATACCAGTTAGTGCCTGAGATGAAGTGCTTTGTGCCTTCAGAGCTGACTCCTCCACTCTTGCTTGGGTACACCATTCGTTTCTGTCCTGAGCAAATAAAACATGATGTGAATGACGGGATGACCATCGGTTTCAGGAATTTAGCTTGAAATACATTGGAGCTATTGGTGTAAAGAAATAATTTGGGGCTGAGCATGGCATCCAAAGGAAGAAACTACACTCTTGATTTCCCTTTGACTCCATGAATAATGTCAGAGTCCTGCAAGGATTCTTACTGAACTTCAGCACCTAAGACAATAATTACCCCTGCAATTGGGGGTATTTAATAGTGGTTGCAAAATGTTTTTTATTAAAGCAAATCATTATCTGGGAACCATAATAAACTGCATTTAGGAGTGCAGTCTGTATTACCTGTACGCACTTGTCATGTTTTGGTGGCACTCAAGAAACTTGAGTGTAAAATACTATCATTTTGGAAGTAGCTGTGTGTATTTATCCAGTCGGTTCGTTCATTTTCTACCGTCGTGTTACTTTCAAAGGCTTTTCAACCTTTTAAACTGCAAGATAAACTCAATTAATATCTTTCTATTGAAGTAAAAGAAGATCACAGATAAAATAACCTCAGCATTTGCTTATTTAGGTCCCTTTTTCTGGTTAGAAATGGCTTCTAATCACCTGAAATACCCCCTATTATATTTATTTTTGTAGTCTGAAGCAGGTACCAGTTTATTCTAGAAGCAAAAGGACACCCATTGGGAATTACGGGTTTAGCAGTAGTCAGTTCTAGATTGAAGTATTAGAACCAAGATGCTTTACATCAAAAGACAGTTAATTCTATTACACCATAGAAAGTAGTTTTCTTTTCAAGTAAATATATTTCTTTTGCATTAATGTTAAGGAATGCTGGAGATAACTTCAGTGCAGTTATCAGGCTGTGTAAAATAGTGCTTTGTCTTTGCCTGACTTCCATCTGGTTTAGTCTTCAAGCTTTTCTGAGCAAGCAGAAGACTCATGGAATATTCTTTTTTCCCCTCTTTCTCCTAAGAAGTAACCTGTTAAATATTAAAGAACTATGTGCATATTCCTTATAGATAACAAACTGAAAATAAAGGACTTGGCAGAAGGGTATTCACAGTGGCCTTCAGCAAGGCAGCCCTGTTGTGCTTTATCATTCATATACATTCTGGGATGTGTTGATAGGAAATCCTTGTTAATTCTGGGAAAAAACCGAAGGGGTAGTGCATTTACTCTTAAGTGTGAAGTTTGTTGATTCACATTAAAGTTGTTGTTAGTAACTTGAAGTAATATGTTGTGTTTTCCAAGTACAAATAACATAACAGTTCTCACATTATCTAAACCCAAATAGTTCTCATACAAAAGCTCTGATATTAGAACTGTGTGAGATGGCTTTAGAGGGGAAAAATTCATTGTGAACAGCGCAACTAACTCTAATTCTCCTAGCACAGAGAGTTCCATTTGCTGCCATAAAATTCCATTTGCTTGATGAATAAATGAATCAGTTATCAGTATCATGAGATGCTTATAAAGCTTACTCTGGTGTTTTTTTTTGTTCAATGTTTTGGGAGTTTATATATAATGAACACAATTAGACATTTAAGAATGATGATGATGATGATGATTTTAAGAAGTGGACTTGTTACAGTTGGGTTAATAATTGGACTCAATGATCGTGAAGGTCTTTTCCAACTTGAACTGTTCTATGATTTTATGATTACATTACAAGACCTGAGGTAAGTGATCTAAAGAGAACTCTCTGAAGGGAACTTCTATGTGCGTGTATTTCTGGCTTGTAGTAACAAAATCAGTCTTTCAAGGTCTTGCTTCTTGTGGAAAGGTTTGGTTTTTAACAAATGGCATCTCAAGTTGTGTTAAACCAAAGTTTAGGTCAGGCACTAGGAAAAACTTCATGGAAAGGGTCATCAGGCCTTGGAACAGGCTGCCCAGGGAGGGGGTTGAATCACCATGCCTGGATGTTTCTAAAAGTTGTGCAGATCTGATGCTCAGAGACAGGGTTTAGTGGTGGCTTTGAGACAGCTGGGTTAATGGTTGGACTCAGTCTTAAACCTAAACAATTCTGTGGTTTCACAAACAGAAAACAGTGACATGAAGTAGGATCTGGGGAACACAGGACAGAGATTAGCACCTGAACAGCAGACTGGGAGAGTGATGCTGACTTCAGAAATGCTGGGCTTATTCCCACCAGCTAAGCATCCGGTCATCTTTAAGTATTACCTGGGTTTGTTTAGTGGAAAAGCCTTACTAACAGCTCTGTGGAGGAATCAGCCATTTCATGATATGTTGTCAGTGATCTGTTACCAACATCAGATGTCCTCAAAATAAGGAGACCTGTGAACAGTGCTATCCTGAGTTGGTTAGAATCTAGAAGTCTTGCTGCCTGATGAAAATTTTCAGGACACTGTTCCAGACTGGGTGTGATTTGCAGCACAGGCAGTATTCTGCAGTCCTAAAGTGAGCAATTAACCACACAATGTATTAACTGAGGTATAACCTCCAACACTGTGTCCAGTTCTGGACCCCTTGCTTCAAGAAAGATACTGAGATGCTGGGGTGGGTCCAGAGGAGCAGTGAGCCTGGTGAAGGGACTAGAGGGTAAGTCTGATGAGGAGAGGCTGAGGGAGCTGGCATTGTTCAGCCTGGAGAAGGGGAGACTCAGGGGGGACCTTCTCCCTCACTACAACTACCTGAAGGGATGTTGTAAACAGGTGGGAGTTGGGCTCTTCTCCCAGGCAACTAGAGACAGGACAAGACAGCAGGGCATGAAGCTGCACCACGAGAGAGTTAATTTGTATGTTAGGAAGCCCTTCCTCGTGAAAAAGGTTATCAGACACTGGAATGGACTGCCCAGAGCAGTTGTGGCGTCCCCATCCTGGAGTTAAGAAAAGAGTAGATGTGGCACTTAGTGCCCTGGTCTAGATTGTGGTGATGTTAGGTCATAGGGTGGGTTGAATGGTCTTGGAGATCTTTTGCAGCCTCAGTAATTCTGTGATACTGTGATGAAATCAACAAGAAGTTAACTTGAACTCCCTTTTGCCCAGTTCTTGTAGGTCTCTAGATGAAAGATACTCGCTGAGTTTCAAAAGCATAACTGGGTAACTGCCAGTATTCATGATCTTACAAAGAAACTCCAGTGTCAGCCACATAAGGACATTACAGCACACGTAAGGACCATCATGTTTACCTACACCTCAGTCTGCAACTACAATTCAGCTTCCTCATTTTATTGTAAACTGCTCAGCGTGTTTTGGGATACTGAAGCCAATTGATTTCTTACGCCTGTTACCGTTGTGTTACAATCTTGATGAAGTGTTTTATCTGGATCAAGTGTGGTTTCTCTCCAGATACACTTCATCAGGATACTCCTGCTTGGAAGGGCTACCAAAGATACATGTTTTTCCACTCTAAACACATGCACTGAGGACTCTCACACCATCCAAGAGACATCACTGAACACGGTTCCCTTTGTCCAGGTTCAGTCTTCAGTCCTGTCCAAAGACTTCAGCAACACAACTTTTTGCAACACTGTCCAAATCACAAATGCAGTGGCTTTAGTTTGGGTGGGTCTTTGGTTCATAATTCAAATCCAGCAATAAACTGATTGTCTAGGAATCATTCCTGAAAGTTAAAATATTTAGAGAGAAGCAGTTCAAATAATGGCAAAATTTAAATGTGGTCTAATATTGCAATAAATTGGCTACTTAATGTTTTTTTTAACTCAATGGTGTAATTGTGATGGGCATCCATGCTGTAAATAGCATTGCTTTGTCCATTCATTCGACTTCTAGCAGTATTCTTGGCTCTGGGCGTTTTCATCAGTGCACTGTTTTTTGTTGTGGCTCCTTCCCCATGTATTTTTCAGACAATTTCTGCAGCATATTTTCTGAGAGTGAAAAAGAGTAGTTAAATAGTTAACTGTTCCTTGTGCTTAAGCAATGAGAACATGTATATCAAACATTTGAAGTGAAATATTTGCCGTGTGGGGCGACTGGTGGTGGGGTAAGTGAATGCTGATGTGATTTACATGTATGCAGATAAGAGGTTTTTGAGAAAGAGGAAAAGCATCCTCTTGGCCTGTTGAATGCCACAGTCACACTTTTTCTGAATTAAGAAATCTTTACACAGGTAATACTGCAAAGCTGAAGGGAAACCATCTGTTTTCTTCTATTTCACAGATAAAATGTAGGTTCCAGTACTATTTCAATGCTGCCTTGCTATCGCAGAATTATTGAAGCTGGAAAAGATCTCTTAAGACCATCCAACACAGCCTATGACCTAGTATCACCACAACCGTGGCACTAAGTGCCACATCTAGTTTTTCCTTGAACACCTCCAGGGATGGGAATTCTGCCACTGCCCTGGCAGTCTATTCCAGTGCCTGATCACCCTTTTGGGTGGAAAGGGAGGAAGGGCTTCCTGACATCCAACCTAACCCTCCCCTGGTGCAGCTTCAGGTTCTGCCCTCTCATCCTATCACTAGTTGCCTGGGAGAAGAGCCCGACCTCCACCCATCAGGTAGCTGCTAAGAGAGAGAGACTGATAAGGTCCCCCCGAGTCTCCACTATCACAGTATAAAATATTCCTGTGAATCTCTTAGCCTCTCAAAACTTTCACAGTAAGTTGCTATGACTGACCTACATAGGGAAGAGGTTGACTCCTGCAGAATTGTTAATAGTTGAGACATGACTGGTAAACTGTAACCAAACACTAAAACAAAACCAGTATTGGATACATCTGTCAGAAAAACACTTCTCTTGGAAACAGCAGTTGCCCCACTTGGGCTTTGCTAGATTTCACACAGACCACTCAGAAAACCCTCAGCCTGTTCCTTCAGAGGGGCAAAACAGGAATGCCAAGGATATTGTCTTCTGTAAGTCACTTTGCAGCATTTGTTTAGATTTTGAGGGGTTGATTTGAGACCATCTTAGAAGAACATAATCGCTTACATGTGCTCAGCACCCAGTGGATTAGGAAGGGACGCAAGGGATTGCACAGCTCTTAAGTCTGAATGAGCTCTATTGCATGGAAATTAGTAACACCTGTCAAAAGAAATACAAGCAGCAGGTGTATGTGACCGTGTCCTGGTTGGGAGAAGAGTAGCATGAGTTTTTAGAGGACAGTCACATCTCATGGAACTCGTAGTCAATATGTGGACAAGAAGGGTTCTGCCTGGTGGAAATGGATTTCAGAGACACCTGCCAGGGAGTACTTGCAGGAGTGGCTGCTAATGAAACCAGGCTGAGGTCCAGAGGGATGGCCATCTCTTAGACATCCTTGTTCACAGGAAACGGTGAAGGGTAGTTACAGTAGTGTCACAGCATCAGTCTAGGGACCTGTGTTGCACAACAGACTCATCAATTATTTGAAAAGGACTGCCATTACCTGCTGATAACTTCTAGATATTGTTAGCATTGTCAAGAGGGAGGTTGACAGTGAAGAGCTGGTTGAGAGCAGCTGAAATAGGTGGTGTTTATAGATGCCAGCAATTGATCAAAGGAAAGATAATCCTGACTATCCATGCATAGCAATGAGCCCTGAAGAAGCCATTACTGTTCAGGAGAGATGCTGGAACCACTGTGGAAATTTTTTGGGTGTGTTTCCATTAGTATTTAAATGTGGATGAGGTGTGAGCTTATGAAGTGAACCTCTCAACGTTCCTCCCCAAAGTTTATGCCAAAAGAACCATCTTGGAGAGCAGCAACCTCTCTCCCTTCAGATGAAATTAAACTAGAAACCAGACTTGTTTATTAGAGGCAAACCTCAAGCTAAGAGAATTTGAGTGTTAGTAAAAAAGAAGTTGAGGAAGAACTGGAAGTTGATTCTTGCCATGTCAGGGGGGAAGGTTGTGCTTCCTCACTGGCAGCACTGCACCCACTTAAGAACACAGGACTAGAAACGGTGCTGAGAAGGGCCAATAGGGCCACAGTTTGCTCATTATGGAATGGCTGTTGGTGAAAAGTCACGACAACTTTCTGGCTGGCAGAAGGGCTTAGGGAAGGTATGAATGGTATGGAAAACAGAAATGGGGGGTGACGAGTTAATTCAGTGATGAACACTGTTTCCCATTGCACGGGAAAAGGGAAGCAGCAAATGAAATGATTAGGCAAATGACTGAGACAAAGAAGTTCTTCACAGTATTTAAACCTTGGAACTCACTGCCATGGGATCTTGTGGAAGTGATAACTGTAAATGCTTTTGAAGCAGGTAAAGCAGCTTCTTGGAGGATGGATCCCCTTTACAACTTTCAGCACAAAAACCTCTTTAAACCACTAATCACCAGAGGCAAGGAGGGTAGAGCAAGGGCAGCACCTACTCTACAGATGCTGCTTCCTAAGCATCGAATACTAATTTCTATTAGACTGTACAACATGTTGATCTAAGTAGACCTTTAGTCTGACCTCATATGGCAGTTCTTAGTTGTGTACTTCCTACAGTCATTAAACAAACATAGGTATTGACTAAGATGTTGATACACTCCGCAGAGATCACAAACATACTTGCCTTACACGCTAAGTTCTAATTGCCAATCATTGTCAATTAGTATCCTTGCAAACCAAAGAACACACCCCAGCAGTGGGTTCAGTTTGTGACACTGAGTTTCTCTTCTAGACACCTTGCAGTCTAGACCTCTAACAAGATGCAACAGGTGGCAGAAGCAAACAGAAGAGCAGAAGAGAGGAGGTGATGAAGTAACAGTGACTCAAACATGCATAATAAAGATGGAAGTTTTGGCTCGTGGCCGTAGCTCTGGCTAATAACTGGGATAAAAGGGATAAATGAGAAAACATTTGAGTAAATGCATGGAAAGAGGCAGAGGATGGACTCGGTTATTATTAGAATGTTCTGTTCCTGTAGGAAAACATTTCTGCTGAGCAAAACCAGCCTTCAATCAGAAAAATATGTCAGCACCTGTAAGGGTTTATCCACAACTTATCTGCGTGTACATTTTTGGGTGGGCTCTCTGTGATTCCTTCATGCAGTGCAGGGCTGCTGATACACAGTCATCAATCTGTAAAGGCCTTACCTGACTACAGACTGGGGAGACACCATCTTGCAACAACCCATCAGGTTGCTACTGTCATGTTCTGTTGGGTTTTTATCCAGAAAAATGATTACTATGAATATACTGAAATATAAACAGTCTCATTTTATCTGGTCAGCTCATGTTGTCAAACTCTTTCAAACACACAAAGAGCTTTATAAGGACTGCTTTGTAAAATTTGTTAAGCTATGGTAATGGGGTTTCCTTTAAACATTACGCAGCTGAAGTTTGCTCTAATATTTTTGAAGCCTTAAATTATTTCCTTTTAAAGAGAAGGGACTGTTTTGCAAAATTAAGAATTGCATTATTGCATTAACACAGCCGGTGAGTTTGTCTTGCAGAGTGTGTTTCGATAGGTTTCAGGTGCTGTAGGAAAATCTGAGAGAAAAGGTGCTGGGGAATTCCTGCTCTATAGGGTTCATGTAGAAGTGCACAGTGATGCTTATTGGGCTCATAAGGGGATTCTGAGGCTGCAAAGATGTTGATCGCAAATTTTTATGGTGATTAATGTAAGAGAGGATGGATTAGTGAATCCACTACGTATGTGACTGCATGAATTTAGGATGACACAGCATGAGGAGTCCTTTGATGACAACTGATTGAACTTAAGCAGAGGAAATAGCAACCTTTCACATTCAGCTTAGCTTCAGATTAAAGAGGAGTGTGACTCAGGTATCAAAATCCATACAGGGAGTAGGATGGAGACTTTCTGCATCCCAAATTAAGTATGAGGAATTACAGGGAAGACTACATTTATGTACCAAAATGCCTTCACATGACTCCAGGTGACACAACCTGGAAGTTCCTGTAGGAATAAATGCTGGCAGGTCAGAACAATGTACTAGAATAGTCAGAGAAGGAGACCATAGAGATGTTGAGGAACTGGACAGTGTTGTCTCCAAGCAGTCACTGTTATATACCTCATACTACATTATGCTGCAGATACCTAGATTCCAGCTAGATTATGCTGGAAACAGTGATAACAGTAACAGGAACCCAAAAGAAGCAGTAGGTATCAGCTTTGGCTCTTTGGCATCAGAAGAGGTGCGTTTTTATTGTTACTATATTTTAAGTTTTACGGTGGAAATGCAAACTAACTGCTTCTGTGTCTTTATAAATATATATGTATAAAAAACCCCAAAGTGTGAGACAGGCAGGCAATGAAATAAGAAACAGGCAATTCAGGCTGCAAAACTTAGTAACACTGAATGTTCCCCTTACTTACCTTTATGGCCTGATAATGTCTGCTGTACAATAGAAGCCCTAATAGGCTGCGCACTGATGATACACAGAAGATGCAACAGAAACACCGGAGAAAACTCTGTTTGATAATGTATTACATATACCAGGGCAGTAGCATCTCTTTCACTTTACATTCACAGACACACTTGTGTTTCTTAATAAAATAGAAAGGGTGAGGCCCTTAGCTAGTTTTTATGGCCTTCTCACTGTTGCATTTTATTTGCCTCTTGGTGTCAAGAACAGCAATCATCAATTAACTGTGGGAATTGGGGGTCTCAGAGCAAAAGCGTTCAGCATCGCAGGGCTGAGCAGTGGTTGGGATCAGCTCCTTCCTCTGGCTTCCTTTGGTTTATGACCTGCTGTGGCGTTTTGTACATAGTACTGATGTGTCAGTACTGTCAGAGAAGTTGAAATATAAATACACCCTCAGACTGCGTGGTGGGCAGGCTGCCTGCATGACCTGGTGCCAGATAAGGAGTCTCAGAGTGCTCTGCTCCTCCCATGTCCTCACTCAGAAAAGGGTGTTCAAAGGCCATTGGAAGAAGACTCATACACCACCTGCCTTCTAGAGAGCATGGTGGTGTTGTGATCTTAAAGGTCTTATCAAACATTAATGATTCTGATTCCAGTGCTTTCCTCACGCACTGGCGTGTATTTCCATCGGATGACAGTCTAAAGCCTGAGAGCCAGGGTGGTCCTGCTCTCTCTGCTGACCAAGGTCTGTGCAGAGTGTGTTGTATGGCATTTCTCAAGTGGATCAACTTCACCAAAATTCCAGACCCCAAGGAAGACACCAAGTTTTTCAAGGCATTTCTAGAACTGTTGGAAGGCTGCTGTTTCCTCAGTTGAGTACTGAGTCCCCTGGCTCTGTCACGAGCACCACAAAAATGCTAGACCTTTTCAGTGCATTGTGTGACCATCCTACATTTTGAGTGTCTGCTAGGACATTACTAATAGTGTTTCTACTGAGTGCTGGTGATACCCCATTTCTCATTTGCAGAAGCAATATCAAGTTTTGCCGTGTGTGCGTGGTTACCACCATGGACAGGCTGCTGTGGGCTCTGATTTGACTTGTTCTCCAGCTCTGCTGCTGGTAGTTTTTGTGCTTCATCTACTCGTATCAGATACCTCTGCCAACCTGTTGTGTTTCAAAGACAGGTTTCCTTTTGATAGGAACTCAACCTTCTTTGTGTACCAAGAGTGATGCAGCTTTCCTCCCCAGCTGTTAACTGCTTCTTTTATAGCCTACTTAGTGTATAGGGGAAAAGTCTGGCTTGCTGATAAGTTAAGATGTGTAAAATACTATGCTGTTCTGGATATGAATTCTGCACTGCTCTTGTATCTTAGAATGTACATCTCTTGGTTTGCTGCAGTCTGTTTGAAGATACGTGTCCAAAGAACAGTTTGCAGACCAAGGACAACATTCTTTAATGCTGTTTCAGCCCAAGCCACAAAGCAGAACTGCTTGGGTAACTGAGATAATGTCTGTCTTAACATCGCACTCTGTAAAACTTCTGCATTCCCTCATTAATTCCAGGTTTCTTGTGCACCTTAGAATATCTCACAGAACTTCCCCTACACATCTTTCATGTCCAGCTGCTTGTGCTCCTGTTGGCACCCAAAGGCAGCCATTCCAAGATCACCAGCACCTCCAGTAATCAAAAGTAGTGGTCTACTGGCAGTTGGTCTTTCAAAGAGCAGAGTTAAGCACTGAGGATGCTGTTTAGTGGCGAGAATTACTTAGGTACTTTCTGGATGTGTATTTAAATGCATACAGGCATCAAGGGGATATCTGGGGATTGCCTACAGATATTTAGCATTTGATATATCATTTATTCAAGATTCAGAAAGTACTTGAGCAGTAAGCCTCGGGGTTAGCAGAGGAACTGTGTGATAAGCCTTAGATCTCACAGAAGAACTGATAGTCAGGTCTACCTTTTCATTCTCCCTCTGATTATATGGAGATGTAATAGGGCTTTGCAGTGACATCTGAGGGAGGGGGAAGGAGCCTAAGCTCTCTTGCAGTTATTTTTGTTGTTGTTTTTTAGTTTTGAAGTGACTAGTCTGTAGATACATTTCTGAGAAGGTTACTTGAACCTCTGACTCAAACAGAAATGTCTCTGGATGGGGTAAACCAGTAGCTGCAGCACTTCTGGAACAGAAAACTGTAGACTGTTAGTAACATGCTCTCCTTTGCAAACACGGTGGCAGCTGCTTTCGATCTGTGGCTTCTCACTGCTGTTGGTGAGGGAATCACACTCTCTGAGTTTCAAAAGCCACAACAGAGAGGAAGTAAAGATGTGGCTCATTTAGGACTGGGTGTTATTTTAATGAGCTTAATATATCCTATATAGGATTGAGAGTTTCTTTGGAGTTGTCAGTCCTGCAAAGCAGCGCTCTCAGTCTGACCTTTGAGCCTTGTACACTATGGAGCTCTAAAAAACGGCACCAATTTCAGCAACATCAGCAACCCTAGCATAAGTAGCTCACTGGCTTTAGCAGCTGCTTTCAGCATCAAGTTGATCAGTCTTCTCTGAATGGAGCTTAAATGACATTGTGCTGCAAACGGCTTCTGCTGCCCCAGGTCACCCTGTTCACAGACTTTCACACAAATCTAGGAAGTCCATACTCAACGTAGAAACAAACTGATTTGCTTTGTGAAACAAGTACCCTGCGTTTTTGTTAACCAAACTCATCACATGGTTAAAGACACAACGTTCATGAATGTTAATATTGTTCTTGTCATGAATGGCAAAGATTCCTTTCCTTGTGGTACGGACACTGACCTTCAAAGGGCAAAGCTCAGTGCAGCACCATTTATCTCACTTTTAGCAAAGCAGGATGGAAGATCTCCAAAAGTTATTAATTGTAGTGATGGCTATCAACTCCTCGTCTTGGTCAGCCATGTCATGTAATCACTGTCATCAAAAGAAATGGATATCTGGGACAGACTCTATCAGACAATGAGCAGCGTGTTCAGCTTCTCCTCCAAAAGCTAAGTGTTGCTTCTGGGACGGATTTGTAATCCCTCCCATAGTGGTTAGGACTGAAAATGCACTGGAGGAAAGACTCAGTCAGCCAGCAAACACTCAGGCCTCCTCTGCAGAAAAACCATTCACCATAGAAACCTAGAAATGACTCAGGGTGATGAACTGATATAATTTTAAAAGAAAACTACTCTCACACCTATCTTCTGCCTACAGCCCAGTGTTATTGATGGGCATGTATTGTAAATTACTCATTCTGGGTCAGTCTGCTTTGGAACTCTCAAAAAAAACCTCACATCACTTTTATCAAATTATTCCAGTGTGCCTTAACACCAACAGCTGAGAAATACAGGAGCTATACTAGGAAAATTAAAAGCCCTAGAGCTAAATACTTTTATAAAAATCATTTAAAAACCAGAACTGGGCCTGGCCAAGTTGACCTTGTTCATTTCATTGCTGAAGAGATTTGGTTGTGCATAGCTGTGAGGAAAGCACTGCATGTCAGGATCTGCCGTACATCTGGTTAATGCTTTGTGACTTCTCCCAAAGACGTAGTCCATAGCTTTTGACTCATGATGGTGAGGGAAATGTCCCATGTGCTGGCTTCTACTGGCATTTACAGGAGCATCATTTATTTATATGAAAAAAATTAATGCTATTCTACTATTTGGTAAAGCAGCCTCTCCCTTCATTTTTTTCTAGAAAGCCTTTTGAAAATGTTTTCAGGTATCTAAACCATACCTGAGGCTCTGTACCTTAAGGGAGAATGCTCACAGCTTTCCAGAATGCTCACGGTGCAAAACATTCGGGAAAATGAAGGCAGCCTAGAACACAACAGGATTGCTGTTCCTTTCCTTACGAGAGATCATGCTGCTCATTTTTGTGTGTGTGTAGCTGAGGAAAGCAGTAAATCTCCATGGATAAGGCAGTCGCTTTCTTCACCAGCAGGGACATGTAATTTAGGCAATATGTACAGTGATTTCAAGATCACTTCTAATCCCAAACTGCTTGTTCTACTCTGAAGGCTCTAAGGCATTTCCTCCGTGCTCAGCTCTTTTCTGTGCTTTTCCATCCCATCTCACTCTGTCCCTTTATGCTGCTAGTGGAATGTCCCTGGGTGATGCCAGCCTTGTCTTTGGGAAGTCATCCGACAGCCCTGCAGCCCCTGCTGCCCATCTCCAGCTCCCTGGCACCCCACCACCTCCCTTGGCTGCCTCCACGAGGTGGGAAGCCTGGAATGTACGACAGGTTATCCACAGCTGAGTCCACAGAGAACTTGGCTTGCTAATTAAACTCGGTATGTACAGCTTGTGTGTAGACTACAACAGTGTTATCAGGCCAGGGAACTGTGGCTTCTACATTTTCATCAGTGAATGGAAATCCCATTCACACTCAACTTCTCTAGATCAGGGAGCTCACATACGACTAGTGCAAACTGTTGATGGAATGTACCCCATGGCGTTAGTTCCCTGATATCCGAAATGCAGAACTGGGGTATTCTAGGGTTTGAAGTTGATTCAGTAGTAATGAATTTCATTTGAGAAAATCAAGTTTTGGGGTTGCTGCGTGCTCTGAACTGAAGTGATGGCAGTTCTTTTACATACCCCGATGGTCTCTAACACAACTGTTTAGTAAGTTTGAGGCTGAGATGCAAACGCTGTTACTTCTCCATTTCCCACAAGACACTTTGTGGTGAATCATTTGTGCCTATAGAAAAATCCTTTGGTTTCTCATGTCAGCCAAACCAACTCCTCTCTTATTTTGGGGTGCATATATCCAAAGCACGTTCATCTTTGGCTTGTACCAGGAATGGTGTGGCCAGCAGGACTAGGGACTTAGTTCTCCCCCTGGACTGGGCACTGGGGAGGCCTCACCTCGAGTACTGGGGGCAGTTCTGGGCCCCTCACTTCAAGAAAGATACTGAGGTGTGTCCAGAGGAAAGCAGCTTGGCTGGTGAAGGAACTAGAAGGAATGAAGAGATGTTGTTTAGCCTGGAGAAGAGGAGGCTTGGGGGAGACCTTATCACTCTCTGTAACTACCCGAGGGGAAATTACAGACAAGTGGGGGTCAGGCTCTTCTCCCAGGCTACTAGCAACAGGACAAGAGGGCAGGGACTGAAGCTTCAAGGAAGCTCTTCCTTACGGAAAGGGTGGTTAAGACATTGGAATGGACTGCCCAGGGCAGTGATGGAGTCCCCATCCCTGGAAGTGTTTAAGAAAAGACTGGATGTGGCACTTAAGTGTAATGGTCTAGCTTATCGTGGTGATGTGAGGTCATAGGTTGGGCTTGATGATCTCAGAGGTCTTTTCCGGTCTTAATGACTCCGTGATCTACTTCACTGTGGTTAGAACACACACAAACCAGTGAACACAAAGCGTCTAAACTCTTGCCTTTACATTTGTTTGGTGCGTTATGCATCTGCTTTCAGAGCCCTCCTAAAATGTTCTGTTGTGTTGAATTAGTATTTCTGAGTTCACAACACAGGGTTTTAAATACCCTAACACTGCAAATGTCATTATTTCAAAGGTAGATGATTAAATATTTACAGCAAGTTGCAACTTCCATATATTAGTTCTGTTTAAGGTCTTGCACGTATCTGGCTTTATGACTGTAAATAAATTCAAATCAAGTTTTGTTGTTCACACAAATGAGGTTATTGCTGTCCTGTTTCAGAAAGGGAACAGATTTATGTGGATGTGAGGCAGTTTGTAGACAGATGCGGGTAATTCTATAGCTGGATGCAGTGATGCAGGATAGCACAGGGGAAGGCGTAACATTTTGTCTATGTGATTGAACACAGGGCAATGGATTTAAGACAATAAGCAGTAAACTTTCTGTACAGCAGGAGTACAACAGGGGCACATGCTGAACACTGCACATATCCTTTATATTTAACTTCTCTTCAGATAAAAGCGTGCCATCTTGAAGAGATGCACTCTAAGCAATAAAATAAGTGACATCTATTGATCTGGTGAATGTGGTTATTGTAGTCCTGCACTTCATAAAAGTGCTCTCTTAAAATTCTATGAAATATCGTGAGTTTGAATGTTCAACGCAAAGGAAGAACCCTAACACAACGACATTTCAGAATATGGCTTCTGAAGCAGCTACAACATTGCAGACAGAGTCATCACATTAGCACCCAGATTTTCCCTAACTTAAAGGACTGTGGAGAGCATCTGTTCGGTTAGCAAAGCACTTCGCAGTATTTAAGGTCTGGGGAATGAAATTAGCTATCGGAGATACAAAAGGTGCCAGTGGCTGGGAGTTTACCTTTCATAGATCAGAAATAAGATGCACTTCTTAACAGCAAGGTTGCAACGTTTTATTTATAGCCCTTGGGAAGCTTGGCTAATGGCAGTGGTTTACGTTCTGCGAATCACTTCAATTAAGCTGTGCTGATTTTCTAATAGGCGTTGTTTACTTAAAGCAGAATTTGGGACCTGGTGCAGCACTGCTGAATGAAAAACATTCCCGTGTAACCTAATACAGGCTGGGTGGGTATAATTGTCCCTCCTGGCCTTCAGATCTTTGAGCTGGCCTGTAAATAGTGTCATGACAGTTAACTCATCAAGTCTGGGCCATCGTACTGCAAAGGAACACGGGTTCCTCTTAAATAGCAGTGGCGTTGCTACTTTGTCAGTGCCAGGGTGAATGAAACTTAGTGTAGGTCTCTACTCAAGGGTTTTTTCAAAGTGTTAGCGCGATGCTACATGCCGAACAGGCTTATAACCGCAGACTAAAAAAGAAGACTGCAGTCACCTGGAAGGAAACATTTTGATGGTGTCTGTTACTCACTCTGGAAGGTCACAGTTATTTTAATAGTTTCCTATTTTTTTTCTTTTTAGACTATGCTACACATTCAACACCTAAAACTCTAGAAACTCAAGCGCAGTCATGCAGAGTCCCTTTCACCATCATTCTTAGAATGTCTCATTAACAGGATGCTATGAGCCTTTCCTTTTAAACAGCAGTTAAAACCCTCCAGTTTTAAGGCAGGCCAGGTGCCCAGCAGATCAGGAGTGAGTTCTAGAGTGTAATTAACTGTCTTAGTGTATCGCTGTCATGCAGCAGAAACTTTCAGTACTTCTTACAGTTCCAGAGAGCACACTATCATTTCAGACTCTGCGTGTATAGAATTCTCTACACTTCTCACTGCACATGCAGCATATTCAGACAATTGCAAGATGCCGATTGCTTAACAGTGCCCACGGTTACTGACAGAAATTCCCTGTTGCTGTCTTTGCAGTCTTTCACTAGACAGGTGTTAGACGAAGGAAAGAACCTAAATCCTAAAATACAAACTCTGGGGTCGACGAGAGCTTGAGAAATGTCTCAACATTTCCCACAAAAAAATGAAACCAAATAGATTTTGATGGTGAAGTAAAAAGTGCTGTTATGTTCCTTACACAAAATTGGAGTGGCTTATCGATTAACTTGGACAGGACTCATGCTGTTAAGACACAGAGTGTTAGGGAGGGTTTAAAACAATGGGAAAGAACATCACGAACCAGCTGAAAGTGGAAAAATTGCAGACAATTTTATTATCTTGACTAAAGATGATTCCGTATTATATGGCCATCAGAAGAGGCCACTAAACACCTCAGAGTGCTCATCTCAGCAAGAAAAATGGTCAACAAGATGTGGGAGATGCGTGGCTGATGCAGACACCTTGTTGTCTCTTACTGTCACCTTCAGAAGTCTCTTTCAGGCCACTTAGGGGGAACCTGAAGAACACCCTGATCATTTTTCCCCAGTGGCTGTCATCAAACCACTCTATATCCACGTGCTGGAAAAGTATCTCAAATTCCCTTTAAAGGTAATTCCCAGGTGCAGACCTGGCTTTTAACCCTTGCTCTGACTGTTTGTGTGCATCAGCAGAGTCAACAAGGCAGAAACTGTGTGCATAGGGTACCACTTGGGCTGGGTTTGCATGTGCTCAGTTCTGTGTGTGTCACTCAACAGCCAAGGGTAAGGACTTGTCCAGAGCAACACTGAATTTTCATAGTGCAAAACTACCATCTCTGTCTTTGGGGCACACTAAGCACTCGCAGACACTCTGTCCTGGCTTTCATGAGTAATATATTCTGAACAGTTGCTACATATTAAAGGAAAGTGCTCACTGCTCCGAGCTCCTCCTGTTCTGCTAAACAATAGCTGGGATGCATTAGTAGGATAGGTTTGCATGATGCTTTGTAACCATGAGCATAACATGTCAGAGCAGTAATTGGGAGAATGCAAACTCTGGGGAATTTTTTGGATTATTTAAAGACAAACTGTCTGTTGAAATCCTTCTTCCATGACCACCTGAAGGTTCTTGTTTCCTTGGAATTAAACTAAAAGCTGTAACTATGTGCATAGCATCTTGAAATCATCCAAACATTAAATGCTTTATCCTTCTTATCTAGAAGACAAGTTTAATTGTGTTCTCGATACCTCACCAAGTTTAGTTAATATTCCTAAAATAATCCAAAAGGATGTGACTTAAGTTCCTTCATTAGGCTCCAAATGGAGCTGCTTTTCCAATTCGAGAAGAGTGTATAAAGAATTACCAAATTCATAATAAATACTTCAGGCAAACTGTTTGTATTGTATAATAATGTAGGTTGGAAAGGACATTTGGAACCCCTTTTCCAAGGAACTTTTCCAACCCCTTGCTTGACGCAGCACGAACTTCATGAGGTTGCTCAGGGTCTTGTTCAGAACTTTCTAAGTCTCTCCATGGCTGGATATTCCACAGCCTCTCCGGACATTCAGTCCAGCGTTCGACTACCAGTACAAGTTGTGCTAGGGGCGTCATCAAGAACATTAGAAGATTATCAGGGACTCATTAGAAGACTAGTTAGGTGTGAGATTCCCAAGTCTCAAACAATTTGTTAGCCACTAGTTAAAACCTCTTTTTGTAATTTCCTAAGCTGTTTGCAAGTGAAATCTTAGTACTGAACGTGACTCAGAGTTTCTTACACTAAAGTGTGAATTGAAGCTTCCATTCATAAAGTATCTGGAAAACAGTCTGGGTTTTGGAGCACCAATGTGTGTTGGTCTCTGCACTAACCCTCAATTAATAACAAGCAGACAGCTGCAGCCTTCCGCAGCTTCAGTTTGTGACTGGCGCGGTGCCACGGAGAGAACGTACACCAGCCTAATTCCAGTGAGACAAATGTAGGGAATACATCTCAGAAACCCTACGTTTATAAAAATATAGTGCCCCATTCTATGGAGGGACATGGAACAAAGCCCTTTGCCACATCACTGCTGTAAATGCATCCAGGAGCAGCTGAGGTATTAGTGTAAGCGCCAAGTTGGGAATCTGACTAACAAATACATGGAAAATTTCCTCAGTAATATATTCACTGCTTACATATTCAATACTGCTTCAAGCACAGACATTTCTAAATGGTTCCTCAGCTTCATCAGGGTTCCAGTCTCACCCTGACACTTGGTATGACTGCATCATCTATCAACAGCAAGCGAAGATAGCTGTCAGCATGGAGATGCAGCACATGTCTCCACAATAACCCCTGGAGTGATCTGGCAGACACTTGATCAGGACAGTAAGATCTCCAGTACCTCTTCACCAGAGAAAGCCCGGTGCTGTTCAGTGGGACCTCCCTGAAAGGACTAATGGCCTGAGGTCTATAGCAACCCCTCTGGTTGGAAGTACTGCCAAGGCATGGCTGAAACCCTATCATCAATAATAATGACCATCTAAAAGTCGAGAGTCACAATTAACACTTCCTTAGCTTGTGCAAGTTACCAAGGCTGAAACAAGACTCATGAGGTCAAGGAATGGTGACCATCTGTTGCCACAGTCAGCTTTCAAAAGGACGTAGGGCCTGAGGACAGCAGAAGGGTAACCTGTGATTGTCTCCTCCACAGCACAGTGCTCTAATAGCAGCTCCTGGGGGACTTTGTCATTGCCGGAGAAGTTTCACAGTAGCATGTGGCCACAGCCTGTCACGCAGAGCAGTCTAGTGAGTCTGACTCACTGCAGACATTTGTACAAGCACAGTTGTGTTGATGCCTTTCATCCACGCCAGAAGCAAACATTCTTCTCACACAGAGTCCATCTGACTGCTCTAAAACACACATTAAGTCAATGAATATCCTTTTATGCCTTTGCATCTCCACGTTTAAAGAACTGTCCCCACTTTTTGCATGCAGACTTCTAACTAGCTGAGCTCTCAGATGATTTTAAATGCATCCATGTGATGAACAGTGACAGCTTTCATAAACGCCTCTCCCAGCATCCCTAAGATAGTTTGTTCCTTCCACGCACCAGTAGTAAGTTGGTCTTACACTGGATGGAATTAAGACCTCGAACACAAATTAAATCTGCACTGCAAACCAATGCAATAATTGAGGTCAGAGCTTGGCCTGCTGACCCTGCTCATCTGAATGCTATTTCAGAGGGGATAATGATGTAGTCGTCTTCTTTTTTGACAATTACTCCTTCATAGACAATTTTGTTAAATTTTGTGTGCCATTTCTCGGTGATGTTGCGCTGGTATCCTGGATACTTCCTCGTAACATTCCATGCTCCTGTCATGCCATTATAGTTGCCTAAAGCTTGTTTCTTTATTCCTTTTTTCTGCTCTACCTTTCTTCTTGGCTCGTTCCTGTGTTCTGCCATCATGTTCAGCTTCATTTGTGTAACCAAGAAAATGAAGAATTCTCCTCAATTCTGAAAGAAACCTTTGTGTTTCATTACTTCTCTTATTATAGCCCACTACTTTACGAACTGCTACTTTAGCTTTTCACTCAAAAGAAAACCCTCTATATTGTACAAAGTTCTCTATTTTTAGCCCTTTCTTTTCTAAACCCTTCCCTGCATGGGATTATTCATATATTTGACCATTACTACCTTTGCTCTACAGCTGCTCCAAGCCAGTTGCCTCCTATTCTGTTTAGGATGGAAGGCATGAAATAGATACATGATTTATCCTTCTGACATCTCCTTATCCCTCTCCAGCCATTAATGTAACACAGACAGATTCTTCATTTTCTTCTCCCTTCTGTCTCAGAGATGGGGGAGAGATCACCATCCTCCTTCCCGTCAGGCCTGTAAGCTGGAAATTGTTTTTGACTCTGCTCTGTCAAATACCTATTGATCATTTCAAAAATACTCCTGTCTCCCTGTGTGCAGTAGCGTGAAAACACTGTCAGTGAAGATTCCTGACACACTGTTCCAAACAATTGTTAGTCTACATCCCCTGTCTTGGAGAAGCTACCTCACACACACTGTAACTGCCCATGGTGTGTTCTGCAAAGTTCTCACACACAGAATCACACAGAATTATTGAGGCTGGAAAAGACATCTGAGCTTTTCCAGATCAACCTGTGACCTAAAATCACCACATCAGCTAGATCAGGGCACTAAGTGCCACATACAGTCTGTCCTTAAACACCTCCAGGGATGAAGACTCCACCACCTCCTTGGGCAGTCCATTCCAGGGACTGAACACCCTTTCCGTGAAGCGCATTCCAACATCCAACCTGCTGCTGGTTGCCTGGGAGAAGATCCCAACCCGAACCTGTCTATTACTTCCCTTCAGGTAGTTACAGACAGTGATAAGGTCCCCTTGAGTCTCCCCTTCTCTAGGCTAAACAACCCCCAGTATAATACTGTATTATAACTGAACCTTTGTACAGGTTTTAGTGTGGAGTCTTCACTTCTGGCTAAGCTTTGGTTGTGAAAGTGTTGACGTCCTGGCTTTGAGTTGAATCAGAATAAAGCCCATATGGTAGAGAAAATAGACCTGGTGAAATGCGTAACTGAAATAAGTGAGAACTGAACAAGGTAAAGGAGAAGAACCTCCTGCTAATGAAGATAAAGAAAAGCAGAATCCTTTTTGGGTTTTAACCGATTTCAGGTGCAGCTTTATGTAAATTAATGGTGGTGTCCTGCATTTCTGGACTTGCTTTAATGTTGGTGGAAAGCACTGTAGTGTTCATCATATTTATGTATTCTAGCTACTGCTTTACACATTTCCACCTCTGTTGGGAAACATGAGCCATTTTAACAAATTCTGGGCAATTTTACTGCAAGAACTGTGATGTGTTCACACAGACGGGTTCACTTAGAAGTCTCTTCAGGTCCTGCTTTTAAAGTGAAAGAAACTGCTTTTAAAGTGAAAGGAAAAAACCTCATAGGGTAAACCCCTACTTTGATATTACTTGCATCTAAATAAGGTGGGACTAACTACTGACTTGTGGTGCTGTGAAGGAAGAACAGCCAGAATCGAGTCCTTACTAGGTTGTGCTGGAATCCTCTTTTTGGGTGAACATCCACATGTGTGCAACTGAACAGTCCCTTTGAATTCAGCAGAGAAACACTGGACAAAGTAGACTATAGTATTAGAAAGCTGAGAGCCACCCACGTGTCCAAACCAGCCAGCTCTTTGTAGAGCTTAGCTAAGTATTTTGTCTCCTTGAATTTAGGTTTCTCATTCATCTCTTAGTCATCTGTGCTTGTCACAGGCTGTGAGGCTGTGTCTGAGCAGTTGTGCTGAAAGCTCGCTTCATCCATGTCTCAATTCTCTTCGATTAGCAGCGTGTACTGACTGTGTTGTCAAATCTCTCTTATGATAGTAAATAGGAACAGCATTTGTTTTTTACTTTGTTGGTCTACAATCAGCCAAGTATCTGTTGTTTCTAACTGTAAAGTGTGCGCTATACCCTACCAAGGAGATTCAGCCGTATAGTACAGATTACCAGCTGTGCTTTAGAACTGACAGAAGACTAAACGTTTCTCATCAAATGCAGAGGTTCTAGGTAGCAGCTAACGATTTGTTCAGAAACTGCTAGCCTGTTTGTAGAGGGTGTGTTCAGAACTGGCCACTTCCTAATGTAAAGGATGTGAAGAATTCACTGTGTGTTGCCTCTTTCTTTCCTTTCCTTACAAAATAGGAACACTGAAACACAATAATGAACTGATTTATTCTGCAAAGGAAAATGGGGGATTTAATAAATGAAACCCATCATTATGCTCTAAAATAGATCAAACCCCCTGGCTTCTTCAGATCACTGCATGTGACAACCAACATTTGGTAGTAAACGGGATTTAAACCATTTATGGAGGAACAGTAAACCCAGGCAGAAGCATACTCTTTATCATGATCATATCCAGTACAGGAGGATTTATAGGATGTGGTAGTATTACAGTGATTATACTGCTGACCAACAAGTTCCTTTCTGATCCCTGTGAATTTTCCTTTCCCAGTCTTTCCTAAAGGGCAGTGTCAGTCTATACAGAAATGTCCTTCTTCCAGTACAACATGTTCTTGTATCACTGTTGTTTGCTCCACAGTGATAGTGGCACTTACACCACAGGTATTGGTTAGACACATACACTTAAATACCCTAATATAAGAAAGTGATTGAGATTTCATCTTGACATTTGTAGTGGGAGAAACGAGTGGCTTTAATCGACCTGGACATTTGAGGGGTGAAGTTCTGACCAGGAGAAAGCTATCATGAACAAAATGAGTGAAGGCAAAGGGTGTGAAAATGAGTTCTTTAGTAGAGTCCGCGATGGGGACAGACAGCATCGTAGCGAGGAAATGCAGCCCTTACATAGAACTGGACAACCAGGGCAGCTTCCAAAAACTCTGCACAACAACTGAGAGACAGAGCAGAATTGCCGTTTCAGGAAGGCTGAATTTCAGAGAACGGTGGGGCTTCCAAGAAAACTAGTGCCTGGACACTAGAGATAGGAGCTTACATTGGAGCTGTGGTTGGCTGTTGTTCTGCAGGCTATCAGCCAAGGCTTCATTTGTTCTGCTCTGAGAATAAAGGCAAACTCCCTTCTGCCAGAAGACCCCTTATGTGAGGAGGAAATGATATTGCTTACATAAGCATACAGCAAGGCTTATCTTTCCATTTCTTTCAAATACCTGGCTGCCAGGAGGGTACCAAACTCTACTTACGTAAGCAAAATGCTGGGTCCATTTTAAAATACAATTAAACATCACTGCACCTCTGTTTTTCTCTATAAACCTGGACCTTCAAACCCCAGAGGACGAAGCTTCCGCAGTGTTACTGTCCATGAGAGGGGAAGATCAAAGATCCAGGCTGATGTACAGGGAGCAGCAGGAGATTCTACAGCTGCTTCTGTCAGAAGCCTTTGTCCATGTGTGTTAGAAGACACCACAAGGCAGTGGCTTGTAGCTGTGTTTAATGATACTTTGAGTCACTGAGGCGGATTGGCATTTTCTAACACAAATGCTGAACTTTCAGGATTTCCCTAGCAAGTTTATCACCTCATTCTAAGAAGACTGTATTAAATCAAAAATCCATATGCCTAAAAGGAGAAAAAAGGAACCAAATCAAAAGCAGCATCTTCCCGACATCACTGGGATGTTCACTGAACCTCCTGGGAAAGTGTCATTTGATGTTTTGCCTGTGAATAGTTCAGATGAAGAAAGGCATTGCTTTCATTTTTATCATCATCTAGCCCTTTCACTTTCATTTTGGCCTTCCAGGTATCTACACAAGTTTACTACTTGCACATTCACCAGATTTACTCTGTTTTCAAACAGTGGCTCAGACTCTGATCCAGCATCCATTCTACTAGTGTTTTATAACATGAATACTGACTGCTTCAGAAATCTGGAATGAATGCTCCAATTACCAGGTTTTGATAAATTAACACAAGTAAACACAGAATGGCAGAATTATTGAGACTGGAAAAGAGATCATCAAGCCCAGCCTATGACCTGTATGACATCACCACATCAGCTAGAACAGGGCACTAAGGGCCACATCCAGTCTGTCCTTAAACACCTCCCAGGATGAGGACTCAACCACCTCCCTGAGCAGTCCATTCCAGGATGAGCAGACCCTTTCTGTGAGGAAGGGCTTCCTAACATCCAACCTAACCCCCCTCCCCTGGTGCAGCTTCAAGCCCTGCCCTCTCGTCCTGGTGCAAGTTACCTGGGAGAAGAGTCTGACCCCAATCTGTCTACAAGTTCCCTTCGGGTAGTTGTAGAGAGTGATAAGGTCCCTGAATCTCCTCTTCTCCAGGCTGAACAAGCCCATTCCCTCAGCCTCTCCTCATCAGACTTTCCCTCTAGTCCCTTCACCAGCAAAAGTAACACAAATGACTTAAGAATGCGAGCAAAGGAGAGATTTACAACTAATGAAATGCATTACTTCTGAAAGTGGAGGTAGCAAAAAGGAGGAAGTTAGGGCAGGCGCAGATTTCTAACAGACAAACATGTTGAATCAGATGGCCTTTATCTCTCTCAGAAATCTTACTGCCTTTCTTCCCTTGGCACTTTCTTCAGATGCCCTTCCAACTCCCTGAGGCACAACATGGGACAAAGACCTCCAATGGGAAAAAACACACGAAACAGTACAAGTCCTTGAATTTATAGTAATGAAAAGCAGTCTTTCTGGTGTCTGCCATGAAATGAGCCTGCTGCTCTGTACACTGCCCTAACAGACTCCATGTGAGCATCGCAGATTACATTTCAATTGTTTGCATGGATTTCACGGCAAGAAGAGGAGATGACACTTACTTGGAAATCACTAAATAGATAGACAATCTAACAAAGCTTTCTGGAAGTTTACTGATCTCCCAGAAGGTGTTTGCTGGGAGCATAATGACTTTCATCAATGTTCTTTAGAGCTTTTCTGAACTGTGAGATGGGTACACTGTGTTCCACCTTCACCTGTAGAAATTCCAGAAGAATTACCCTTTTTCAACTTAGCTGAACTCATACATTTTTATAAGTAGACAGCACAGGAAGGATACTGAGCTGTTGTAGCATGTCCAGAGGACAGCAAAGAAGATGATTGGAGGGCTGGAGCACCTCTTCTACAGGGACAGGCTGAGAGGGTTGGGGCTTTTCAGCCTGAAAAAGAGGAGACTGCAGGAGATCTTAGAGCAGCTTTCCAGTACCTGAAGGGGGCTACAGGAAAGCTGAGGAGGGGCTGTTTACAAGGGCTGGGAGTGGTAGGAGCAGGGGGAATGGTTTCAAGCTGGAAGAGGAGAGGTGTAGACTGGATGTCAGGAGGAAATTCTTCACGATGACGGTGCTGAGACACTGGAACAGGCTGCCCAGGGAGGTTGTGGCTGCCCCCTCCCTGGAAGTGTTCAAGGCCAGACTGGAGGGGGCCTTGAGCAATCTGGTCAAGTGGGGGGGTGTCCCTGCTCATGGCAGGGGGATTGGAACTACATGATCTTTAAGGTCTCTTCCAACCTCAACCATTCTATGAATCTGTGAAATAAAGGTGTGATTCTGTCAAGGAAGATGTGTGTGTTGTGCTCTTCAGCAGCAGATCACATTAAGTTTGTAACATCCTGAGTATTTGTACTGTAATCAATCCCTATTTTTTTAGTTCAAGTGAAGTTTAGAATACAGGCCTTTCGCTTTACAGCGCTTATGACTTTCATCCTGGGTTGTGTAGCCCTGTACAGAGCTAGGTTTAAGTCTAGTTGGAAGCTAAAAAGTGTGTTACAAAGGCATTTGAGCAGATGCCACGGCCTCATTCCATTTGTCCTCTTTAAACTTATTTATATGGTAACGTATCAGCGTCTCAGTTCATCCAGATTTAGCCAGGAGGAGCAGAGAGAATCCAGACAAGACACAGTATATGCCAGTTGCACACTCTGGTAACTGTGGTATCCCTACAAACTTTGTTTGCAGGCATTTCACTTTCATTAAATTTAACTACTTTGTTTTCCAACCCAAATAGAGTGAATTCAGGGATTTGATAAACTAGTACTGCTGAGCCCACTTTTAGGAAGATGTTACTCTCCTCATTAAAGACAGAACTGGGGAGGGGAGGGAGAATGGAAAATCAGACACTGAAGCCTTAGATATTTCCTGCATAGTCTCAGAACAGTGTTTGGCTCATTCTAGGGAAGGAGTGAAATTATTATTTCTATTAATCAGTAGCTGTCCCAGAGTTCTTTGTCATTAAGAGAATTCATACGAATTTGTGTAACCATATGGAAATGTAGAAAGATAGACTACCTGTTAAAACAAACAGACATCATATAAAAAACAAGATAGTGGTGTTTGTTACTACCCTGGCCTGTGACTGGAAGGAAAATGGGACAGGTGGGACCTGCTGTGGGTAAAAGTGTACTTCTTCTGCCTACACTGAGGCACTTTGCTGTATGACGTGAAGGTGCTCAATGGCACTCTGGATGGGATAAATACCAAGGATGAACTGAAAGCCCCCAGAAAGAAAAGGGAACATGTTGAGAGGTCAAGTGTGTTCGACACTACCCATAAATACATTCAGTAATGAGCAGTACGGCAGTAACGAGGAAGAGGCAAGTATCTTACTACTTTTCTGCGTCATTAGTCAGGCCAGTGGGTAGGATGGCTGAAGAGGTTTCCTGGAGAAACAACTAATTTTGGATCAACCCACAGTTTTTTACTTTCTTTCCAGCAAAACAATAAACTGAACAGAACATCGACCAAAACCAAAACATTCATCTTCAGTTTATTTAGTCACTCTTTATTTTAATTTTGTTAGTTAACTTTGGAGCAAAACTCTATGAGAGTTTTGTTCTCAAAGTGCTGTAGTGAAGCGCTTAGACTACCCCAAATCTCTTTGCTTTCTGCATGTTCTTTCTGCAGGCACTTACTGCATGTGACCCAATTTTATAAATATTTTCATTCTGCCTTTATGATGCACTGCACTGGGTACTGACATTCTCCACTGCCAGGATTTTGTTTCCCGGGAACAAAGAGCGTGTCTTCTCCATTTATCCTCTTAATTGAGATTCATACTGTCTCATCACCAAATCACTTGCTTGTTTTCCATATGGCAAAATGCTCTCCAGGAAACCTCTTTCCTTCACTTTTTGTTTTCATAGGCAAGCAGCAGCGTGAAAACGAGACCTTTGTATAGTTAGCCTGTCAGATCTGTACATGAGTGAAGAGGTGTTTTCTGTGTGTGGTTCTGAAAATGGTAGTGTTTGTCCATCCTTTCTGAGCTGCTTCCTTCAGTGAGTGACTGGGGGAATGCATTCCTCAGAAGAAAGACAAGCTACTCCGAGGCAGCATTGACCTGATGCAGAGTTTGTGTTCCAGGGCCCAACTCCCGAGTTAAAAAAAGGGAGGGGAACATATGCACTGTTCAGCTGGAAGAGCACTTAAGCAGGTTCCTACAGTAAGGATAGCTGTTGTCTGCTGAGCTTAGCAGCGATGTGATTTTTACCCCAGGACATATATAGATGTGTATGTATGTTTTGTTCTTTGGTGAACGGCAGTAATTAACAAATCCACAGACAACCCACAGACCACTACAGCGTTCCATGGGTTGATGTACAGGCATTCCGTCTGGTCCCAGATAGGATGATGATGAAGTGTTTTAAGAAGCCAGGGATAATTTTGACAGCTGTTCTATATAAAGTCAACAAGACCATTATAAGTCTGTTAGTTTGGTTGTTAGTGTGACAGTTGAAAGCCACACATCCCTAACGAGGACCCAGAAACATGCCGTGTCTTTTTTTTGTGAGGCCTTTTCCATCTCTTCAGACAAATGATCTCAAGATTGCCTAGACTGAGCCTCAGTTAATTATTTTGCCACTGAAGTATCCTGAAGGGGATTGTGCTAAATTCAGAGTGAAGAGGATGCCTGCCTTCACTTCTCCAGTGGTTCCGTGCAGATACTTGATAAGGCAGAGCAGAGGAACAGGCTGTTTGAGATGCTGCAGTTGAGTACCCTGGAGATGGAGGGAAGCTGTCCACTCCGACTCAGACCCTAGTATCTAGCACAGTTCCCATGTAAATGAATCAAGATGGAAGTATAACGCGCAGTTGCTAATTACATTTAGACTCCTTTGGGGAACTCACCACGATTTCTGTGAATGTACCGTTCCAGCTAGTGAACAGATAGAATTAATCCACTGGTTTGCTCTAACAGGGGACCAAAAAAGAACAATTACTTACACTCCTGTGATTGCCCTTCTGCAAGGTTAAATTCTCTATGCAGATTGCACTGTTGTTCTTCACGTGAGATGATTTTTCTTTGAAGAGCAATGAAAGCTATTCCATTAACCATCCGCTTATTTATTTTTCTAAATTAACAATAGTGCTTTTGGTCAAGGGTAATGATTTTTTTTCATTAGCAGCATCTTTCTCCCTCATGAACCACATTTTAAAATAATTTAAAAATTCAAGAATCAGAAAATAAACCTTGAGAGAGACTTCAAAAGGTTTTCTCATCACAACTCAATTTTCCAGCAGTGACTTTTCATGGCAGACGTTTGTCTAACAAAAACCCTTTTTATTTATTCTAGTGGTTAATTCCTACTACCATTACATTTTTCCTAATGACCTGATCTAAACTTCCCTTGATGCCATGTAAACCCATGACTTGATGTCCACTGGCTGCGCTTGGGTTTTCAAATGCACTTTCCCTGTAGTTGAGCTCTTGCCAGTGCTGAGATAGCGTTTTCCACAACAGCCTGACACTCTTAAATTCCATTCAGCTTGCAGCCGCAATATAGTCCCTTGGTGCCAAAGTGTTCCTTACATTGAGGTTCTCTAACACAAAGTCATGTTCATGAACATACACATTTTAATGAGTTTATAATACTGCAAATAAGATCTTTGGTGTAAAACACTCTGTTAACAACCAGGTCTCTGTTGAAGATAGCTTCAAGACACAAAGAAGGATGGGGATATTTATAGGGACATGGTGTGTGTATGGACTGAGGAGAATGACTGGTAGTGGATGCTACAGCAAAAGGTGCTTCACCTGGCTTTCAAACAAGAGGTAGCTGTAACTGTTAGAGCCTCATTTCACAACCAGATTGTCATAGGAAAGAAACGATGCTTTCACTAACAACCAATCTGTAAAACAGGCTGCTGCACTTCAGTCAGTCAGTTCCTGCTTTAGGACTACATTTGAGACAGCTCTCATGAATACTCCAAGGTACCTTTGAAGTGTCGGGGAGGCCTTCCCAGCTGTAAATTAAGAAAATCATTTTCATGCCCAAACTATTTCTCTCTCTCATGTGATACTGGATTTTTTTCTTATAGGTGGAGAGGATTGTAGACAAAAGGAAGAACAAGAAGGGCAAGTGGGAATATCTAATCCGGTGGAAAGGCTATGGAAGCAATGAAGACACCTGGGAACCTGAACATCATCTGCTACATTGTGAGGAATTTATCGATGAGTTCAATGGACTACACGTTACTAGAGAAAAGCGATCAAGACATGGGAAACAGGCCAGTGGTCCAAAATTTTTACGGGAAAACCGAGGGTCCTCTATGGAGAAAATATCTCATAGACCTGAACCTGGGAAGTCTAAAGGGTCAGCACACAAAAGGAAGAGAATTCATCCATCTCTTCAAAAACAAAAAAGAGGATACGCAGCAAAGCCAGCATCTGCTAATGACAGGGCTACTAAAACTGTCACTTACCGAACTACTCCAAGTGGCTTACAGATCATGCCACTGAAAAAGCCACATAATGGTCTGCAGAATGGAGATGGCACTCATGACAAAGAGTCTAGACATTTTGGGAATGGCTCACAACAGCAAAACCTAGATTTAAACGATCACGAAGGAGAACAAAATTTGCCTAGTGTGTTGGAAGTAAATAATGATTCACCTGTTGTGAATGGAATCGGTAGGTGATTCAAACAACCACAGTCTTTTCGAGGAAGGGGGAGGGTTAATTGCACCAACTGCAAACAGGTCCAGGGTCCAGGTGGAAAAATCATTGACGTGGTACACGGTGATATGGCAAGAAGCACAGAAACAAGTTGCATGCTCTTTTCTCATGTATTGTGCTGGGTTTTTTATCAGTTGGCTTCTCTCCTTCCCCTTCCCACAGCGTGGCATGGAAAAGTGTGGGCTTTGTTACATGGCTTTGAGGGGTAATGTCCACGAGGGAAGATGATGATGAGGCACAGAGTGGGAATGACAGCTGAAGTGTCCGTAATACTGCAGCTCTGGGGTTGTATATCACCACTCAGTTACATGTGCCCAAAGCCAATGGTCTAGATTATTTTAGGAGCAGAGTTAATACCGCTCTTTTTAAGGTGTCCTGGTAAGTATGGCTGTAAAACATTCATGTTGCTGAGCATAAATGGTCATCATATTCAGGAGTACTCAGGCCTGCCAGGCCCTAGACTCTGACAGTGGCTGGGTGTATCAGAAGTTCCAAGACATCTTTTATGGGAAGGTACAATCAGATTGGAAGTGAACAAGAAAAACCAGTAGAAAATTCTTTCTAATCCTTGTAGTTACTGACTGGCTTAGTTCTCAAAACCCAAGGTTTTTGTGGTCTATAAATACAACCCAGCTAAAGCAACTACTTCTTTTCTCATTATCTGTATGATTCCAATCTTGCTATTCTCTTTTAATTCTACCGGAGCCTCAGAGGTTCTTTGTGGCAGCGATTTCCAAGAGTTAGCAATGAGATGCACATTCCATTAGATCGGGTTTGGGGTCTTGTTTGTTGGGTTTTTTTTACCTTTACTGTCATTGAATATGCTCCTGTTCTTATATGAAAGGATAAAGCAGAAGTTGCCCTGTCAATTGGTAGGCAGCCACAGCTTTTTTAACCTTCCCACCACATGGAAGTCTTGCCAAACTCCTGGTAGTTTTAAGTGTCCTCTCCTTTCCTGGCAGGAGGAGGCAGGGGGGCATTTTTAATACCTTTTCAAAACAGCAGGAGCTGTTCCAAACGATTTCCCACTGCTCCCTCATTCAGTGGCAGTAGAAGCTTTGGAGAATTATTTTTTCTGCTGTTCCTCTCTATATAAAAGCTTTGTTTTTATTGAGGGATACACAGTCACTCAGAGGTTGGTTTTTCCCTCACTGGTTAATTTAGAACACAGCTCTATGTAAGAATCTTTTCATTATGCGTTTAATTTGCTTTACTGCTGCCAATTCACCTTTTTCTTACGATTCAATGAAGCTCTTCAAAATCTTTCCCAGTTTTTACTCTACTTACTTTGTATTCTCTTGAAATTTTCCTTTCCTACGTCTCTTCCCAGTTCATTAATACATACATTAAATAAACTAATCCTTCTGCAGGTTCTTGGGGCAGCCAAGTACTAATCATTTGACATGATGAAAAGTAACCATTTGTTCCAATTATTTATTTTTATTATCTGCTTTCTGTAGCCCATGATAGCACTCATTTCCTTAACAGCTTCTTGTGAACTGCCCTGCCAAGAACTTTTCAAAAGTAAACATGAATTATATCACCCTGCTTTCCATTTTCCACCCCTCTGGCATCCTAGCAAGTGTTTTTTGGGAAGCAGAACTGACCTTGCCTAGTCTTACTGGTTACGTCCTCTACTACTGGGATCTTTCAATCAAATATCTTGTTAAAGACTTACAGATCAGAACCATTTATGGTTACTGGCATCACTGATACTTGCAGTTGAGAGAGCAGGCTTTTGTATCTTGGGGAGCCTGAGCTGGTATAAGACTGCTTTAAAATTACCTGCTTCCCAAAAAAGACTTGCAAATAAAACTACAGCCGTGGATAAAGTTATTTTTCTTCAAAGTTTTCTTCTGACTTGGTTCATATTATTCATTGTGGAAGTTCTGACACAAAATAGGTGTTTAAATGTATTACTTCCTCTGTTTTGCTGTCTTTATGTTTTTAGTGAAGAACTGAAGGGCCACAAAGGACTGTAAGGTCAAATGAGCCTCTCATTTGTCCCCACAAGAGCTAATGAATAGGATCCTCCAGCCCCTATTTGAATAATCGCTGTAAGAGATCTCTCTGTCAGGGAAAGCTGCTTTGACTAAGCAGGCAGGTGTTCTGCCCTGTACATTGCTCCTGCCCTCATGTTGTGCTCATGTTATGCGGTTCCTCTAAACATTTCTTTCTGATGGTTTTTGCATTCTCCAAATCCGCCACTGCTGTTGTGCATTTTGTATTTTCTCCATCGCATTCTGACCTTCCCACAGACAAAAGCCAGAGATCTTAAATCTCTGCCTGGTTCTCGGCTGAAAACCCTAACTCAGCAGCAACTGCCAAGGTCACAAATCCCTCCAGTCATGCTTTGTCTTAGCCAGCACACCCATAGTGGAGGAAGAGAAGAGGAGCAGTGAGACTCTCAAAGTAAGAGCAGACAGAAACTGGTGAAGAAGGGTCGAAATAAAGGCACTAGGTTTTTCCTAATATTGCCCTACAAGCTTGGGAGAAGTCCCAATTCCTGATCCAGCATTTTGTATCTTTTAAAATGTCAAATCGACCAAACCTGCACTGCTCTTCAATAAATCCAACCGATTACTGAATGCCTTCAGTATTCTCACTCACGGGGAGGTAACCCAGAAGATGCCAGCATGGTTTCTGTCAGTATCGCTAACTCATTTTAAACGGGACAGACGTCACATTAAGGCTTGTCCGAAATTTTACAGATCAGAAAAGTTTCAGAGAAAAACTCCAATTTGTAAATAACAGGAGTTTTGTTCCAAACATATTGGGTTTCAGAAGTTTCTCCAAATGTGAGCCAAGGTCCCAAGGCTTTGTCCCTTGAGACCGGGAGCAGTGTGGCAGTGAGCCTGGCAGGACTCCCACGGTTAGCTTTGAGGCAGCCAGTTATGCCAGAGGTTTCAGGCAGGCTGCCACAGAGTCTGGAAGTCGAAAGCCCGGCATGCCCCGTTACCGTTCACAGGGCTTCTAGGCATGATGTGCAGAACAAAGAGGGAGCCTGGAGGACCTGGGTTTGACTCCCAGAAGCTGTGGCTCCTGCGTAATCCCACGCAGAATTTGATGAAGTAGACGTTTGTGTCACCTTTGAGATTGCCTGCATGGAGCCCAAATAAGTGTCACAGTCATTTCACTGTGTAAGAGTGCACAGAAAATGATAGAGAAAGCTTAGTTGGGCTTGAGGTGAAGCCTAGATGCAGAGAGTCAAAAATTCCCCACACGTTGAAAATGCAGCTGTAGGCCCAGCTCAGTTACCATCCCTGGCCTATGATCGAAGGCCTCCAAAACCCATCAGCTTGAACCAATATTCTTTTATATTTTAATAATGTTTAACTACCAGGGTGTAGAATCAAGCAATATAATTAGTGATATATAAAATGTAATTAATCAGCAAAAGCTCGGGGTTTTTTTGCCTGTGCTATGCCAGTTCTGTTGAAACAGGTACAGCTCTTTGAATTCTCATTTTTTGAGGACTCCGTGAATGAACACTCGCCAGTGTTTGCTTTGTGTATACATCCACTTGGGTACAACCTACACATAAAACTCTTAACGGGAAGCTCTTTACCCCAGAGAAATGGCTGAATGTCTACAGACATGCATTGCATCATGTATGCACCCTCTTGGAGGCCTGGAACCTTGCTGGAGTCAGGACAGACCTTTCTTACCAAATCCTCTCCTCTACCTAGTACACATTTCATCATAGGGATGGTAAAGACAGTTCCTTAAGGGTCTGCAAATTGGAAAATGTTGAAAAACTCTGCGTAAGCACATCCGCTGATGCTCCCAGGAGCTAACAGTACTGTTCTTTCTGATGATATTTGTTGTCTTCTGTTATGACATTTCTGTTTCTCCCCAGATATTGTAATTGAGAGTGAATGTTTTGTCAAGTTTCTTGACAGCATCAAAAAAACATCCCCTTTTAATTTCCTTTCCTTTTTCCTATGTCGCTCTATTTCTGTACCATCTGCTGAAGAATTTTTGCTTGTCATTTATCACTAACCACTGTTTTTCTCCATTACAAAGGATCTTTGTAGTCTCACGATGCCCTTCATTCAAATACTATGAACTTAGCCACTGCTTCCTCTTGTTTTTTTAGCTTGTTCTGTTTTATTTACTCTGGAGCAACACTGGCAGTAAAGGACAACCAAATATGCTTCCTTTCTCAGTTTGGATAAAGACTCATTGCTTTTAGATATCTTACAGATGCTCCCTTAGCTGGAGAAGTCTGAAATTATTAGTAAATTATCTACAGAACACTGCTGCTAAGTATGTACAGCATTAACCATTGCCCACAAGAAAGACAGAGAGGAGACAGAGAAAGGCTATGGGGAAGACTGAGGAATGCAGAGCTGTCACTCACTAAATCCCTCAACAGCAGAACTTAGGGACCACTCACTGAATCTGGTAGAACATCAGATAAAAGCACAGATGAAAGAAAATGCTTCTCTGTGTAGTGGGTACGCAACTCCTCAAACTCATACCACAGGAAGCTGCGGAGAAGGGCAGCATCAAGAGGCTCTAAAGGAGATTAGAGTAATCCGTGAAAAGGTCCACGAGCAACTACTGAAGGGAACAGGAAGGATAAATCCTCTCATATTCCTGTGAAACACTTAGGCAATATAGACAGCAGAGGAAAGGACTGCAGAATGTGGCCAAGCTTGCATTTTCTCCTTAAATAGCATTTTTTACTGCTTTCTTAGTGAAAGGTTACTAGTGGTCTAGGAATATCTTAAATTCCCCTCCAAATATGAAAATAAGGAATTAAAATTAAAAAAATTAAAATATTAGTATGTTTTTAGGTATTACACAAGTCCTACTGCTGATTAAGACAAAGTACTGCGGAGAGAAAGATTTTCTCCCATTCTGTTTTCTTTCAGCGCTCTTGAGTGTCAGATGCTCTCTACCAGTAAAGCCCACTGGGGGGTACCTAAAGCTTCTCTGGTTAATACGTTTCACATGCCGTATAGGTTGCTTTGAGAATGTCTCTGTATTTTCCTACACCACAGAGATTTGTCATCTTGACATACGAAGGTACAGTTACCCTGGTGTGCATTAAGTGTGTCCTGTTAACCCTCATGCAGAGACAGTCTGAGCGGTCTAGTGGCTCCAGAGCAAACCTTCAGTAACTTCGTGACATCCATGCTAGAGGCCTGGTTTCACTTGAGGGTTATCTTTAGAATTTGATGATAATTTTCTCCAGTTTATCCAATTAAACAGGATGACAGGGATGCACCGTGCATGCCAATCAAAAATGCTCTGTTAGTGCTCTTGGAAAAGACACTTTTCTATTTAGATTTCACTCGTATTTCATTTAGAACTTGTTTTTCCTCCTGTGAGCTGATGTGCAGATAGTTAAAATACTGTGATCAGATCTCTAGTTCCTGATCTCACATTCACACAGAAAAAGTACATTACTCAAAGAGTATAAAAAATCTATTATTGTGAGGTTTTGTGTGGATGTGGATTATGTGTGTGGATTAATCTTCTACTGCTCCTTACCGTATGTATTTCAGATAGTTCTGATAATGTTTGCTTGCGGCCCAGAAAGCCAACCTGGGCTGCATCAAGAGAAGCATGACCAGTATGTTGAGAGAGGTGGTCGTCCTCCTCTCTTCTGGGGAAGATGTAACTAGGTTATTGCTGGGCCGAGCAACACAGTAAGGACTTGATATGTGAGAGTGCAATATTTAACAGTCTACCTCTGATAATTCCTTGGCTTCAGTATATTATTCCCAATTCATTTTTCATGAGTTATTTCACAAGTTGGTTATTGTTTGTGAGAAAACATGTCAACATGTATGCAACAGCAGAAATCTAATGAGAAAGCAGAGACACACAATACAAAAGTATTCATATTTATTTTTTCCAATCCAAGCACGTGGTGATCTCTACACTTGCAGATAGTCCTCATCAGGAAAACAAGGATCCTGCTGGCTTCAAATGATTTCTTTTCAAATTGGTGATCTAACGGCGTTTGTCAGTGTGTGTATTGCACCAGTGACATCCTCTATTCCATGTAATCTAGACGAGGCTTTAGACATTACCTCTGCATTTAACCACAAAGAGTTTAACTGGAGACCTTTTACCACACTTCAGTGTGTAGATCCATGTGCACACACGCACAGCCATTCTGTGATGAGGCCAAATGATGCACCAGGTACATGCTGTTAAACAGCTACCTGTTTTAACATCGTGTGTTGCAGCCTTTTCCACACTGTGAACAATCCACAGTCCACTGCCACTGAGAGGTACCAGATAGTTCAGTTACCTACAGAACCAGCAAGTTGGAACTGCTAATCAGAAATAGGGCTAAGTGGTTTTGGTGTGGAGTAATTTGTTGTGAATTCACCAAACACTTCTATTCCAATAGAGCATAATTGGACAGTTGGCCCATTTAAACTGTAAAATATAAGTCTTATGTTCTACTATCCATGTGCTCTGCCCTTTAAAAACTCCTGGCTGTTTGATAGCAGAAGCTGGAACAGGTCAGCTTTGGCAGGAGTAAAGAGCAGAACAAACAACGGTGTTCTCATTCAGTAATTTCTTGGCCTTTCTTAAATACAGCATATTGTGGGCTCACGTCTGTTTAAACAAAAACAGATTTGGAAACTATTGCAATGAACAGAGTCACTTTAATCTTTGTTTCTCAACAACCTGTCTCCGTTTTACTTTAATGGCAAATAGTGTGAAACATCTGTAATTAGAAAAAGGAGGATTTGCATAAAGATCTTGTAAAGATATTTTCAGCGTTCAGCTCAGCACTGACACCAGTCATAATACATTCCCTATAACAGAGGAGCTGTAATCATGAGAGTACAGTTCAAACACAGTGTACCTCAGAATAAACTGTCCTGCAAGATGGACAAACTGGTACTCCCGTTTGGGTTTAAGGAAGAACTACATCTTCTTTGTCATCGTTCCCTTTTTTACCTGCTGTTGGATACCCTCTCATCTGGCACCAGTGGTATTTGTTATGTCCGAGGTCCAGCATGAACATCCTACCTGTTAGTCAAAAGCCAGTAGTCACTGTTACTGTAAAATGTAATGAGCAGAAACTGGGGTCAGAGCAGGGAGGATGGCTTAGTGCTGCTCCTAAGGCTAACCACAAGGTTAAATGGAAGAGAATGGTGTTTGGGCCAACTTAGTGAGAACTCCTGTAAGTCAGTGCCACGCTGAGATGTGCATCGAGTGTGTAGTCAGGTTGTCGATTGAAACAGCTGGCTGCTTTTTGGTCACTGTAAATGCAAGAAACTGCCACTTTAAAGGATGGGATTTGGACTAAACCTGTCACGGTAAGTTTTTCCAGAGCTGAATTAGAATCGTCTTGTGAATTCAGGGATCATCCCAAGTTCATATGGAAGACCATGATAGAGTTGCTTTCATCTTCAAGGCAGAACTGAATGTTATGAAGAGTTGTAGTCCTACATGCCACAGTTCATTGGGTCTAGAGGTTTTCTGAACAGAGAACAGAAAGTACTGCGTGTTGGAATAGAATAATGAGAATGGCTTGAGGCGTCGTGTGACTAGCCAGGCGTATTTCTGATTTATCAACTATTACGTAGAGGCTATTGTAAATACTGAGCTATGTTTAAGCTAATACAAAGTACCACCCCATGTCTCTGAAGGTACAGAGATAATTATGCTTTGATTCTTTCCATCTGAAAGGTTCTTCTCTGGCCAATGGAAGCTTGAATCTACACAGCACTGTGAAAAGGAAACTAGATGGGGAGAAAGATTATGTCTTCGATAAGAGGCTAAGATACAGTGTGCGTCAAAACGAAAGTAATTGCCGGTTCAGGGACATTGTAGTCCGGAAAGAAGATGGTTTCACACATATTTTGCTGTCAAGTCAGACTTCAGATAACAATGCACTGACCCCAGAGGTAAGCATGTAGCCATAAAAGCCAGAACAAGCCATCCTAATGTGGGCCCTGTGTTGGAAACGCTGCACTTGAACTGAATCTTATGTATTTTTTTTCCCCTAGTTGATATCTTAGAAAAGAAATACAGAGTTCAGATATATCTTAACTTTTTCACGCTTGGGTTTCCTCTTGAAAAGAACATGATGGAAATTAGTGTTTAATTTCCATGTCTGAAACTGAAAATTACAAGTGAAGAAAGGAACAGCAGAATCAGTATTTCCCACATGGAGCTGTGTGAAGCAGTTTCCCACATGCTGGAGTAACTGATATTTACTATCCTTAGAAGAAATACGGTCTCTTTTATGTTATTAATTTGAATAGTGCTCCAGTTGCCACACACTGAGAATTTCAGGCTATATCCTGAGACAGTAATTCTGAAAATGAATCTTGATCCCTAATTGGTTTTTCTCTGAATCACTTTAGGAGTCCTTATTTATGAAATCTCAACCAAATAGGGCTCTACTATCAGCTGAACTGCATAAAGTCTTACAACATACACATGATATGAATGAATTCCCTTGTTTCAGACATTACACGCTTAAAGTCAGACTTGGACTGATAGCTTGTACTATTGAAGCACAGTGGAAAGGCTGACTGAGTTTTTCTTCCCATTCCCTGTGATCCCAGCATAGTGGGCAGCAATGCCCTATGCCTTAGCTATGTCAGAACAAAAAGGGTGTCAGTAAATGCCTGTACCAGGATGCATGTGCTGGAGAGTCAAGAACACACCTGAGCTCTGTTTGGCATGGGCACTAATGGCCTGGTGGAAAAGCATCACAGGACACTACAGGAGCTGCCTCCCAGCACCAGTGTTGCCTGAGCATTCTGCAGGCAGAGTTCTTCCACGAGCTGCCTGTACTGTGGCAGATCTCTCTCCTCTGCCTTCCAGACATGCCAGTGCAGCTCTGCCTTGTCCAGAAACTTGAAGATATATGAAATACCAGTTCAAGCACCATCTGAGGGAGAAGTAGACTCTAACTTTGGGGAATTACTTTTAGTCAATAAGAAACTGAGTAACTTTGAAATTAATTCCTTACAATGAGCTTCAGATAAAACAACGGGCAGGTACAACGGACCCTAAATCTGACTACTGCACCCTTCCCTACTGCACACTAATACGTGGACGTTCATGCACAGAAAGATACTAACTAGTTAAACATGATGGCATATGCATTTAGCACTGCTAGGTTCTAAACTAAAAAGTAAAGAGCTATCATAGGTAAAAGGACTGTCTTGCTGTCTTGGCAATAAACACAGAACACCAAACACCCACTTTTAATACTCGTTTCTTAAAACACATTAGATTGAATCAAATCCATTATTCTATCCATGTATTAATAACCACTAATTGACACTGCAGGCAATTTAAACGCAGAGCTCAAGGGCCTGAAAAAGTACGAAGTTAAGGACTTACTGTGTTGAGGCTGAACAGACAGTGATCAAATGCTCTAAGCAGTGAATTAATTCAGGCTCTTCAGGTCTGCCAGGCCAATCCATTTCATTCTCCGAAAATGTTCAATATGCTGGGAATCCACCCCTGTGGAAGAAGAGATGATAAGCCTGTAATAGTCCTCTTCTTGTATCACTGGCATAGACTATATCCAGAACCTTTATTGAAGCTCAATTGAAAAGCAGGAAGCACATTTTAGAAAACTGCATTACTGACCAGGATCTGGATGGTCAGGAATTAATCAAGGTAATGAGTTCTCCACATAGAGATTGTCTGTTTAAAACTCATCCAGGCTGAGAGCAATTGAAAGCTCTTGCCCTCTGAAGGCTGCTGGCTGGCAAACATGAAAGGACCTCTTTGGCTTCGGTCCAGGCTGCAGCCCATGATCATTCACAGCACAAAATCCAGCACCTCCAATATTGGCAGCTCCACATCCTCACTGGCAATCCCAGCAAAAATCCAAGGAACTGGGAGGAGGAGTGTGCTGGATGCCTTGTCCCTGCAGTTTGTCACCTGTAGCCATGGATGAGACAAGCTGACAGTATTTTAGGGACATTTACAATGTTTTCAGTTTTGACACCTTTATCACAACTGAATAGAAAATACAAACACAAAATTCCTACAGAATTAAGAAAGTGTCTCATCTTGTCAAAAGAAACACTTAGTTCAAGCTTTCGTAGACATTCAGTAGCTTCTGTTTGCCAAATAGTAAATGATTAATTTACTCAGTGCAGGTCTGTGTGGTTAAAACAGTGATCTTGGTTATTCTTGGCCATCCATGTCAGGAATAAAAAGAAAAGGAGGGCGATGCCCACAGTCACTACAAAATCAAGCTCATACAAGATCACTCTTACCCCTAAACAGTCCTGCTTCCCTTTGGGCTTCATCTTCAGATGAAATCAGATTATTTTGTTCAACCATTGGCCTCTGCTATTTATGCAAACGTAATTAAAATAACAAAGAACTTATTAAAAAACACAAAGGCAAGCTTGGAGATGTTTGCCTGGAGTCTTCACAGCAAGTTTTTGGTGCCCACACCACAACCGTGCAGGTGATTTTGGTATGAAATGGGCTGATGCTCCTTGCATCAGCATTTGCACTGACTGAAGCTGGCTCAGAGCCACTCTAATCATTGGGTATTTTCCACAACAAAAGCGTTCGGGGCACTATAGAATTTCTTTCTTGTTTTACAAGACGTTATGAAACTCCTGAGCTAGTGTCATGAAACAGCTCAGCTTGTTTTCATTTCAGCAGCTTCGGCTTGCTACATTCAAAATGAATTTTTAAAACAGATATGTGAAGTATTTCATCATTATAAATTCCATTAGGGCATTTTCTCTCAAGAGTCTTTGGCTGCTTCTGAAGTTCTTTCTCCAGTGATGACCTTGCTGGTTTAAGTCAGCACATTTCAAGGATCCAAATTCTGTTTCAAACTTAAGATTAAATGGATCCATCCACCGGTTTAAGTTTATGCTATTTATAGAGCTATGAATTCATATTCCCCTGAATTAAAAGCAGAGCATCCTCTAACTAGCTGGTGTTTCCACTGAAGACTGATGGAAGCACCTCAGATACACTTCTTATACAAATCAATTAGACTTCACATTTCCAGCCATGAGATGTGCAGGGTATGAAGTTCTAGGAGGTACATTTGGGATGCTGGTTTGCATTCACTTTCCTTTCTTAGGACATTTCCTGACTTGGAAAAAAATGAAAAAACCAGGTAGACGTTTCCTGTTCTCTGTATTGTTGCTGTCATGCAAAGACACATTGGCTTTTTGGCCAGTACTTCTGCCTGCAACCAGCCATAGAGGTTCCGAAGTCCTTTATTTATCAAACAGAAAGGACTGTGATTACTGTGATCTGTTTGCATAATGAGTCAGTAACAAAAAGTTATGTAAAATAAAAGTACAAGTGTGGAATTGGTTCCGAGAAAAACCGAATGCTTTTAACATTGTGTTTTACCATAATATGTACAGAATATTTACTTGGAAGAATATCAACAGTGAATCCTCAGGGATTCAGAGGAGTTAACCTTTGAAACTAGTACTTTTGTTTATATGAACAAGAGGCTTCTGTTGGAGATACTGTGTGTAATTACAGTGATAAATTCCCAGGTCTCTGATCTCCCCAAAATGTAAAAGCAATATTGAAAGCAAAGGGCACCAAATGCCTTCTAAAATGTCCTGCATCCAGTAAAAGGCATTAAAATAACTTCTTAGGAGTTTAATGAAGTTCTTAAACATTTTATGTTTACTCTGCAGTGTGAGGTGTCCTGTTAAAAACCTAACCAGATTATTTTCTAGAGAGGATTAAAAGAAATAAGGAGCTTCTTGAGAATGTGGTCGTTTCATTACTTATTTGAGTTTCAGTAAAATAGATATTGAAGCATCAGACCTGGCCTAAAATTATAGTTGTGTAGGTTATTGTAAGAAGCTGACTTAATGGGCCAGGATTCTTCTGTAAATACATCATTCAAAATTTCAGTCAAATGCATTCAAAAAGAAACACTGTGCCCACATCTGATAATCAACTGAGAGACCATTAAGAAGCTAATTTATAAAAAGCATGGGACTGGAGGATACTGCTACAGTAATATTAGATCTGGTCTGCTAGAGAAAGTCAAATGTAATTGGACAATTGCCACAGTGAGGGAATGTGTAAGGACTATGGAAGAGAGAAAAAGAGCAGGACAGAGAAATGTGACTGAAGACAAGGAATAACTCAGTGTCTACAAACTGAATCCACTACCACATTAAATGTAAATTTAGGCTTCCAAACCAGAGCCTGGAAACACCGATATGATATGGTTTCTCATTTCCTGCTACAGATTTATGTTGCTAGTGATGCATTAGAACTAAATTTCCACTCCTACTCAAAAATAGTCTCAAAACTTCCCATTTTCAACTGTATCTGAGTAACAGAATTTTGCCATCACTCTCCCCTCCCCATTGCATTGAAAAAACAGATACAGAAATAGGGGTTTCCTACAAGCAGTATAACAACTATTCAGAAGTTTGGTATAGTGTTAGATGGCTGTGGCCATCCAGATCAGTGAGGGGCTGAAGAACATTTAAAATAGACTAACGCTGTGCTGCATTCACATGGAACTAGGAAATTCAAAATATGTATCTTTATTAAATTTAACCTCTGTGACCTACAGTTTCCCTTATGACTTTGAACTGAGGTCTTAAGGGCTTTTCCCCTTAGTTTCCTCTTTACAGTATGTGTGGGCTTGCTAAGGGTTTTACCAACTGAGGACTCTGAGAATAAACAGTTCCTGTGAAATCACTGAGGACATTTTTGTACCTGCACAACAATTTCAAACACACTTCCAAATTGTGGCGCTTGAAGCAGGTGCTGACCTTGCAGATGCTTCACTGTCACAAGTGCACTTCAGAACACCTGTATTTTCAGAAACAAAGTAGTGAACGAAAATAATCACAAGCAAAAAATCTGGGGTTTCTCTCCCATGGAAACCACATTTAATCCTCCCCACCACACTACGCTACCCACGTTTACACTAACAGCAGGTCTTGCCCTTCCAAGGAGAAAGATGTCACTCAAGAGGCCCCTCCCCGTAGGAAATAGTGTGACACGTGTAAGTTTAAGAACAGGAGGTGTCAAAATAGATGAAATCATGGCCCTGAAGACGGAAAACTGAAATGACTCAGAGCTGACAAACTGTCCCATGGCCAAACAAGAATTAACTCATCAAAAGTTTATGATACTTCCTTTTAAAGCTTATTAGAAAAAACAATTCAGCTCACAGGAAAGAAGATTTTCTTACAGTACCAGCAGCTGAATCTTATACAGATTTTGATTATGTTTGATTTATGGTGCAATTAACAGCTTGATCCAATTGTAAATCACAGTGTAAAAATGTCTCAAGTGCCTTCTTTGCTCTGACTTTTGTAGACTTTAATGCTGTCCCTGACCACAAGAAAATGAATAATCTATTTGTCATGTTGATGTGTATGATGTCCTCTTGTCTTGCCTTGCTCTGGTTCAAGTCATAGAAACCAAAGTAATTGGAAAACTGGGGTTTATAGATTTTCATTTAGAACCTGTTGAGGTTAACAGGCTACTGTCGTGATAACCACGACACTTGAGGGTACAGTGATGTACATGGAGTATACACAATGAAAATCCAAATCCGGATATTTGAAATTATTCAATTGCAATCAAATAGCAGGAGCTAGCTAGAATTTGCCATAGAGTCAGCAAAGAACAGCCAAATTTAAAACCTCTTTGAATTAGTAAAAGTCTACAAAGCACCCCCAAATACAAAACTCTCAGTGGTATCACTCTAATACAATTGGATTAATATCTATGTAATTGATGTAAGTATTAACAGTGCCCAAAGTGTAAGTCTCGCAAAATCAATAGGGTTTGTAGAAGTAGGGGAATGATATTGCAACGGCATGCATGTCGAATTGTTTACTTTTCTTTATCCACAGATCATGAAGGAAGTTCGGAGAGCATTGTGCAATGCATCAGCTGATGACAGTAAACTCTTACTTCTCAGCGCAGTGGGAAGTGTATTCTGTAGTGGCCTAGATTACTCATATTTAATTGGCAGGTTATCCAATGACAGAAGAAAGGAAAGCACTAGGATTGCAGAAGCTATAAGGTGACCCAAGCTTACCTATGATCTCTAAATTATGAAATGCAGTGTGTGATTATAAAAATATTTATCAGGTCCAAAAATGTTGTATATTTGAGTGTTGATTGCATTCTAATTATAGTCCTACAAATTTATTTAGTACAAAGAACCTTGGGCCTTTCCTCATTAGACAAGAAAGCACATTTATTCCAGTGCTGATATCCCCAGGGATTTATTTCATTCCACTTCTCTGTATTTAATATTTCAAATCATTCCTCCAAATTCAAATACAAGTTTGTTGTTGTTTGCCCAAATGAGCTATTGCTTCATGTTCCAAAGTGGTTCCTGAAAGGCAGATGTTTTACTTGCTTTAATGTTCATCATTTTAATGAATTTCAGTGCAAATAAGAATCCATGGCTTGCTCGTATTCTGTTGAAATAGCACTCTGCCGCTGTATTTTGGAACCTTATTAGAAGGGTCTCCACTCTTTCTCTCAAACTTAAATTACTTCATATATATGTAAATGTAGTTTTATTTTCCTAACTCAAATGTGACTCCTAATACATATCACATCACCGTCACAGGAACGGAGGGTTTATGACATGCAGTTTACAAATTAATCCCCACAGTACATCACCAGGTATTGCCATATCCACGGGGTGAACTTTACACGTATTTGGCTGATCTTCCTCAGTAAATCAACATTACTGTACTAAAGCAAATGGCATCTCACGAGTCTGTACCAAAAGAGGGTTTACACCCCTTTTTTCTCCCCTATTTTTCTTCGGAGAGATCTAAAACTTAATGCAACAATTCTATGAAGGAAGACTAAATAATATCTTGTACAACAGACCGCTCTTTTGGATATATAACGTGAGATCATGTTTAGTGATTACACCACATGCATTAACCACCTGTTATCTTGGTTACAAATTCTGTTTAATAACTTGGAAATTCTCAAAGCAGTCATTACATTGAAAGAATTTTTAGATACACCTCTTAATTATAATAAATAATGATCTGGTTTTAAGCCCCCAGCTATGCCTGAACACCAAAGTGATATTAAAAAAAGACAACCCCTTTGAAGGACACATCCCTATTTACTATTTTTTTAAGGAGAGGGATTTTTAAGAACATGGAACAAAAAAAAAAGTATGGAAGAAAATAACCAACCGTTCTTGTTTGAAAACACGGGCACACTCACAGTCCATTAGAAGATATACAATTAATAGTGTTCAGGTAACTGTTGTGTGGATAGGTGTTGTTAGCTATGGATACATCTACACACATTCAATATACAGCTTACTCTTCAATTCAACACTTAAATGAGAAAAAGCCAGACTGATACTCAGTGTTTCCATCCTGGGACACAGAACACTTGAAGCCCTGGTACGATGTACTTCTCCTTTTCAAGAATGTGGGCTTCAGGCCCACTGGAAATAGATTTTTATTGTACTTCTGGAAACAATATGCTACGTTTTCCATTTAGCACTCTGTGTGCTTTCTGCAAACAAAGGACACAACTCATGGAAAATATACTGCAATAGGGGTAGAAAAAACCGCACGCTGCGCTTTTCCAGTGGTTAGGATGTCCTAATGCACCTTAAGGGATCTCTGCCTTCACAGCTTTGCATCAAGTTAGACCTGTACCAAAAGGAAATGACACTCCTGATTACCCTATATCACCACTTTCTAAAATACGGAACTGTATCCCAATCACCAGTTAAAACTGAAGTCTGAATGCCCATCAGAACTCATCTCTTGCAAATGATTTATTCATTTAGCCCCTGTCTTCATCTGCTGCCTTTGAAGCTTGCAGTTTACAGGTGTGTGGCATAGTAGCTTGTCTGGAGGTGCTGAACATGGATCCAGAGCAGCCATCATCCACCCATGGGCTGGGCATTATCCTACTGGAGCAAACACAAGACAGATCAACTTCTGTGAGGCCATGTGTATATGGGACACAGAGTCCTGCAGTCAAGGACTTCCTGGAAGGCGTCTCACCTCATCAGTTGAACATGGTTATGTCACTCAACATATAAAGTTCTGGGTGTGCTCAGAAGACAAAGGACAACTTTTTTTGCTCAACTTCCTTATAGCCTTTGATGTGCTTGTCACTGCTGACCTGCAACAAGACCTCTGCGACAATGCAGAGGCACCTCAGCATCCCAAAGTTCATTCTTCTAGCAAAACCAAAAGTCTTATTTGTGCATGCGACACTATTGGTTTAGTGCTTCCGGCTCTGCTACGCAGCAGTTACTACATCCATGAGTCCTTGAATTGAAACAAGTTTCTTCTTGCCCTGAAACCACATGTGTGAACCTAAGGTTCAGAGATGTTGGAAACTCACCATGTTCTGGGGACAAAGCTGACATACTGAAACAAGTAATGTACCAAACAGGAGCACAGATCAGCAGAGTGCTGGACACCACAGCAGCTGTAAAGGAAGTGCAGACATTTGTTCCCTTCACTGGCCTTCCACTCCATCCTGTAGGTGGCATATTCCACACCCATCCTTTGTACCATCCTCTGTGTTCTCTGTCCTTCCCTCATGATGAACAATCTTGTGTCGTCTTGGTGCTCTGTTCAACTCTCCCCACTTCCAGGTCCTAACTTCCTTGCTCATTCATATCAAGATTTTACATTTCCTTCAACCTTTGCCCTCCATTAATGTGTTCTGCTTTGTTCTTCTTCCCGTTCATCTAACCATTTCCTCTCCACAAGCCTGATTGCTTTTCCATATTCACTTCTAGTCCCATTCGTCAAAACATAGTTCCTGCTTTTCTCCACAAAACTGTTTTGTCCTGCCTCAGCATGGTCCTCAGATACGCTGTCACTGTTTATTCACAGTTCATTCTTTTCACCCAGCATTCATCACATCCCTGCTCCCATCCATAGTTCTAGGTTGGACTTGGAAGGTTTATTTCTTAACTGTTAAGGTTCTCAGAATTCAAGAATGAATGAGGTGCAGTGATCCGTGGCCATTACTCAACCATAAGCAATGGAAGAAATAATGAGATAAGGGAAAGGCATTGCTCCTGCAAACAAAAATGAACCACAACTGTCTGCAACGCTGCTATCCTCTAGAAAGAAATTATCTTGAACAGATACAGAACACGCTCCTTGTTTCACTCTCTTTTCTTGCTGGTGATCTTCTGGTTTATTAGTCCCGGTGTAAACAGACTTGCATCACTTCTTCTCACAAGCCTCTCTTTTCCCATGGTCACAAATCAGCTCCTTAAGAGACAGCCTGAAAATGGACCTCATTCATTGAACATTTAGTCGTGGGTCACTTCACACTCTTCATCTTCATGTAAAATACAGCAAGTACCCCTGCACTTTAGTCCAATAAAATCCTTATCTTATTCGTGGAGATATCCATGGTCAGGCTGGATAAGGCTCTGGGCAACCTGCTCAGTTGTCCCCACTCACTTCAGGGGGGTTGGACTAGATGACCTTTAAAGGTCCCTTCCAACCCAGTGCATCCTGTGATTCTCTGCCCCTGTGTTTTTCAGAGTTTTTGCCAAATCTGCACTCCAACCTGCCATACACAGCTCCCACTGTCACACACACAAGTCTGGGTCTTTCTGACCTCGGGGGAGAGCTGCAATTCATCAAAGGGCACATCTGATAAAATATTCTTTCCTGAAGTCTGCCAGCAAAGATGTGTTCTGGGTCTAATAAATACCCAGTGCAGGAACAGCGTCTTCTCTTTGGGTTTGAATTTGATTTATACGTGTCGCTTTTCTCAAGTAATTGAGCATCTCGTTTGCCTCCATATACCTGCTGTGCCCAGAGCTGCTGGAGCCCATCATTTGCCCACAATTACCCTCATGCTTTTTCCTGACTGGCGAATAGGCTGTTCCACTCAACAGATGTCTTTCCGCAGTTGCTGCTAGATAACTTATTTAAAATGCCTCCTCGTTGCACAGAATTTAACATGTGTTCTAGGTTGTTCATTCAGGTGAATCTGACTGCATTTACTTGCCCATTATTTCCCGCAGCTTCACATTTAGGGTTGTAGGCAGGCGGGAGAAATCTACTTTGCTACAGCTCTGCCAAAGACACTTGCAGTGAAGATCCAGCAGATCACCTGCCTACTTCTTTCCCATTCAAATGTTTCTCTCCCTCTGACTCCCCTCTGTGGGTCTCATTCTTGCCGATGGTGTGCCACAAACATTTCCTTTCACCCAGTCCATTGATGAGACTTGATGACCTTTTGATCTGAAGAGAACATTCTGCGAAACAATAGCTGTTCAGAAATGTTCCCTTGAGTGTCCTGCCCTTCACACCATAACTTGTTCATCAAACCGATCGTCACAATCCAGATTAGCCACCCTGCAGCAAACGGAGAAGCATCATGTGTACAAATTCATGAGTCACTGGTCCAGAAGTCAAGCTAAACCTAACCAAAGCATAAAAGTACAACAGTCAGTGCATTCCAATTAATCAGTTCATAAAAACACAGACAACACTTCATATCCCAGCTACTCAGAACTAAAATGACTAAATAGGAGCAAAACTTTCCATGTGCAAACTGGAAAGCATATTGCAATTCTGACCTCATAAAGTTGGGCCATGGCATTTATTGTGTTCAACTGTGGTTCTCATTTGTTTGCAGATTAAGTACTTTAAGCTTGGGCGGTTATCTAAGTGCTACTTTTGTATTCAAGATCTTTGTTTCTATTTTTTTATTTTAGGGATTTTGTAAAAGCTTTTATTCAGTTTAAGAAGCCAATTGTGGTTGCTATCAACGGCCCTGCTCTTGGGTTAGGAGCTTCTATTTTACCTCTCTGTGATATCGTTTGGGCAAGTGAGAAGGCTTGGTTTCAGACACCATACGCAACCATCCGGCTCACTCCAGCTGGCTGCTCTTCATACACATTCCCGCAAATTCTGGGTGTTGCACTGGTAAGGTTTTCTACCTCATGCTGTTGAAGAACCTTTACTTCAATTTGTGCTCTTCTTTCCCTCTTTAAAAAGTAAATCGGAAAGCAATAGATTGTATTAATTGTCATGGAAGTGCAGTTTGTGGAGGATTTGTCTGATCCCTGCCAGTTTCTTATCACGAGATGACCTCAGAATTCAGAGCCTTACACAGGAAAGACTGCACGCAGGTTGGAAAGGCAAATAGTGTTGAGAGGATGGCAGAAAAGGAAAAAATGCGTTAGCACAGTCAGTGCACTCGTTAGTGTTGTGTCAGGATCGTGCTGTAACAGAGCAAAATACTGTTCTCTGCTCCCTACAGACAATCCATAACGATTCCAGTAAGGTTGCCTAGTTCTTACCAGTGTAACAGCAGAGTTTGCCCCACAGAGGATTTCGTAGCAGGGACTCTTGGCACAATCTCACTGACAGTCACTCTTGTAAAATCAGCAGTGCAGATCCATCATGCATGCCAGCACATTTCTCCTAAACGAAACCCATGCTGTGCTCTGGCCACCTGCACAATCCCTAAATAGCTGCTGAAACTCCTTTTAAAGTATTTTGCAATATGGAAGGATACAGGAGACCATTGGTAAATTTAGTCTTGAAAACAGCAGACAAAACATGTTAAGGGAATTAGAACCCAGAATCACAAGTGATCTTTTGGTTTCGCAGGCAAATGAAATGTTGTTCTGTGGGAGGAAGCTGACAGCACAGGAAGCCTGCAGCCGAGGACTAGTGTCACAAGTATTTTGGCCAACAACATTTAGCCAAGAAGTGATGCTACGAGTGAAAGAAATGGCATCCTGCAGTGCAGTGGTAAGATCTCAAACTCCTTTGTTTTTTACAATACGTTTCATGGAGGTAAGGTATGCTCCAGGGGTCCTCAGTTCCTGCAGCTAGACCTGTGAGAGAAGGCAGAAAATCTGGACAGGAATCAGTGAGATCATGGAGCTTCTCATTTTTCAGGGCCAGGCTGGGTTATTTCCCTTCCCTACCTTTACATTGAAACAGTAGGAGTGGAACCTCCTTGCCTCAGATTTGGAAGGGGGGACCTTAGCAGAAGATATCCTTCATGTAGGTGAAGATTCTGAAACCGTGCAACTGTAGTGGGAAACCTCTGTAGGGCCAGTGAGAAAATATATATGCCTTTCCTGTTGTCCTGGCGTGTTTCAGCTGAGTCTGCCTTCCTCTCTGCACCTGCATAGTTCCTGATTCTGCAAAATGTTTTACACAGTGTACCACAAGGGTAGGATAGTGCCAGCTAACCTCTGCTGTGAAGGAGAGGCAAGATCCAGGCACAGAGGGATTTGAACATAGTCTGGTCCCAGTGTATTATAACTTCTCTTTTGTGTACATGAAAGTTGAAAGAAAATCCTTTCCTATTTTTACTTACTAGGGTGTTTTTTTCCCTTCAGGCAGATACACTCCTATTCTGGGCACATCCTTGTTTAAAAAAAATATACAGTGAAGTGATACTGGCAGCAATAAAACTGCACTAACCAAACAGCAGATTGTCGCAACTTTCTGGAAGTGTTCAAGGCCAGGTTGGATGGGGCCCTGAGTAATCTGATCTAGTGAAAATGTCCCTACCTATGCAGGAGGGTTGGAACTAGATGATCTTTAAGGTGTCTTCCAACCCTGGCCGTTCTGTGATTCTATGGTTGATTCTATGATCTTTGCTGTTCTTCTGTGCCTGGAACTGCCGTAGCTTCCCTCAGTTTCATTGAAAAGATCCATTGTTAGAGAGAAGGTAGAGGCACAGGAGGTTTTTAATTAAACGAAGCATAGATTAGATCTCACAAAAGACGTTGAGAATGAAACTCTGGAAATGTAGCGTAAGCTTATTTGATTGTGCCGATACAACATGTACTATATGAGTTGGGAAAACCTCTGGGCCGTACTGAGTTCTTTCTTCCTTCACTGTTACAGGCTGTCAAGGAAATTGTTTTTTGAGACCTGTCAAGAGGGATGGTGCTAACTTGTGGACAGAGATGAGAGTTAAAACTGTCAAAGACTGGGTTTACTCTGTGACATCTTAAATGCAAATCAGGCTAAAGCCACAAAAACTGAGTGCAATGAGCTCATCCAAGTTCACTGGGGATACTTGTGCCCAAATAGACCAAAGGCTCATGGTTTGCATTTAACACTGTTTTCTTGAGTGAAAGAGGACTGCTGTGGGATAGCAGTGATGTTATCTAAACCAGAGAGGAACTGGGCTGAAAATGCAGGTGTGGACAAAGCTGATCTCAGAGTATGCGTAACCCTTACCATAAACACTGTGTAAGTGCACAGCACACCTTCTGCCCTCAAAAGAATCACTAATGTGTGTTATTACGGGTTGGTTTCACTTGCTGAGTTCCTTGTAAGATACATTCTGGTGTTACACCTTTCAGAAGGAACCTCAGTGCATTTAAAAATGGATCTGGGAAAAATGAGCTGAACTGTGGGAGCAACTATGGACCCACTGTTTATGCCTTTAAGAACTTGTATGATTTACTAAAGGCTTGAGATTGAGATTTCCACAGTCAGAGGGTGTTTGTCCTGTGTAACACTCTTCTTTTATAAAAAGTTTCTATGTATGAGAAATTATGTAAAGAAATTTAAGAAGGCATTTGCAGTAAAGACCTCCTTCCTGCTAGTTTCTGATTTGGTAAGGAGATGGCGCACGAGGGAAATCTGTTAAAGGTAACGGACATCGACATTCAGGGTTCCAACCTCTAAAGCCTTACAGAGGACCTTCCAGAAAACAGGTAGCCAGTACCTCACGTTTTCATTTCAAGGGGTGACATTTTCAATTGGAGGCAGTTCAGCTCCTTCCAGTGCTCCATGGCAGCCCTTCAACAAACTGAGGTACTTCAGAGTCCATCATTCCTTCTAAAAGTCTTGGCACTAACACGTAAACCTCAGAAGTCCATAATACTTCAAGTTGCTGACTTTGAGCAAGCAGAACTGTGGCTGTAAATCACATCTAATTTCTGAGCCCAGAGGAGTTATTTAGATTGTAAAACAGAGTCAGTAGTGTGAAAACGCTGTTCATGCTATTATCCATTATAATTTTTTTCAGATTCAAAATAAAATTCTGAGTGATATTTTGGCTTTAGGTATTGGAAGAATCCAAGTGTCTAGTGCGGAGCTTCCTGAAATCCGGACTGGAAGATGTGAATGAGAAGGAGTGCCAGATGCTAAAACAGCTATGGAGTTCTTCCAAAGGACTGGATTCATTATTCAGCTACTTGCAAGATAAAATTTATGAAGTCTGATGTCTTGGCCCAACTGAAAGAGAAAAATGCTCCACTTGTGAAGAGTCAAACATCACCTGTGTTTGAGAAGCAGAGGCAATGCATCCACGAGGACTTTGTGACAGTGTATCCTAATACCTATGGTTGTGTCGAATCCCTTGTGAGCTACAGAGCTGCTTGTAGCTGGTTTGATTTTGTGTAAGCAAGACGTAGGCAGGCTTGTTCAGTGCACATAACCTCTACAGAGGGCTGCATCTTTCACATTGCTCATCCAGGTCAACGAAAACATTCCACGTGCCGAGGAGCAACACCAGAGTCCGGCAAGACGTGCCACCAGTAATGATTCAGTTTGTCTGTCCCTCTGAACTTGCTGTTGCAACACATCTGGGCTGACATAAGAGGGCTCGATTGAAAAGCTGGGTCAGTGAGGTATTTTTGTAGACCCAATGCCATTCTTTAGAAATATTTTAATTGTATTTTTTTCCTAAGTTTTAACAGTGTAACGGAAAAAGAAACCTGATAATTTATATGTATGATATGTAAAGTTAGTTTTACAAAAACTACTAGGATTTTTTTTTTCTTTATTTAACTTATTTATTTTGTGTTCGTACTCGGCTGTTTATTGACCACAGATCGTATTTTCATACTTCCCTCGACTGAATTAACAGCATCACATGAGAACAAAAACACAGGTTTTAGCAGCAAATCGCATAGGAAAATAAATATATAGGAAACACGCGGAATGCTGTGGGCCGGGAAAGAAACAGCCACATGCATGCTCCTCCTTGCGCATAACTATACAAAACCACAAATGAAATAGATTCTTTTGCCAGAGTTAAGGGAAAACAAGTGGATTCTGAAACAGTGAGTCCCCCTTAAGTCTCTCTTCACTTCCTGCCTTCTCGAGGAGCACTGAAGGGCTTGCCAATGAGATGCTTTATTTACGTTTACTGTATCCCTGTTAGCCGGATACCAGTAACAGGGTGAGTGGTGCCGTTACGTGGCATCGTACTGTTTTTTCAGGTTTAAACATCCCCTTTCGGTCTGAAGTCTAAAAGCAAATCCTTATGAGCCTTAGTCTAGTTGCCTGATTCCTCAGGTGTGAGATAATTTCTGCTCTGGAGGCCTTTGGGTGTGGGCCAGCCGTTTATACAAGGTGCTAGGTATTGAGCTACGTGGAGGGAGAGGGTTTGTTTTGCTTTTCCCAGCTCTCCACATCTGGCTGCCCCACCACCTGTACCAAGAACTTACGGCTATCCATAAAAGCAGTCCACAGTTAACCACAAACACCCAATTCTCCAATGTGATCCTAGTACTTTTCAGTGACACTGACTGACTTCTGAACACTGGATCTCCCTCAGCTCTTTTCTTGCAATTAATATGGAAATAGCACGAGCAGGCTGTGCGACTTCACCTGCCATTTCCCTGTGCCCAAATTAAAACCTCTTGAAGCAGAAGCTTTGCACATTTGTTTGCTTTTGTAATTTGTGCACTTGCTCTCCCCATCCTTGAGCTCAGAGACTTACTTAGGGTTTAAGCCTCTGCAAATGGGGCTGCTGGGTTTTCCCCCTCCCAGTATTTCCATGAAGAGCTCCAACAAAGCCTTTGTAAATTTAACGAACGGGTGATTATAGTAAATAGCGGTCTTCAACGCGTTAATAGAGCATTTCCTTTTCCCCAAAGAACTAGAATCGCTGTTTCTATGGCCTGATTGTACCATTGAATTTTAAGGAAATCATTAGGCTGAAGTTCTCATGAAAATTTCTCATTAAAAGGTCAAAATCTGGGTTCTAAGTTGCCTGGTTTAAATGTATTCAGTAAAACTTTTATCAAAGCACCTAACTTATTTTTCCATGCCTGAAGGAGAACTTCTTTCAATAAGTACTTGAAGTGATAGATGCACCACTTGTTTTACACCAATGGTTGCTTATTTCCACAACCTGCCAGCAAGGCCACAGAGCGCAGGCGCAAACACTTGGTGGGGTCCAGGGCACGGGACCCCCAGCGACACCAGTTGTGCGCACACGAGTCATCCGTGTGGCAGTCTCCTGGAAATTTCTCAAGTGAAAACCACTCACTCGCATTCATGTTTGCACAACCAGGCCTCCAGCATACGACTTCAGAAAAGGAAAAGATAAAAAAGAAGAAAAAAAGAAAGGAAAAAAAGCAATGGAACGTACCATTATCCCTCAACTTCCTTTAGTTCCTTTATTCCCGTCCAGAGAGCCATAACTCCTAGTCTCATGTGTTAATAAGATATTAGGAAGTTTATTTCAAGACTATGATAGGGGTTTGTAGATAAATACAGAAGAATTGCTCAGCAATGTGAAGGTATGCTTTCCCGAAGAGATTTTCGAGCAGAGAAGAATCGCAAGTTGTTAGACCTTGAACTGCATCATTTCATCTGAATTTTCAGATACCTGTATCTTAGCATTTTTTATGACAAAGGAATGGTTGAAATACATTTTCTATAATTATTTTTCCATTAAAGCAAGCACTAACCATAGTTAACATTTTTAATTATTCATATCTATACAGTTACAATCTAGTTTTCATGGAATCTATTTTCCCTTCAAAAAAAACAGAAGAGTAATAACAATGTCAAAAGGTTCTGTTCCAGTATTTAAAGATCCGACTCAATTTTCTCTTGTGTTTCTGTCCTTACTGGGTATTCAGAGATCTAGATGTACTGTACATATTAGTCTGGGTACCTTTACTAATATCCACAGTATTTAAGATTATAAATGCAATTTGTTGTTCAGTATGTTATTTTATTCTCGTGTAAATTGTTTTGTACAATCTTTAAAAAAAAAAATCTACCGTTTTGCATTTGTAGATATGAAAGGTCAGCGATTTATTTTGTGTTGTCCTGCATGTATATTTTTGCTGTAGATAAGTGTTGCTTAGTTTACTATTTCAGTACATTTCTGTTTAAACAAATAAGCTTACAAACTTTAATACAGTATATATTTTCAGAATATAAACTTTTATATTTCTGTGGTAGGTTAGGGTATGCGTTTTAGGCAATCTTTTTCACTACTATTAACTGTTCTTTTAAGCGGTAATATAATGGGTTTGTGCCAATAGTTTTTCATTAGAATAAAATGCTCTTTTAATGCTAGGGATAAAACAGACGATTTTGGTTGGGTTTGTTTTGGGTTTTATTATTATTAATAATATTATTATTATTATTTTGCCAGCCTTTACAGTTTTAAATGTAATTTATAAATATATTGCATTTGTGAATAAGCCTTACCATTAGGTACAAGAAATCTTTAAAGCTACATAACCGCTTATGTTGTACTGAGGACTTCCCCAAATAATTGCTGTAAGAAAAGTTAGCAAATCAGAGTACAGGGCCTTAAGTTTTTCTTGTGAAAAGGATAATACGGGTTGTTTCTTTCGAACAACATAGGTAGACTTGTCAGCGTGGGCTTCGTTATATATAAACTGTGCATTTGTGCTCCCAACCACAGTAGTTTAATCTCAGGCTTTGTGTGGCTGGGTCTATAAAAGTCAAATCTGGCTAAAGCCAGCACTCTTTAGGGGACACTAAAGAAGTTTACATAAGAGACTTATAGACAATCTTAATCATAGTACATTTGGGTACTCGGTATCCTCCATGTGTTAGCTGTGTCTGCCCAATTAACCGTATGTTTTAAGCCATATTAAATCTCTTTACTGCTACTTTAAATACTACACTGAAAGTCATTCACTAGCTCACTTCCTCACGGACAGGATTTCAATTTTGAAGGAATTTTAGGAATAGTATGCCTTCCATAAAAACAAAGGACCAAAGAATTGCATTATTCTAACAAAGCATTAGTTCCTCTGCCGGTGAACTACTTTGACACTCGTACTGAAGATCAAACAGTCTCTTTCTGCTCCAACCACTGCATTCTCATCCATGTCAAGTCTAAGGGGAAAGGATAAAGGATGTATCCACTGACCTACTGGGAAAGGAGTGACGTTCAGCTAGGGTGGCATGTCTATTGGTAAGGCTTATTACCAAACCTCTGAGATGAAGCAAAGAACCAAAAATTCACAAATTAATGTCAATGTAAATTTATTTTCAGAACTTGCACAAATAATTAATTGTAGAACGTTGCAAATTAGGCCCTTAAGTTATTTTGTCAGAACGCCATGGAACAGACTAAAACAGTTTCTAATATTTGTAACGATGAGTACATATTATAATATTCTAAGGGTACAGGCACCCCTATATCACAGTGTTGTAAATATTTTCTGAAACTGGTACAGTACTGAGGGACTTGTATCTTCTGATATATCAAATATTGACTGTCTAGATGAAATTGTACACAATTTATTTGTTGATGGTCCTGTAACTAGTGTATGGACACATTTCTGGGTGCCTTAGAAGTTGTATTTTTCATGTGTGTTAATATGCAGTATTTATACATTGTGAGAAGCTGCTTTGAATAAAAACATTGAAACTTCCTTTCAGCGCACTCCTTCTCACTTTTGTATCATGTGTGACCATACTGCGTGGCCAGCTGAAAGAGGGAGGTGATTGTCCCCCCTATACTGAGCACTAGTAAGCCCACACCTCAAGTATTGGGTCCAGTTTTGGGCATCTCAGTACAAGAGAGATAGTGAGGTGTTGGAGTGAGTGCAGAGGAGGACAACAGAGGTTGTCTGTCCCCCTGGTGAAGGGTCTGGAGAATAGAGATTATGAGGAGTGACTGGAGAAGGTGGGACTGTTTAGCTTGCGGAAGAAGAGGCTAAGGGGACACCTCACCACTACCTGTAGCTACGTGAAAGGACATAGTAAACAGGTTGGTGCTGGTCTCTTCTCACAGGTAATGAGGGACAACTAGAGGGAAAAGCTTCAAGTTGCAACAGGGGAGGTTTAGACTGGACATCAAGAAAATGTTCTTCATGCAGAGTGGTCAAACACTGGAATAGATTGCAGGGAGGTAGCTGAGTTCCCATCCCTGGATGTTTTCAAGAGTCACTTAGCTGTAGTGTTAGGGTATAGAGTTTAGGGGTGAACTTGCAGAACAGGGTTGATGGTTAGACTCGACAATCCAAAGGGTCTTTTCCAACCTGAATGATTCTGTGTGTGATAATCAGAATGGATGTGACAGACAGTAGCTGCAGATCCTTGTATTGTATATGACAAAAGCTATTTGTGTGCTTTTTACAAGAGAAATTAAACATAAAACTTCTTTTTCAAATAGCAAAAAACAGGAGGGTAAAACACTTGCAATATCAACTCACTAAAATCATTCATCACAACCCATTTCATTGATCTTCTCATGATCAAACCCAAGAAAGCTGCCAAAAACTGTCTCACAGATATAGGACACCCTCTCAACCGTTATCACTTCCACTATTTGATAAGTGCACCTAAAGCTTATTTGCCCAGAACCACCCGCTGCTTACAGCATTGCAGTTACATGCTGTAGCATTCGTGAATGTGTTTGCAATCACTATCTCCTGTGGTTCGAAGCGAACTGTGAACTACTTCTGCCTGGGGCTGGAAAGGAAGGATATTTTTACAAGGAGCAGGTGTTACCCAAATCTCCTACATAACAAGGCCTGCAAAACTGACCAACTGTTGATTCAAAGGACAACATTTATGTTCTATCAATAATAGCAGTTAGTGTTAAACTGACAGAGACTGTTAGAGAAACCAGTGGTCAGCTATTTAGAGCAGAGGATTGAGCAATTCACTCTTGCTTCACCATCAACAAATCCAATTATTTATTCCAGCAACACTTGTCAGGAATTAACTTAGCAGAGCTTGCACTGTGAGAAACATGCACGTAAGGAACTGAATTGGACACCTCTGCAGTCAGTTTTATCGGTAACTTTGGATCTTAAACACAGATTGTCAAATGAGCTCATTTTATTTTAAATAATTCCTTCTTAAAGAGAAGCAAAAATTCATTCAAAAAATCCACCCAAATATTTTGTCAAGTGAAGGTTTTTTAAAGCAAGATAAATGTTAGTCCTTGTTGCTGTGAATGAATCCATGCACAAACTACACAGAAGAGGAACCTGTTAGTAGATCTAGAGAAGAGCTACAAATGAATGTAGAAAAGATCATGCAGCTATTGATCCCACTTAAGATACAAAAAGTACTCAAAGAGGACTGGGCTCAACATAGACTAGGACATACCATTTCTCATGCTGAATACATCAAACAATACTGCATATGGAAAGAACGAGAAGAGGTTCTAAACCAAAGGAACAGCAAATGAAAGCTCATCAGAAAGCCAAAAGCTTGTGGAGGTTCAGAGCAAATTGCATCTCAGCAAATAGATGAGAGGGCAATTTGACTGAGGATGTAAAGGTCAGAGGATGAAATTCTGGGCCTATTAACTTCAGGAATTCACCTCTCCCTGGTGCTTTATTTTTCATGAAACCGTCTCAGATGATTATAACAGTTAATAAAACATAAAATACAACACATTTGTTCATGACTCTGGCATGCCTGACTTCTCCTCAGAACCAACCTACACTCCTTCCTAGCATAGAGTGTTTTAGATGACTAAGAAAGCCAGACCAACAGCCCACTCTAGAATAAAGCCAGGTGAATTGTGCTAGCCACTTTTCCTTTCATTTCCACATTTTCCTTGGTTTTACAAAAATTGCTCATTACAGATGTATAATAAAAATAGAACCATGAAATGCTTTGTTCGATTCCAATTACTGTGTCCACCTGGCTTGACACAATAATTTTCACCTGGAACTGTCAAAAGTGCTGTGGAGAAAAAAGGAAATGTTCCTTTTGGAAACATGAACTAAACTAAACACTATCAGTGTTTCTTTATCCCTTCCTGGCACTGGTTTCACTTGAACAAATCCAGCAGATCTAAGTTAAAAGACACCAACATCAACAGAGATCCTTCTACTGACTTCAGTTGATTCAAGATCAGCCCTAGTGGTTAACATAGCCCAACAAACTGCAACATAACAGCATGAGGAATATTTCGTAGCCATCTTCTATAAAAAAATACTCTGGCACTGATCATAATTAGCAGAGGAGGCAGTGTTGCATATCCTCAGCTCAAAATTTAACAGCTGTGTCTAAGACATTGTGAATTAAATTCCTAATTTTCAATTTTATCACAGACTCTTGTTGGTAGACAGATTCACATGTTAACGTTCCTCTTTAGTCACATCTCTCAACTAGGATTTTGGATGGCCTGTGGAATTTATTTCATACCTTGGTCATAGACAGAAATACATTGATGAACAACTATAACGGAGAAATGCTCTTTACAACTTGGAGTGCTGTTTGAGTTGGGCTGTTGAACTGCCTCCCAAGATGACAGATAAAGACCGAACATTTTCTATAATGAAAAATGATTTAAACACTAAGCAGCAATCTTGACTTGTTAGGATTAAGTTAATTACTATCATCTAGAAGTAAGTTATTCACAGTCATCCAGAAATGTGTTTCTGATGTGCTTCTAAATAAGTGCTACAACTTCTGTTACTCCAAAAAGATCAGCAATTTCCTAGCACTGTCCCTCCCAGGTTGTGATTACACATGCTGCCTGCTGGGCTCCACGTTTTACAAGAGGTTCATTAAATGGATAAAGGCATTCACCAAAAACTCTTCCTATGTCAAATTATTCAAGATCTGCATTATTTTAGCCTCTCACTTCTGTATTTTGTATGCAGCTGCCAGGGATTCAGGCTCTGATAAACAATTCCCTCCAAGTCCACTTTCTGTCCAGTGGGCTCATAGTGAGCAACATCTCAAAACTCCAGCCAGCTAAACTGCCAAGGGATTCCCTGCTGCTTCAAAGGTGAGGGTCACATGTGCTCAAATTTGCTGGTCAGCAGCAGCATGCCCATTGCTTGGATTGTGGGCTACGGAGTTAACCATTGCTCAACCCTGATCCTCCCTTGATTTTTGAAAGCAAGCCTTAACAATATCAGGTGACCAGGCCTCTGTGGGTTTTCCTGCCATACTGACCCTCCCTCACTGCTTTGCACAGGGCTTCCCCCCAGAACAACATCTGAAGCAGAGCAAGTTATTAACTACAGAGAAACCTGCACATTTCTTATGCCAGGGATCAGGTCCACCTAAAAAAAGCAACAGACATGGTGCTCACAAAATCAGTACCTTCCCCAGCTGCATGCTGTGCCTGGGTTAATCTAACCAGACAAGCAGGACTTTGTGTTTCTCATGTATTTACATGTAACAGGATTAAACAGACTTACTTTCCTGGATGCTAACATGATGCCAGTTGGAAAGAAATACCCCAAAGTGCACTAGACCTGATAAAATTCATTGTCCATACATGACTGTAATGAGTTGCAACACAAGGACACTGACCCTCTCCACATGAAACTTCCTGCATAGTATACTTTCCTCTAAAAAAACCACTGAAAGATTAAACTGAGCCTTGAAGAAGCGGGCTGCAGTATAGCTGCTTTGAAAGGCTGAAACTTCTCCCAACCATTTCAAGTAGGAGAAAACCCAACAGCACTCCATTTGTGATTCAAGCACTTGGTAAACACTCCACAACTGCAAGGTGGCTGAGTGCCAGCAAAATGGTGAGTCAGCAGGCAGGGGAGGGAATCAAGTGTCAAGAATGCATTTAACCCTCACTCCAGAGAACACTTTTCTTATGAACAGAACGAAAGCACTCCATAAAAAGAAAATAAAATGACTGGAATCTTTTTCTCCATTAGTACAGATAACCATTCCCATTTTCCTGCAGCTTACAAAGGTTCACAATTTGTAAATTAAGTCAAAAGCTTAAGAAAATAGTGATGGGCAAACTGATGAGCAAGAGGCTCATGAACAAGTATCAGTCCAGCCTCTTACATTGTCCAAAGTCCCACTGATAATCCTGGCAAGACTGAAGGCAGAAGGGCTTCATGAGAGTGTTACAACTGATAATAGTAAACACTTGCACAGGTAAGGAAGAGTCATTTTCCTAATGAAAACACAGTTCAAACGATCTGTCCATTCCCAAGAGAGTACATGTGCCCACTGCTTTCCTTTACAGTTTCGTTGTGGAGTATTTGATGAAATCATGAGATTTCCTATGTAATTTATTAATTAATCCTTCTTAAGAAATTCTCCACTGAAGCATCACTTTGTGTTATCACCCTGGTTATTCTACTCAGAACAGCAAAAAAGGATAAAAAATATTGAGGATTTAAAAAAAAAATTAGAAAGATCTGAAAAGGATCCAGTCTTCCACCTGAAAATTTGAACCCTCATTTACAAGGTTGTTAAGCACTGACAAACCAGAATGGCAGCATTTTATACCTCCTTTCTTACTCACTCTTCACAGGTGTAAATAACCACATTGGACACCTGTGCAGGGTGAAAAAAGGGGAAAAAAAGACTCTAGTTATTACCTACCTGCTGTTAGTTAAGGGTAATTATAGACCAGCCGTGAACTTAGAGTTTACCCTCATTAAGGAACAGACATGGCTTCCAGTTAAAGGCTGAGAACAGCTGGTGCTGCTCAATCCTACAAACGCCTACACAAGTGAGTAGTTTTTTTCACAACTGTTGCCTTCTACAAGAACCCAACTCACTGCAGTAACACACACTTAATGTTATTGTTTGTTCTGCCCCAGATTAAACCTGGGCTGTGAAACTATGGAGATGAATTTAGATGAAACTATCCCCTACAGCACTAAGAGCCAAACCCTGGTGAACCCTGCTGGAGTGATTGAAAAGACCTTTAGCCCAACTTCCAGCCGTGTCTCTTCTACCAGACATTAGCAATTGTAACAGGGGCTGCAGAATAAACAGCCACATCTGTGCCAAAGAAGATAAATTGGAGCTGCCTACGAGCTCAAACGATTGGCAAAAATCTAGAATGCTTGAAAGATTCCAGCCTACCATAGAGGAACACAGCAACCAAAAGGTTCTCTCTTCAAACACCACATTCCTTGGTCTTACACCATGATCTCATGCCGGGAAATACAGAAGTATGATGGAAGAATAATTTTGATGAGAAACCCATGTCACTCACCATGAATGATTCTGTCATGGCTCACTCTTGGCTTTCATGAGTGTGAGAACAGAATCAAGTCCTGCAGAACTTCAGTTCTGAAAGCACATTCTCCATGTATGCCTCTGAATTCCTCCTTCCTCACTCTGAAATTCATAAGAAAAGAGGCATGTAAAGACTGTTGGCTTGCAGTTTATGGAAGGAAATCATGACACATCTTTCCTATAAAGCTCTAAGTAATCTTCCATTGTGATCCAGAAATCCTGAAGAGCTCCACATACCCAGCACTCCTCCAGTTAAAAAAGAATATTCCATTTCAAATAGAAAATGAGTTGCCTATTCTTGCACTCTCATAGCCAAAGACCACTTTGGCCTGTGGTGTGTACATGTCTCAGTGATGCCAGCATCTCCAGGTTACACATGTGGTGGCACCACAAGACTAACTCAACTGTTGATTTAGCAGCAGAGAAATGCGAATGTTTTACAGCTCAGTGGCTTGTTGTGCGAAAGCTCTTCACCCAGAAAAGAAGGTGAATTATTGTCAAGCATTGTATTTACATAGTCTCTGCAATTTTTATGCAGAAAGCATAAGCTGTTTTAAATAATTTCAGATACTCAGCACTAAATAAGTGGCTCACTTTCAAGCAATAAGCAAGAAAAAACAGTGCACACAATGTCATCTATTCCTTCAATGGGGAGCTGCGTTTCACCAGGCTGGATACTTAACTGCAGCAAGTCTCTGTATGGGGACTGTTTTCAGCAATAGCTGTTAATTAAGTAGTAAAGTACTAATAAAATGTTTAGTCAGGTTGCATTTAAATAGCACTATAATGATATGTAATTACTAAAAAAGAGTGCAAAACCCATTCTGCAACAGAATTAATTCAGTTTTCATACACTGTGCAAAGCCCTTTAAAACCAGAAAGGATTCCAGTGTCCACTGTGCAGTGGTCAGCTATCACCAGGCTATGAAACTTATGCTCAACGTGACAAAGGAGGAGCTTTTATTTAAAAACACGGTAGTTTCTCCAGCAGGAGCTACCAAAATTAGAAGGAAAAAAAAACCCCGTTTAAAAATTTATTTTAAAAAATGGAAATATCCAAAGCACCAAAAGGGGCTCCTTCCAAACAAAAGAAAACGGGGCATCTCCTCATGTAATTTTATCCAAATTTGCATCAGCAGGAATTAGGTACCAAATGTATATCAGTGCTCTTGAGAATGTGTCTTCTGTGTCTTTGCAGACAAGTTCTCAGAGAATCATTTAGGTTGGAAAACACCTTAAAAATCATTGAGTCCAACCATTAACCCAACTGTCCCACGGCCACTGCTAAACCCTGTCCCTAAGCTCCAAGGCTCCATTGATTTTTTAAACACGTCCAAGGCTGACAATTCAACCCCCTCCCTGGGCAGCTTGTTCCAAGGCCTGATGACCCTGTCAATAAAGAAGATTTTCCTAATGTCTGACCTAAACTCCCCCTGGTGCAACTTGGGGCCATTTGCTCTTGTCCTTTCACTTGTGAGAAGAGACCTTCCATTTAGTATTTAGGCAAAATCTTTGTTCACTTAGAGTTGTGCCACTAATCCCTTTGAAAATACATCGGTCTCTGCTTTTGTGAGCACTGACTGATGCCAGTAAGTCCACTGAGTTGGCATTTGGAGCACATGCTCAGTAATGGAGCTTTCAATCATAATCTTAACATGTGTAATCACCAAATGTTTAAAAAAGTCTTTCTTGAAACTAAATCCTTGTATCATTTTACAAAGCAGAGATGGGCTGACATGCTGGAGTTGAAGAGGCTTTGATTATTTTTGCCTCTCTCTTACTTGCATATGGCCTACAAAAACACTAAATAACGGGGTGTGTGTGTGTGTGTGTGTGTGATTACGTATTTTTTAAAACAGGAGGAAGGACTTACTCATTTTACAAGAATGGTACATGTTTTAGAGAGTCAATCCTTACCACTGGAAAAATAGGTCACTTTCAACTGATATGAAAAGACTTATAACCAACCAGGAACAAAAAGCCAAATCCCCATGCTTGAGGTGATGTTCTCACCCAGTAAGTCAATTCATGCTCTAAAATGTTCCTTTCTATCCTGCAAGACCTCCCAGTTTTCAGAATGTAAAACCTGTGCTTTGAACATTAGAGAAGATGACATTTATATCATAGGAGTATGATTTGCAGCAGGTTAATCTTCTACTTTGTGACCAGATTACCAAGAAAGAAACTTTCCTTGTCCTAAAAGCCACCTTTTTTCCATTGGATTCCGCAGCTGATTTCACCATGTAACTGAGTCATCAAGGAGAGTGCTGAGCAGAGGCACCAGCCAAGAAATAAAGGTCAGATTGCATCTGCTGCTCCTTGCACATGCTCAAGTCCACTGGTACTCAGTCACTGCCCTGTTCAGGACTCCCCTTGTACAGCAGCTTGTTTCCCAGGTGGTGTGCTGGTCCACAAAGTGACACTGCTAGACTGCAACAGGAATCACATTTCCACCCTCCCAGACAAGTCTGCTCAATCTCGCTGGCCTACTGAACATTTACCTGCCCTTTGCAAAGTACAACAGTCTCAACAGGAGGTGCTGAGAAAGCTCTCCTACACCTCTTGAGTGTCCTGTTCATCATCTGGGATGTACTTTTGGATATTGCAGGAGGTAGACTCAAATCCATGAAGTAGATGAGGGCATTACAGCTACACCTCCCACATTCCACCTTCAAGAAAAGAGCTATGATAGTGGACAGCAGTAGGCAGTATCTCTCCACTGACCTTCTTACGATTTACATGAGTGCTCTAGCTTGGATATGGATCTTCTGCTCTAACCCATTTAGATACTTCAGCACCTAACTTGCTTCTCACTTAAGGATTTCCTAAAGCTGAACACAGAGCGGGCAAATTCACAGGTTCCAAAGTAGCAGCAAGGGGACTGTAACACCAAATCCTTTTCCCTTCTCTTTTTCCTTCCCAGTCTTTGATGCTGGTATTACAACAGAGATGGGATCCCAAACTCCAATTTAGCTGAGTTACCATGATGCTGTGGGAACACAAAGACTTGTCCCTGGAGGAAGGTTCACCATCAGAAATGTGCAGTTATAAATACAGAGGAGCGGAAATTTAGTATTGACCTTGCTGTACTAAAATCAATGAGAGATTTTTTACTAACTTGAATGGAAATGGGATCAAGCCCAGAGAGGGCAGATACACCAGTTTTGCTCATCAGACTCTACCTTCCCACAGACCCATTCATTACAATCATCACATTAGAGGGAGGTATTTAGGATCAATACAAAGCAGAAAGAGACACAATCAGTTTGTGTGAGATTTAAAAGTGGGGTTTGAGGCTGGGGATTGAGAGCCACTGAGACAAAAGCCAGGCAGGAAGGAGCCCGGTTTAGCAGCTGATACAAATCATTAAAACTCCAAAGAACTGTGTGAAACAACTTCACCAACACAGGACTTAAGAACCACAGGGCAAGCACAAAAAAAAGCAGTTGAAACTGAGGCCTTACTACAAGAGCAGAGGATGGGTGGGTACCTTTTTTTTAATAAAGGTAATTAGGTGAAATTACATGTTTCTGTCAAACTCAAGGCTGCAAATTACTCAGCACATCTATGGATTTCTTGTCAGTCCACACAGTGAAAGGTATTAGACAAGAAATCTTTTAGTGACTGCAAGAGAAGTAGGAACTAGCCTAGACACGAGGGATGGAGTAGTGCACTGATTAATTTACTCAGTATTTTTAAGTCTGTAAGCGATTGTTAAAATAACCACAGAAATGTAAGATACGGACATCTGAGTGTTCTGAGAGTTCACAATGACATCAACAAGCAAATGAGCAGTTAGTGGATATCACATGACTGATTTTCAAGTTCATTGTTATGAACATCATTTGATTCAAAAAATATAAAGATACTTTGACTGTGACTGCCAGCAAGACAAATGAATTAGGGACTGCAAGCCAAAGAGTCTATTTTATCTCAAGAGAAGTGTTGCTTACTCATCCGTAGTCAACATCCCCCTTTAAAAATACTGGAAGTCATTGCTAAACCCCAACAAGTGATGGAATTTAAATTATTTGTGAGGGTGGAAGACTGAGAGGTTTTTGTACATAATCAGCCATTTACCGGGAAAACATCAGATGCTCTATTGCATTGTTTAATCATATTTATGAGAAATTTATTTCTTCCCCAAATTAAACTCCAGCCAATCCAGCTGAGCTCAGACCCATCACAGCAGGTCACATTTGCTCTCCCTTCTTTTGTTGCGGTCTACTATTCACTTTTCTCATGGTCATAAGCACATTTCCAAATGAAATGGTACATTCCGATCATTCAAATGAATGAGTTCATACTTCAAATGAAGTTACACTGAATTCAAGGGAATCAGGCAGCTTACACAGAGAAAACAAGTGAGCAGCTTGAAGTGGGTTTAGCTATACAAAACCCAGGTTTGGTTCTCTGCTCCAGCAAAACTGCAGTGTGACATACGAACTGCTTCTGGTCTCAACCTGCAAAGATATTTAGGTACCTCATGCTGAAATACCCTAACTAGATAGTATCAGTAGCATCTCAGACCACCATCAGTTTCCTCTTCCATCCAAATTCCCAAGCTAACTCCAGAACTCAACTGATCAAGTCAAGAGGAAGAAATGAGAAAGAAACCTTTTTAAAAGCTCAAAAATCAAAGGAGGATGGAGACCTACTTTTATTCTATACATGTGCACAGTTCTACACTTGTGTTAAGTGTCTCTTTTTGCAATACTAAGGTACCTCTGAAAAATAAACAGCATCTCAGACTCATCACTCATCCATGCATGAGATAAATTCAAATTTCCAACTCCACAGTGAAGTAAATGCAAAATCAAGTGACTAAGAACTTAGTCACTGAACATGTATATTTGTAAATTAATACTACATATTGCATGACTGCCATCAACAAATCTGTCTTTGGAGAAGGTGTTAACTCTGTATGGGCTGAGAGCAGTTATAAAACATGGGCTAATTTCCACAGGTTAGGATCAGAGTCTTGGACCTCCAACTGAGAATGCAGGGGGTTTACCTTGCATGGGACCAGACCTTCCACAGGTATTAGCCATGTCCCCTCAAAGAAAATCCACCAAGGATACGTAGAAAGAAAAATGAAAAAGAAGTTCCCCTTCACTGTAAAGTCAGTTACTATTTGTGATGGAAGCTGAACCTGAGCATTTAGCTCCAATCTAAGCTGCAAGGATGTAGCTATTTCCAACTGGGCATGATTCCAATTTTATATTAATAAACTGCCTCTTTTTTGGTAAACAGAATCAATATCCTGTTAAAAAAGATTCTCAGAAGAGCAGGAAATTAGAAAATATTAGTATTAAATTAATCAAACTTCTGTTCATGAGATATTGTTAAAGTTAATGGATAAATTTATGCTTTTGTCTTTTTAGCACATACCTCCACGTAGGTTGAAAAATGAACCCAGACATATGAACTATGTGCTCACCTGAGCTACACAAGAGCTACAGATTTCCTTCTTATTGATGGTGATTCCATGAGCACTAAATGAGTGCAATTTCTACCACCAAGGGTTATGAATTTAAAACACAATATACATATTGATGCTAAATTCATACTGAATTATACAGGATACGTTTCTTTTTGTGCTTTAATATTTCTCAGCAATATTAGATGTGCCTCTACAAATAAGGAGAGGGGAAAAAATAAACCAAAAGCATCCAGGGAAGCAGAGTTTCCTAACACATTTTATTTCATTACTGGTATACCAAGTGCCCATTTCCCTGTCCTTGTCAGGGAACTTGAAAGAATCAAATGACATCACTGAAGGCATTCTAGACCTTGGCTTACATTTTTACAGAGTTAAGGAATTTCTAAGCTCTCTACAGTTTTTATTAAGCAGTTTCCAGTTTAGAGGAAATGTATCCAAAAGCCAAAGAGGCCTCCCTGGGGAAAGAGCAATGAAACCAGGGACAAGGAGAGAGGCCACATGAGTGAAAGGGGTTGAAGATTTGGGGAACAGTATGTCCAAAGAGATCAGTAATGTGGTTTGGCTCATGACCTTGATAAATACGAAAAATGCTCAGAAATAATTATATGGTCTGAATGTAGATAAGAAGCATGGGGAGAAGAGAAGACAAGGAAGATTTAAAATCATGTAAAATCATCTTTTAAAATGAGGGGAAAATATCTGCTGAAATGAGTTTCTAAGCCAGGCTTACTGAGCAGGCCTAAACTCTAGCATTCATTACCAAATATACCCAGGGAAGGTTACTTCTAGAAGAAAGTACTTACTCCATCTAGATTGTCATTCTAAACCTCAAAACTTTGCTTCCTTAATGCATCAAGCTGTTTTAACTCTTGAACTCAAGAGCTTCAGGTTTTTTTGTATGACCCCTGAGGGAAGTTACATTTGAGAAGAGAACACCTGAAAATGTCAACTGCCTAAACCAAACACTGACTACTTCCAGAATTACCTGCAAGCCTCAAGTGCCTTTTTATTTACTGAGCCTTTTCCCTTTTGTATTTGCACGTTCACAGAGGGTAGTTGCTTACAAGGTCTACTGGAATCCCCTTGTGATAGTTCCCAGTAATGCCTCTGAAGCAATAAGCAGACCACTTTAACTGTGAGCATGCAAGATTAGCTGTGAACTTCTCATCTCCTGCCCTGCAGCTGAGATCACTGCTAACCATCCCCAACTATGGATTCCACAAGCTGGTGAGTGGGAGAGAGATGTGACAGTTCATTCAATTACTCATTCATCCCAACATACACTTGGTCTTTTATTACAACACACATAATTCACACAGGAGAAAGAAAGCAAAGCTATTAACAGACTTCAACTTCTCCCCTTCCAACAGCATATTTCAACAACTTCAAATCATCCACCTCTCTGTTACTCTCCAAAGATTCAGGTGTTCATGCATCACAACTGCATCTACATCTTCAAAGGCGGGCACATGAATCTCTGTGTTTTAGTTTGCAGCTCCTAGCATACATGCAGGAGCATCAGGAAAGAGTTCTTCATGGAAAGAGTGGTTGAACACTGGAACAGGCTGCCCAGGGATGTAGTTGAGTCACCATCCCTGGCTGTGTTCAAGAGTCACTTAGATGTGGTGTTAGGGCATATAGTTTAGAGGTGAACTTCTAGAGTAGGGTTAATGTTGGACTCGATGATCCAAACTATCTTTTCTAACCTGAACAATTCTGTGATTCTGTGAAATGAAAACTTGAAGACTACAGATGCTCAACTACACTTGCACATCTTGCAAGCAAAGAAGTAAAGGCAATTTGCTTGACAAAAGGGAAATACAGACTGTCTGTTGAATAACCCCAGATCATGAACAATGTTCTCTTCTATTGTGTTCTATCCTTTCAAAAGTGTCTTCAAACAGACACTAAATAGTTCTTTCTTAATGCACCTTAAATGTGCCTTTGGGATGCCTCTGAACAACTGCAGAACGTCACTAGTGCCACAGTGCAATCAATACATTTGAAATATTAACTACCACTAAAATATCATTATTTTCTGTTGTTACGTCTGTCAGCGGTGATTGCCAAAGGACATTAGTATAGGAAGATTCTCTCCTCTGTATCACTGGGCAAGGCTTCAATGAGGCTCTTCCATCAGTGCTGTACAGTGGCCACCGATAGGCTGTGTTTTTTCTAGAATTACAAGCAGTAGTAAAATCTGTGAATGGGTTGAGAACTTGCTGTTAAATAACACAATAACAGGATTCTTGGTTATTCTTATGTGCTGAAGAAAGCAGAGTCAAGCTTAAACTGAACTGTCTTATTTTATACTCACTCACAGAGTGAACATGGTAGTATGAGACTATGTACAACTGTGCTTAACCACACAGACGTGGCAGTGAGGACTGGGTTTTTCACATCTTGAAACAGAACTTAGACTTGTCTTCCATACTCTAAGAGCACCTTTGTTAAAGCAGATAAGTGTTTCAGGGCCAGGTATGATCTCACAGAGCAACTCTATTAAAGAGGTTTTATCTGAAAAAATATTAATAGGTTACACAAGGTTACTCTGATTCCAGTTAGGAACGGTACTCAGCCTGATTATTTGCTTTATACTTTAAGTCAACAAATCATTACATGGAGCCTAACAAAGTCTCTCTCACAAAACCACGCTTGGGTATTGCGTGGCAGCAGCTCACTGAGCTATAGCTACGCCACAGAAATCCTGCAGCCCCACCACGGTAAAGCCCAGCACAGAACGCTGCGTTCCATGGATAATGTCTTTGCCAGACTTTAAACCTTCCTGCCAGTAGTCTGTCTAGATGGAGGAGAACAGCACATAAATAGGGAAAGGAACTAAAACACATTTGGCAGGATAAGTCTTTTCAGGGGGAAGGGAAAGAACCTGGGAGCTGCTATGCAAGGTGCCAGCAGAACATACATTATGGAGGATCGTATGGCCCTGGCTTATGTAATTCCATATTATTCTTTCCCACAGCCCCTGTTGCTGAGGATGGACACAGGATGGATGGATTTGTTGAGAGAAAAAGGCTCCCATGTAACTGCTGAACTTCACAATGTGATGAACCAAATGGCAGGCAGTGAGAAAAGGCAAAGGAAAAAAAAACACAGTCACATGTTAGGACACCTGACTATTGGGATTTTACCCCCATCTCTGCTTTGCTTTCTCACAGTTGGGAAAGCTTTTTATTCAAACTTGTCCCATGGTTTCAGAGCTTCTGGCTGGAGATCTTCGGGTACAATATTTGTGAATATTGACTAGCTGAAATGCAAAGCCGTTTCCTGATCCTATAGTGTATGCATCTTGTGGTGGTTGGAAAAAGGTAGCCCAGGTCCTAGGGGTCTCAGTTTAGGTAACCAGCATTAGCAGACACTGTCATTTATTTTCCTTTGCTTTGTTTTATTATCTGTAAGATGGGGACAGTATCGACATCTCTCAGATTCTTTAGAAAAGCCATGATGACTACAGAATACATATATTCCACCAGAAAGCCTCGGCAGGAATTAACCTTCTTGTCTACATGGTTGAGTGTGAACGTTGCCTGTAAGCCACCTGAAAAATCACAAAAGAGCAAAATACCAAGTTGTTGGCCATTTCGCTGCACAGGAAGTTCACTCACAAATCTCTGTATTGAAATTGCTGTCTTTCCATCAAATCTGACAATGTGCTTTCAGCTATTTGCATAAAGCAGTTATGGAAAGGCTACCATGCACGACATTACGCTCAGCTGACACACAAACCTGCAATAAGCTGGAAACTAGCAATCAAAGTTTCAGCTTTTTGATGGAGGCACGTGCATACTGTAACTCATCTTGTGAGCACAGCAAAAGAAGCTGCAGAGGGTTTTACACAGCGGATGTCCCTCAGTGACATTACTTCTCTTAACAGAGCTTATTATATTGTTCCTCTAGCTACATGTGGAGCAAGAATTTTCTGTAACAGAGAAGGAATTAACCACGAAGCAATGCTGGAAACTCAAAATAACTCATTTTGCTTGAACTCCAAGTAGTTTAGAAAACACACACACTACCAGATAGGATGTATTTATCACTGAATGCCCCAGCTTCCTTACTCCAGTCTTCGTTCATGGTTACCATTATCTTGGAAGAGTTTTCACTGCTGCTGAAAGGAGGAGGAGGAAGCAGCACAATGCAGACCGGAAAAGGTCTGTGTGTGCCTGTGTCCATGAAATACCAGCAGTGAATGCACACATTCATGTGCAAGGATCACTGTAGCAAAGCCTGCAACCACACAACAAATTCAACTGGTTGGGTTATTTTTAGCCTCTCTAGTCCTCACATAACATAAGATTTTTATATTCTCTTTCTGACATGCCCTAAAGCTTCCTGTACTCTAATCTTGCGGTCATTTCAGCAGTAGTTAGAATGAACCCATGGCATCTTGTTACAGTCAGTTGCACTTCATCACATCTACTAGGAGGCACCAATATTCAGATACTGTGAAGAACCAGAACTGTTTGTAACATGTACATGACCACAAATGCTTTTAAAATTTACTTATTTAACTTGTTTAACTCATTTTAAATCAGAATTTGGAGATGAGGCAGATGAAAATCACATTACAATGAGAATTAACTACAGTACTTTGTCATAAACTTTATATACTATGAAAGCCAAGCCACACGGTATAATAAAAAAAAACCCCACTGTTAACCCAATTCTTGTTTCTTACTGATTTGCAAGATACTACAATTTCACCAGTCTTTATCATCTTCCAAAACCAACACTAACCTAGCCAAACACACTGACACTCAACCCTCTTACAGGTGTGAGTGTATGTGGCAGGAAGCTGAAATCACATCCATTTCTCAAACTAAGATTTTAGGTTTTAAAACCAATACATGATCCCAGCTTGGGCTTTTACTGTTTTCACAGCATAAATAAAGCATGAAGCTCAAATACAGGACTTGGATTGGCTATTTCTCCTCTCACAAATTGCTCAAATAACATCTTTCTTGGTTGTATTTTTTGTCGTTATTGTAAATTTTTGCCAGTTGTTTAGTTGATCATGGCTGCAAAAATAGATGTAAACATTAATGGCATCAAATACTGTAAGGAATGCTATTTAGAGCAGGATCCCTGCATTGTGCATTATATACTGTGATCTACTAGAATCACTGGAGCTGCAATAATTTACATCCATGGAGAATCTTGCTCATTATATACTTGCACTGAAGTATTTTTTTCCTTGGACACGACACAAATATCAAATCTAGGATGCCTTCATTTTGAAGGCCCTCTAGTGTGCACTATGCTGCAGTAAGTACTGAACCCTACAAAAACAAAGCAGCCAGATGAAATACCGTCGCTAATTTCAGAACATGCAGCTGATTTGTATCAGATTCCAATAATATTTCTAATCTCCCATCATAAAATATAAACCTGCTCTCTGAAAGACTAAATAACCAACCTGGGCTGCTCTGATCTGCACAAAAGGCTCTGCTTTAGTAAAAGATGCTTGTTTCCATAATGTTTAATACATCAGTGTCTGCTGTACTAGATAATCATTTATCCGAGTTTTAATTTACAAGCTCAGTGCTCTTGACATTTTACAATATTTTCTGAGAAAGAAAATCACAAACCAAACAATGACAACAAAGAGGACAATGAAGATGAAGATCTAAGAAAATCCTGTCCCCTTTTGTTCCTGCCTGATGTGTGTTGTATGTTGTGTGCACTCGGCTCTTGCAATGGCAATTTGCTCAATTTTTCATAACAGATTGGCTACTGGTTTGCCTTCTAGCAGGAGGGAATTCAAAGTTCAAGAAGCCCATGCTATACACCCATGGCCCATGCCACATAAAAGAAAGAGCTTCTTGTATTGCTGCATAAGGACATTACTCCTAGTCTTTAAAAACACATCAGGTTTGCTCTGTGTGGAAATGTCGCTCAGGGTACCTAGAAGCTCTGCAATGACCGCCACTCCAGTGTGGAGGGAAAAGATGGCTGAATTGTTCACGACTGTGCAGAGACATAGCACTCATTCACACAGAGCACTAGAGAAAAACAAGAGATCCCACTTCATTACATTTTTAATTAATCTTTCTTGTTAAATCAATGCCTGATTAAGAATTAAGGACAATGGACTGGCAATGCCACAAAAGACAACATCTGCCACCAGCTCTTCTCTGCTTTATCTTATTGCACATCCTCAGTAACCTTGATCAAGAGAATGGAAGACAAGAAAGATGGGGCTACTCATTCCTGAACAGTCATTCAAATAATGGCAATAAAGAAAATAAAGAGCAATATATTCTCAAAATTTTATTGCAACAATGAATACCTTTACCAATCCTTTAACTGCCATAATGTTCAAGTATGTTTTGCTGATACATTCCATAGCAAATCTTCCTTGTGCTGTATACACCAATAAACTAAAACACTGTACCTGCCACATAGCAGCAGGTAAGAAATAATTAGAGATAATGAGAAATTAGTATGTAGAACTTCCAGCACCTTACGGATATCTAAGGTGTTTGCACACTGCCATCTACAAGGCTCTTACGTCAACTCTGCAAAGAGAAATTAAAGGTGTGAATAAACACCCACCTTGCAAATAGCTGTGTTGGTGGAAAATGTTTATCCCCAGATGTTCATCACCAACTCAGCTGCAGAGGTTGCTGCCCCTTCAGAGCAGTTCCCAGCTGTTCACTTCAACTGCTACCAAAATAAACTACATTAGCATAGACCTTCCTCTTTATACTGTTTGAAAAATTTAGACTGATGAAAGCTGGCAATGCATCCTCTTCCATTCCCCCTCTTATCCACTCATCCTCTCCTTCATGCAGGCAACAGCACTTAACTGACCCCTTCAGGCCAACCAGGCTGCTAAAGAGATAAATAATGACTTGGTATTAAACAGGGGACAAAAGCTGGGGGAAAGGGGAAGCAGGAAGGCCTTGTACAGCTTCAATCTTGGTGTGTTCTGGAAGCCATAGCTTTATCTTCAGTGTATAAATGGGAGAGTGAGGGAAGGTGAATTCATTTTACTTGGTTACAAATAATTATGCTGCTTCTGCAATAGATAAAATACAGAAATAATGACCCAGAAAACAATCAGCTAAGTGTGTTGCAAGACAGTTTTAAACCATCCCAGGTCTTCTTCTTTAGGATCATATTTTCTTATCCTTTTCACTACAGGAAAATCTTTGACTGTGCAACCATTTAGGAAGACTATCGAGATTGTTTTACTTTACATCTTCCAAACCTGAAACACCAGAATGAATAATTACAAGAGTGTTCACCCTTGCTATTAGTTTTAGAATCCTCTAAGGCAAACTGTTGTCTTCAAGACTAAAGATTATTTTTCCTTCTCGAGAAGCAGTTCAGAGAGTGGCATGGGTTTGATCAAGAAAGATTTGAAATCCAGAATGAAACAAATCCTTCATTACAGGCAGATGCTAGGAATCTCTTTCTCCCACCTCTTTCCCTTGTCTTTGATTGAAGAAGACAAATCACTAAAAGTTTAGACATCTATAAAAAACCAGCAGCATCAATTTTGTGGCAGCGTGTATTTCAGCAGACAGCACATCAGTCAGTTTGGTTTACAGAACCTGAGAAATGATGTTTTAACTTTTACTGTTGCTTCTGTCAGTGCAGGAAAAAAAAAAGTCATTTTTCTGCTTTAGAGTACAAGAGATAATGCTGTCATGTTCAAAAATATACTTATTGCTCGTGAAGAGAACAGCATTTGTCCTGCAGTTAATTTTTATGTCTATATTCCAATGTTTTCTTGGTAAAAAAAAAACAGGATAAAAAAAGGAAAGTGTGAGAGGTCATGTGTGTAAGAGCATTTTTTAATGTGTAGGGTGTGATTTGTGGACACAAAACAAGTAAAGGGTAGAACTGCTGCATGTGTCGGGGAAGGTTATGCAAAGGCACTATAATATTAACCCAAAAGTTAATTACACCTTGGCGATAGCAGCAAGCTCCCAGCAAAACTTGCAGAACTCTTCTGATTCCTCTACTCACTGTGTGAATAGCAACCTCATCAAGCAGCAATGGTCTTTTCCCACAGAACTATCATTTCTTAAGGTATTCTGGGTAAGTCTTGCAGTGATAAATTGAGCTCTTTCACTAACCACTCCAAGACTATCTTCTGTTTTCTTTGTAACAGTCCACAGTGGCAGAAACATGAGGTGGGATGGAACCAGTTTCTGATGTGACCCAAGAAGGGACAACTCCCCTCCTATGGCTGTGGTGATTCAAAGTAGCAACTAAAGCATCATATGACATCTGTTGTGCTGTGCAGTCTGTGCACAGTGAAAGACAGTCCTTTCCCCACCCCTGTACCTGGAGTCCAGGCTCTTTTCATTCCAGTATGAACATTATAGTCTTTCCATGCATGTGTGCATGCTTCTGTGTGCGGGTGCATTTCTTCCTCTACTCTTGAGTTCGTCAAAGCCACTACTGTCTACATCAGAGCAAGTACAGTGCTCCTGATCAGCATGTAAAAGCAGTAAGGGAAACAAGGACAATCTGCCTGGTTATGAAGCCATCTCCATACAGTGTTTCCCATGTTCCCGGTTGCTGGCCCTGGCTAGCAGTGAGAATTGTACTGTTTTACAGAATGAATTGGTCCCTTCCCCCACTGCCAGAAATCCCTTTCTGGCCTCCAGCTGCCAGAGGGAAGTGACAGCCAAGGATCAGATCTTCTTTTGTTACCAACATGCACTTATTGATCTGTGTCCCCCCAAAGCACAGAACTCCAGCTCAACCCTAGCTCTCAGAGCACAAGCTGGTTTAGGTCCTGGGGCAAACAAAACATTGAAGACTCATAACTGAGACCACAGTGCACAATATTCCTTTTCTCTTTACTTCCCCTGGCCAGTTTCTTAGATTTATCAACAGACAACTCTGCACAGGAGCTTTATACCATGGCCATGGGAGTCAGAGCAAGCTGTGGAGGGAAGCTCTGAGACAATACTGTGGCATTTCTTTATTTCTTTAGCCCTCCCAGGCTTCTTAATATTGCTGGGACATGACAACATTATCTCTCTTCATCTTCTGGCTGGTCCTGACTTTATTTTAACACCACAGCTCTCAAATTCTCCACTACTGTCCCAAAGAACAGGCAACTATAGAGAACAGAAGGGAAGAAATGGCCTGAGCTAAATGATACAAAGGGAAAAGACAGTACCTCTGTCTTTATCCTGATCTGCTTTTCCTGCTTCTCCATGTTTATGGGCTACATTTGTTATTGATCTGAACCAATACAGGCTCCATCTGATTACACAGTAGTGCCATCACAAACCTTGTTAACACCCATGTCCCTAAAAGGAATCTGCATGCTCCACCACAATCCCACTGCCACCATCCCCTCAGACTACTGTGTGAGCACTGTCCCAATCATTTCAGCCAAATCAGTCAAGCTATGAGAATCAGCCACAGAAGAGTTGTCTAATGTGACAAATGAGTTGCAGAGCACTTCCACTGGCATGGCTAGAAGATGGCTAGCTGTCCACAAACTACTGCAAACCACAGACAACTCTGCCAGAAACAATTTAAGTCTGCACCCATCTCTATCCTCTCATCTATACCCACTAGGTCAGCACCCTCCAGCACAGGCAGATTAACCTCATTAAGTGGAACTGCTGAGGGACCCCTCACATAGCTATTGTTGCAATATAGAAACCCCTGTCAGATAGAAGTTTCTGGGAGCAGCAGCCTCTCTCAACTAGCTCAGCTAGTGAAATGAGCTTCAGATTTTGGCCCAAGAACCAATGAAATACCCAAGATGATGTAAAAGCAGAAACAGCTGCAGTGTGGATGGAGGGATTATGCAGCTGCTCTTGCTTGTGTGACCAGGATGGGGTGCAACACAGCAGGCAACACAATATAGAGGCAGAGGCAAGAAGCCTTCTTGTCCATTCATCCCACCTCAATAAATCTGTCCCTGTTAAAGCACCCTTTCCGATTTAGTTATGTTCTACTTTACACATGTACAACTACTGGACAACATACTAACGATGAGCTTCAGCTGCAGCATGAGAAAGTGCTGCTGGTACCATGACTCAGTGCCATTCTGTGACGTTTCTTACCTGGTCACAAAAGCAGTCCCTGTGTCTCAAAACTTGCCTGAAGTACCTGAACCAGCTGTTACTCTTCTTCTGAGTTAAAGTAAGAAAGGGTATTTTCTGAACAGTTTCAAGTATGGGTGTGTGCTAACCACTGGCAGTAAAAAAAAATCCTAAAATCCTTGAAGAATGGTACAAATTTTCCAGACATGTAATATCCAGTTGCCTCTAAGAGGCAACAACAGCTACAACAGTGAACGCTGAGAAGCCTCCGCAGTCATTTCAAATGTTGACTGATTTTAATGCAATCCTGCTTTTATTTTCACACTGAATCCAGTCTCTTTCCTCCACTGGTAATTTTATGCCTTGTAGAACACAGTAGTGTAAAAGACACTCAACACAGCGATGAGCGCAAACCCTGTTCCAAAGAACTGGTGGTGACATGATATTGTCAGCACCACTTTTAATATCCATCCAGCTCAGATGCTCAACAGAGCAGAGGACCTTCCCCACAGATATTCAGAAATTCTGTGCAAATGGAACTTGTAGGAAGCACCAGGCAGCCTTTTACATAATACAACAGAAGATACAGGTGTGTCCGAGTCCCTCTGACTCCCACCTTTAATGTATGTTCCATTGTGACAAACCACTGCTTTCCAGTCCCACTGCCTTCCACAGGAAATTCACAGGAATCTGGCAACACAGAGAAGTCTGCAGCTGGTTTTGGTGGCAAATGCCCTCCCTGGACATCTATATGCAACACCCCATGCATGTGCTCCTCAGTGCTGTGCACAGCAACCCTCCCACAAGGAGCACTCAATCTCAATGCTGCATGGCACAACGGAAGTGTAGTATGAGGTGAGAATGAATGTGATCCCTGCCAGCATTCCATAATGCACCAAGAGGACTCACTTGCTTCAGCACCTTACAGGCTCACCCTAGCCAAAATCGTAATATTTTAGTGCAGGAGCCTTTCTCCCTTTTCCCTTTCTAAGACTAGAAAATGAGGTTAGTGTGGACAGCTCAGATATCTTGTGTCAGTAGATGAAGTGGATGCTTCTGTGGGGTGTGCACTACCAATTAACTTTCCCAAATAATGAGGTATAATCCCCCCCTGAGAGGATCTGTTTCATCTATGATCCACTCCCTGCAGAAATGCAGAAGTCTAGCAGCCTAAGTTCAGATTCATGAGATTTTTATGTTATTTTTTTAATATTCTTTGAGAAGCTACAGGAATAAAAATTTTACATGGGAGCCCTTCTTTCTTCCTCTCTGGGGCAAATTCTATATAATCAGTGAAGAGTGTTTTAACTCTAAGAAAGGTAACAGTATTTTATAGTCAATACCCATACAAAGCTTTGTGTATTAAAAATGTTCAGCCAATCTCTGTAGCAAACAATGAAGATAAATGACTGTTGTGAATTAGTTTAGTGCTGCTACTAAAAGATTTCTTTGTTTCTCACGTCCTATAGGTAGTGAAATTTATTAGTTACTCTGGCTTTTATTCACTGCCACTGTAATAAAAAAAACCCCAATGTGGCAGCAATATAAATGGTTTCCCATCAACATGAATATTGTCAGTCTGTGGACATGTATCTGTTGTCACTTGAGCTCAAGCAAATCAGAAATTAACCACTTAAACATGAATTATACTGATGTGAGTTTAAGAAGGAAGGAATCAGACCTAGACCTTGATTCTGCATGCCCTTTGCTAATGAAACCCGCTCTGCTATTGTTTATACCCTAACTGAAAGCTATTGCAATCATTTGGATACAGTGAGCAGCTCTTGCAGATGGCTGACTGATAAAGGGGAGGAAAAAAAGAGGTGTAGAAGGGCCACACTAAAAGGCTTTGATAGAAACACACCAACTTCATAAACTTGTGTCCTGCAGTAATACAAGTGAGCATTCAGCTGACCACAAGCAACAAAGGAAAACGTGGATGACTTCACCAGCCATTAAGTCTGCTGTGCCCTGATCTAACAGCATGATTCAAAATTAAATCAAGGAAATTTGTCAACAAGCATTTCCTCAGCTCAAAAGAATTCTCAATTGTCGTGGCCTTTACACAGCAGCACCCGTTTGGGACTGTTAAACAGACTATGATTGGGGAGGATACTGAGCAAACTGGGACTGCATTCCACTGAATCCAAATAGATCTAAACAGTCCTTCAAAGCGGAGCCGCAATCCCTAGCAGTTTTACTCTATGTGAGGCACTGGAACCAATACCCACCATCACACTTCAGCAGTTTCATTTCTTCTTCCTGCATCCAGACTTTCTGTCCTGGTTTGCGTTAGAACCGAACTAATTATGTTCACTGATTTTATTTTTCTCTTCTAAAGTGCAAGAAGTTAGTCTCTTCTAACTAACTGCATTTTCTGCGGTTAACAGCAGACTTGTGCAAACAGTGGCTGCTTCTACCAGTGATACCACTTGGAATTTACAGTTACTGGCAGGAGTTGGGATGCAGAAAGGTTCTTGATTAGACTTACTCCTATGGAGACCAAGATCACTGTTAAATCTTGTGTGCCATGTTGGTGTGCAGTGAGAGGCTGGAACTGTGGAGAGGAGAGGACAGAACAGGTGACCCTACACTAACCAACAGAGTATTCCATCCCATAGATGTCATATTGGGTATAAAGCTGAAAGACCCAGGGTCAGCCCTCTTGTGCTCTTCCCTCTTCAGTCCTCTTCTCTCTTGCCCTCTTCTCTTTGGTCATTCCTTCTCTTCCACGATGTTTCCAATCACAGCAGAGAAGCCCCTGAAAATCTAAGTCACAGTGGTCCTGAGAGGTGAAATTCAGTGTCCCTCTGCAGCTGTGAGAAGACCTTCTTTAGCAATGGGAGTTACGTGAAGAACCAAAAACAGATTAGATGAATATTCATTATTCAAAAGTAGGATTAAGAAGAAAATGAAGGTTTGAGGATGTAATTTATGAGACAGAATGACACAATCCCATACCATTTAAAGAGCACCTTCTCAAACTGCCCCCGTACTTTCACACCCACACTTTTTCCCTTCCTTTAAATGTTAAGGAGCTGGGGAAGAGGCCTGGTGCAAAGAAACTGCATATGCATACATCCCTGTTTTTTCATGTATTTGTGAAAAAAATCTGAGCTCTGGAACACACAGTGGAAAAAAAAAACTGTGCAAGGAAATAAAATCTTTCAGGGCATATTTTACTTCTCTAGCCAATAGGTATTTTTAAGTCATACACAGGTTAACTTTTGTATTTTCTGATCTGGAATCTTGTCCTATAAATACAAAGCCAGTTTTCAATAGGACTAAGGGCCATCTACGTTTTTACTGGCTTCACATTTTGTTTTACCCATGAATTCAGGCATTTTTCAGCATTAAAACTGTTATTTTAAAAAGCTGATTCTAATCTTATGAACTGCAACACACCCTAAGATCTTAATTCCAGCTCCATCCTTAACAAAATTGACTTTCTGGCAGGTGTTCAAGGCAGCAAGTGTTTCCCTAAACTGCAACGGCAAATATGTCTTATAATATGTGTCTCAGAGAATTGAATTGATATTTAAGAAAACACTATGGAATAAGGCAGTGACATGGATTGTTTTTCACATCACTATTAAAACAGTTTCTTTCTGACCAAAACACTAATTGGTCAGAGCACTCTGCTGAGTAGCGTAACAGGGAAATCTCTTTGTAGTCCAAATTGTCTGGCTTTTATGGACCTCAGTTTAACAGAAAATGTAAGGATTTAAAAAGATAACAATAGAGAAGTAAAGAAAGAAACTGCATTGAAGCATGCGAAGTAAGTCACCCATGCAGTCAATCCCCAGTCTGGGGAAAGAGGCAAAGAAATGGACCTAACTTGCCTAAACTCACATCCAAAGTTGACAGGACCATCAGGCCCCTATTTTTATTTCCTCACCAAACTACAGTTCTTGGAAATGGAAAATAATATTCACAGAAAGCAGAGTCCAATAAAAGAGAAAGTAGAATGGTCTCATTGAGGAAAATACCTGTTTGTGTTATTACTGCCTGTCCCACCAATACCCTAGTGACCACCTTGTCTGCACCCATAATTAGGGCAAGCCCCCACATAACTGCATGAGGTCATGTTTTCTTTTCAAGCAGCACTAAATTACCATGCTTGTTATCACTCTTCTACACCATTTGTCTCAAAAATCAGATTATCTCCAGGGTATCCTTTGCTATTTCATCATTTTCAGTATCACTCTCACTATAGCAGGAAAAAAAGCAACCAAAATACATTAAAAATCATCATTTAGGTTTTGAAAAACAAAGACATCCATGTATTAGCAGGGGGAAAAAGTGTGAAAGAAGCAGATCATCCTGGAACTGCCAATTTTCTGTATCCTCTGAGGATTAGATCCAAGCTTATAATTTCACTGAGCAATTATCTAAATAGAAATACTCTAATTGCACTAGGATTGTGTTTTCTCTGGAGTGTTATTTCTTTCAAGTATCCTGCTGTTTATTTATATTCAGCTAAATAAAAGGTATTTTGAGCTACCCAGCCACTTCCTCTGCAGTTGGGATGTTACTACCAGTACACAGGAGTCTGCTGGTACAGGACAGAAAACCCTCTAGGCTGTTCTAACTTACTAGAACTAAGCCCATTCCAGACTCTGTCTGATAAACTCATGGTTTAATAAAGAAAACAAAGCAATTCTTTTTGGATGATTGTCAATGAACTGCTTTGTTGCCTCTGTAATCAATGCCAGCCTAGCAAAAAGCAGGACAAAAATGAGACACGATGCACTCACGGAAAAGATCCTACCCAGCTTGGTACCTCATGTGTTAGGGGAGAGATGGATGCATCACAGAGCCACACACAGTGTTCCTTCAGTAGTGACAGCAGTTCACAGCAACCATTTCAACATGCGTGTATGGGTGCTGTAACTGACACTATAGAAACACTGGGAAACAGGATGGCACTTAGAAAAATAGCCATGACACCAAAGACAAACACTTGCTTATCAAATTTTGGGCCTAGCAGGAGAAGGAATGCTATAAGGTTTGGCTTCTACTGTCACGCTCCTTAAGCATCATTGCACAAGAGAAGTTCTGTCTGTCCTAAAGGTTCATAAGCCTTAAGATGTGCACCCACTAGACGGGAAGGGGAAAACTCTCTATTACAAGAAATTGTGATGACGGTCTAAAAGTGCTCCTTTTTCCTACTACTCCAGAGTGTCAGAAGGAAATGCAGCAAGGGGAAACTCAACAATCACTGCATTCTGCTGGAAAAGCAAAATGGATCACATCAACCTAGACATTCTTAGCAGCAACACTGCTATATGGTGTAGAATTCCTAAAGATTTGGGCAAGAGAGGAAGCTTCCTATTGCACAAATTCATATCAAAAGCTGCTTAATATATTAGTTTGTGTTCATACACAGTAATGGAGACACAGAAGGGGAAAGGGCTAAAACTAAGAGAGTTTAGAAAAGGCTAAAAATCAGAAGAATGCCTGAAAATTATATGGTTTCAGAGACACGAATTATCAACTTGGGAATAATTCTCTAGAAATGTCACTGCTTCTTCCAAATTCCAATCAAGAGTAACTGCTTCACATTAACAGGAAAGAAACAATGAATAGCATGTTCCTCCTCTTTTTAATGTGCCATCATTAATGGAGTACTTGACAGGAACAGTAAGTGAAAAGGATCTTCATCTGCTTTATTTCTACGGAGAATAAATTGTACAATTTAGTTTAATCATTTGAAAGCAGGACAATCACTTCTAGAATTGTGGCTCTGTTCTCATTTCATGACCAAGAGGAGATTGTGTACAAACCTAATTTTACAATACCAAGTTTTGCTATGCAAAACACACACACGGTACCTGTTGATGAGCCACAGGCATCTGTGACATAGGGCCCAAGAATAAAACACAAAAATAGGTTAACTAGCAACTAAAACCATAACAGCCAGTAAATTCTGGACTCTGATGAGCACATACATACAATCCCTGACAAGGACAATCATACACCTCAGAAGTACACCTACTTAGAGATAATTTTCTATGCCTTTGTGAACATTACTACCAGAGAAACACAATCTACTTTCCTGTCCTTTAACAATGAGGATGATGATTGGGAGGAAAATAAACATGAAAATTTCTTGTCCAAAGCTGTCACCCACTTTGAGGGAGCAACTGAGTTTTCCACAGCTGAATTAAGAGACATATACCTGTCAATGTTACTGCTTTCCTCTACATGAGGAAACTGAAGTGAGAACCTTCAGAGCCTGGGACATTCAACACCAGGACAGGTCCTACTGTATTAAAGCATGAAATACCAGCAAAAAAAAAGGGATTTAGAACTACCCTGAGAAGAAAAATTCTACTTAACCAATTGGAAATTTCTCTGGGGCAGTGCCTTTTTACCCTGTAAGTCCAGGTTTCACTTCAATGACTTCAGAAATAGCATTGCCTCATAATATGACAACTTTTTCACTCACAAAATTTTGTGAGGCTGGTGCCTTTTAATGACCAAGCATCAGGACAAGACGCACAAATAAGTGCCTGTGCTGATTTCCTGTGCATGTTTACTCCATTACAGCCACAAGCTCAAGGATACCAAACCTCCATGAGGAAGCAGAAATCCACAACAGGAATTCAGATTCTTTTTCTCTACAAACAGGTCTAAAGAGATGAAAAAGGGCAAAATGATTATGGAAGGTCCTGAACATCAGAGAACTGAAGAATCTATGACCAGTGTTCTGTGCCTCCATGTTCTGTTTCAGCTGGAAGGGCAAGACTGTGCCAGAGAAGGGCATGGTGTTTACAGCATCTCATATAGATTTTTGGGTCTGCCTCTTGCAGAGAAATTCCAAAACAGGATTCAAAACCAGAGCTTTCATAGCATTTTAATGACCAGACTCAGAGGTTCATGCATGTCTTTCTTCATGTAGTTCTGGTGTTTTATTGTTTTTATATGGAAAACAAAACTTTCAGTGGTACAAGGGAAGCTTTGCTGTGAAGTAAATTCATCCCTTTCTCTGTCTTCCACAAAATGAATTTTTAGCACCTAGTTTGCAAAATGTGATTACACAGTAGCTCTTGCAAATTACAGCAATTGCTCAGATTTCCAGAACCCAAGTCTAGTTGGGAAAATCAGATTTAGTAGTGAAAAAAAGGAGGATACACACTAAAGCAGTACCTTAAATCCTAAGCATAGTTGGGGGCATTCTCAGCATAAAGACAAAGGGAAACACGTATGTGATCATAAAGGCTTCCATATTTACTATTTATTCCCTATTAAATGCAATTATGTTGCTATCACTAACCATAAGCCTCTGGCAGATCCATTCCATTAGCCAAACTGTGCTTCAGCAAAGCAAGGATTTTAGGACTGTTATCTAACAACTGCATCTGTGAATGTAATGTGTGCTGGGATTGTCTTACAGTTATCTACTAAGCAGTTGGTTACTATACTGTTGAAATGATAGGGATTATGGTAACCTATCACTGACACAGTACTGCCAAGTTACCTAATTTCAAGAGAAGCTCATGCTTCTGGACCTACTAGGTTCACTGAATAAAAGCTAGAAGTTTTATGGCCTGGATGGGAAATCATTTTTGAGATTCCTAGTTTTAAGAAAAATACGAACAATTTTCTCTGCAATTAATTTAATATTTCAATTTTTACAAACCCATTCAAGGACAAGGCAGTGTCTCAAAGGCTCTCAGTTTCCAAGATACTTAATGAACAACCTCTGGATTCCAAAGCCACAGTTTATATCTCAGGCTTTAATTCTGTCATCTCCACTTCATTATCGCCATCTCAGTGGAAGACAGTTACATACTGTTTGCTGTGTTATTGCTGGTTGCAGTACCATCAGATTTCTATTTATTATTAGCATACTATTCTCTCACCACACATTGTCTTCTAGCTGCTTCAGTGCTGCTGACTTTCTTAAATATATTCTTTGAACTGTGCTCCCAATTTCCTGTGAATAAGGCTCTCTCTTATTTGCAGCTGTCTCCTAAGATAGCCTTCTCTTTCTCATACATATTCAAATACCATCCTGTATCTTATTAATTTTTTGGATACTAATAAAAAAATCAAGACTTATAAAGCATAAACTGAAGCAATGTTACAGTCGTATTCCTCACAGATACCAGAAACAGCGATCAGCTGCCTTCCTGGTAGAATTTCACCTAGGGTTTAATTTGATAACGTGGTTTAATACAACCCAACACATAGGCACTGGCCCCTTCTCACAAGGAAAAAAACAATGTTCATGACACAGAGAAGCTTCCACGGTTCCAGCACCATAAGAAATTATTCATCATCTTTATAAATGTTCCCTCTGCTTATGGGCAAATATTTTCAATCCCTTTCAGTGCACTGGCTGCTTTCATCAATCAAAGATAGAGGGATGCAAACTGCTTTCACACACTTTTCTCATTATTGGTGATGATCTTTTATCCACAGCAGGTAGAACACACGTGTGCAAAAGCCAGCTGTGTCTTTCCATTTTATTGACACATTTTATGCTCCAGAGCAATAGTAGTCCCTCGTTTAATTCAGGGAAAATATCTGAAGCCATCACTGCCTCCCTGTACAGTTAGAGCGCAACACCTCTCGAAGATAATTACCATACTGTCTCTGAATTCCACTTTTTCCATGTTACTTTGCTCCTGTCTCTAAGTGAAGATGTTTAATTGCAAATGCAGATGTAGCCTAAACAAGTAAAGCACCAGGTTTGAAATCCTGACCGGTTTGGAACTGTTTGCACAGTTGAGGAAAAGCAGGCCAAAACGATCAACTGCAATGAAAGTCACAGAAATGATCGAAAGGCTACACCAGATGTATGCATCGTGTACCACCAAGCCAGAAACACAAGATCAAATAGGGTTATGTTAAACAAGGAGGGGGGAAAAAGCCTCAAGGAACATCAGAAGAACAATGGCATAACTTAGCATGTTTGTACTTGGGCCAGATCCAGAGGATTGCTTTGGAAAGGATTCTGCTCCAAGTGAAAGGTGAACAGAGGAAGGGAGATGGGGAAGGAGGCGGGCATTTGTCACGAAAAGAAAAGTAATTTGGAAGAATGCAATGAGTAATGAATGTGTTACGCTGCAGTAAACACTCCAAATATTAAAAAAAATACTCTAGCAGAATCTCCATTCCCTTGATTGTTATTAAGTAGAAGGTAAACAAATACTCGTTTGCAGAAAAAAGAGTTTGGTGCTCTGCCAAACCAGTCACGTCTAACACACATTATTTATGACTGTATAAAGTGCAGGAATATTTGTCATTTAATGAATACCTGGAGGATGTCTCTTACAAGACACAAAATGGAAGGTAAAGAAGGTAAAAAATGGTAACTCCCCCACTCAGGAAGATGTTGTGGGTGGAGAACAGTCTACACCTCAGGAGACTGTGTGTTTCAGTGGGCTTCTTCTCTACCTTTCTTCTACCTTCAGTAGTCTCCTCTTCCTCACTGCAAACCCTGTGGATATTCTCCAAAGGAGGTCTTTTCACCCCAGCACTTTTTCATTTTTCCTATTTATACCCTTCTGTTGACCTCATTCACTCATGTGATCTCTCCTCCAGCAGGGACTGACAACTCTCAAATATTCTCCTTTTGCCATCTCTCTAACCCACCACCTTTGTCTGTTGTCACAGGCACTGCAATACTAAATATAACAATAGACTTACACGTTTATCCCATCTAACCTCATTCCAGACATTGCCTTTCTCTCCAAAGAGAGAAATCTTTTACTCAACGGCACATGAAAGTTTGGAGACAGAGCAGCCATAAGACAGTTCTTCCCCCTTTATTTACGCCTTGCTTATTTTTCTTTATCATTTCTTCTGATATTAAAAAATTCATGTTAAAGAATGGGAAAAAAGAGCTCTCTGAGAAGGAGAAATTCTCTTTGGATCTGTATTCAAATAGAGAGATGAAACAGGACATAAAGAAACAATAGCTGTTTTGTTGTTGTTCAGAAGACACCTGAAATTCCATGAACCATGGAGCTATTTATAGGTGGAATCTCATTACACAAAGTGTTCTGTACCTCTGCCGCTGAAGTCTGTGAAGCAGCAATGGTTATGGGTTTGTTGCTTGGGGTTTTTAAATTGTTGACTTACATTATTTTTGCCTTTTCTAAAGCAGCTCCCCAGTTTCCTAAAGAAGGGCTGTTTCCAGCCATTTGCTACCCCTGTTGCAACAAACCAACCATGCCTGGCTAACTACCGGCTCGATCTATTTATTCCATTTCCAACACAGCCCAGCCCAGCATAACTGGCATTGTGTATCATACATATCATGCAAACACTTCTCTTAAGCATAATCATGGCTCTTAAAACTCAAAATTTGCCACACAATGACAAGGTCCCCGCATTACCAGAATTACATTCCCTCCTCCACCACCCCCTTCCAACTCCTCATCAGTCTCTGGCATGACTCAACCCAGCTGAAAAGCAGCAGGTTTACAAGTCATTTCATTTCTTTCAAGCAAGATACATCATGTGGAGGAAATAAACAAAATGGGTTTTTAAAGTTCTTTTCGGTTCCTGGTTCCTGGTGGCTAACAGGGTCTATGCAGTTGCATAAGCTGCTTCTGACTGGAAATTTTTCTACATTTGGCTTTACCACAGTGGTATTACCAGTTTGAAGCCTACTATGCGATGGTGGCAGAACCATGCCCAGTAGCCTGTCAGCATTTCCTCCTCACTCCTCAAGCTGACAAACGTATTTTGGAACTGTTCCTGTTATTACAATTGCTGCCTATTCTGCAGGACCGCGGGCATGGTACAAACTGCCTTTGTACCAGCGCGCTGCTCCTAAGGTCCTATGCCGAGGGCCATTTTGTACTTGCCAAAACCCCAGATTTCAGCTTGACTCGGAGGTTTTCCAGGCATTTTTAACAATTTCACTTCCAAACAGAAAGCAGCTTATTGGCTAGACATGAGGGCTTGATACACACGCTCTTCTTTGTCTCCCTCTTACTGGCCCATTGTTAGTGTGGTGAGCTGTGTTAACATTTACACAAAACAAAGGAGGAACAAAAGAGAAAATGACTGTCATGTATCATCCTAAGGAAAATTAAGTTAAAGTATCTTATTTTTAGTAGTTATGAGGGATGGAAACCAGAAGCAAACATTTATTTGGATGTTGCAGGAACTGATACATCATTCTGATTGCAGCTTCTGGTTTGTTTTTTTTACAGAGTTCCATGGTGTTAGCATTTGGAGGATGAATTATGCCAAGTTTTGTGTACCTCCTGCTAGCTGCGACTTGCCCTTACTTCTAGTCAAATCACTTGAACTGAGAGCTGTCAGCGCTGCGCACAATTAAGAGACATCTTGGAAAAGCATCCCCAGACCTGTAAAAATAACTGCAAAGCCATCAAATGGGGCATGTGTGAAAAAAGGAGCAATGAGGGGCTAACAGAGGACAGATGGTTCATTGAACTGATAGGCACCAGGTAGTAGCTGAAATTTCAGTATTATAAATAGGGCATTATGTAGCCGAACTAAAAATAGGAGTTTTATTTTTACTCAATGTTCCTCACTGCTGACTGCTGACCTAGAGAAAGAGGACTCAGAAAAGAGGATTAAACAATTCCCCACAACTAAGCACAACAAAACCACTAGCCTGGCTCCAGCATCTATTTGTAAACTAAGAAGAACACTGGGTTTTTGAACCGATTTCCAGAGTTGTCTCATTGAAAGAACTCCCTAATGCTGCTGTGAAAAGAATAGAATAGAACACAACAATTCCTGCGGAAAACCAATGGCAATTACAAATCCTACATACTTCCTGGTGTATCTCATCCAATTCCTTCATTCATTTTATATGTCTGCAACCATTGTCCTACACTGTGAGCAGCCTCTGCTCAGCAGTTATAACAGTTATATCATTCCAACACTTGGTTTTAACTCAATATTGAAGAGAAACTCAAGATTGGAAGGAAAATGCTACATCGACTTGCCACCTGCCAGCTGTCTCAGGGCAGCATTTTGCATTCTTCCCTTTCCTAAAGACCACTTTTACATTATAACTGAGAAGCCCTAATTGAGCTAAGGTAAACTAGCAGCTTCTACAGCCAGCTGCTGAGGTGGTTGGTATTCACACTTTGTTACACTTTACAATAAAATAAAAATTACAAAAATATGTATATATCAGCATATTGGTATGTTGGGTGGGGAGATATTCAATGAAATATAACAGGCAGTGTGGAGTCTGGCATCTGGGCAAGAACAACCCCAGGGACCAGTACGGGTGGGGACTGATCTGCTGAAGAGCAGCAAAGGAAAAAAGGACCTGGTGGTGCTGGTGGCCAGCAGGGTGACCAGGAGCCAGCAATGGGCCTTTGTGTCCATGAAGGCAAATGGCATCCTGGGGTGGATTAGAAGGGTGGTTAGTAGATTGAGAGGTTCTCCTCCCCCTCTACTCTGCCTTGGTGAGACCCCCATCTGGAATATTGTGTCCAGTTCTGGGCCCCTCAGTTCCAGAAGGTAGTAGAGCAGATGCACATCTCCCTGATGGGGAAAAGCTGAGAGACCTGGGTCTGCTTAGCCTGGAAAAACAGAGACTGAGGGGTGACCCCCATTAATGCTGATACATATGGAAAGGGTGGATGTCAGGAGGACAGAGCCAGGCTCTGCTCAGCGTTCAATGATAAGACAACGGGCAACAGGTGTCAGGTGGAACAGAGGAGGTTCTACCTAAAGATGAGAAGAGACTTCCTCACAGTGAGGGTAATAGAGCACTGGAACAGGCTGCCCAGTGAGGTTGTGGAGTCTCCTGCTCTGGAGATGTTTAAAACCCACTTGGACATGTTCCTGTGCAACTGGATCTAAGGGATCCTGCTCTGGCAGGGGGGACTGGACTGGATGATCTTTTGAGGTCCCTTCTAATCCTGAACATTCTGTGATTCAGCTTAAACCACCAAATTTGGATTTAGTTTCAAGCTGACACATCTTAGGATAGAAAAGACCTGAAACTATGGTTTTGGTTCTGCTTACAAAGATGAGAGGAAGTTGTAAAAAAAAATCCTCAGATCTGAATCCGAACTTCAAAGATCTTTAAGTCCATATTAGTATTTTTGGTGGAGGCATCACAAACTAAAGTCTCAATAGACTTGAGATTTCCACAGGATATTTTCAGTTCTATCTGTTAAACACTGGATCTTTGTAATGTACCATAGACCACAAGGGGTTACACTCAAGCATTTCCTGCAAATAAAACGATAATCTAGTGATTTACCTTAGGAGAATAACCCATAGTTACTTCAAAGATTTTATGACAAAAACAAAAACACCTTGTATAACTTGTCATTGCTGGTCAAATGGAAATAAAGGTAATTATTATTAGAAATTATTATCATTATTTAAGGAAAATACTTAGCATCAGTATAGCCTGTATGCAAATCTACCTGCCAATCATGCTTTTCCCCCATGCTGAAAAATGGCAAACTCCTATCTTGCTGTATTTGTACACCATTCGCATCCTTCATTAGCATCAGCATCCTGATTTGTTTGGGAATGGCAAGACTCAATGTACCACTTAGCTTAAATAATTCTAAAATGCAGGTTTGCAGAGAAGCAGATGATAATTCAAATTTCCTTTCTGCTGCTGCTAAGCTATTTTAGCTTCTGTCCCTGTCAAAGCCAAATCAAACACACCTAAATTAAAATGCCTATTTGCAGTGTCTCAAAAGACAACAGAAAGATTAAAGTATTTTGTTTTCTCTCTTGATTCTAGGTAGCATTTGTTTTCCATTTTCATATGCCAAAATAAAAGTAAACACCCTCTCTAAGGCTGCACTGTTCTGTTACTGGTAGATTCCAGCAGAGCAGGCAGCTTCACAGGAAAACAAGAACCAAACACCTTCCATCCCTGAAATGTTGATTAAACTTGCCATTTCCTTGCTTTCACTGCTGTACTAATTGTCATATATTTATACCTACACACAAACACACCCCCACCACTGCAAATGTAGCTTTGGATGCTACTAATCATTTCAACAAACCTATGCTGCTGCCTTGACATTTTCTCTTCATCTTCCATAATAACTCACTTGCATCAGACAGACAATTGGGCAACCCCTGGGACCCTTTTGGCTGCAAACAGAAGGCAACACAATAGCTCAAGAAAGCCAAGACACAGCAGAGACCTGAGTTTGCCAGGCATAACCTGCATGTCTTACTCATCATTTTGGTGTAAGGATGTGAGGAAACTTCAGCTTAGGAGCTCCACAATACACTAAAGCTGGCCTGTTGAGTAAACAAACATTGTAAGTTCTACCAAGCCACAAATAAAATCATGATGAATAATGCCCTAAGTTCTTCCATGGATATTCAACCTATTAACCTATACAGAAATATTTCCATACAGACCAGGTTCCCTGCCTGCCATTCTGCTCAAAGGAAGATTCCTCACTTCACTTGCAGATGTGGCCTTTCTGCTTCTCCAATATGTTTTGTATGTAATTTCTCTACACCATGTCTTCTACACATGGTAAGACCTAATAAATTATTAGAGATAACATTACAACATCTCCAGTGAGTTCTGGACACTCCAGTGTGTCCAGACACCACAAGTGGAATTGGTTTCCACTTGATGCACCACTCCCTGTAACAATATGCATCTTCCCAAGAAAGAGATTTAGTTCAACTATACAATCCTTCCCCTCACCTTGAATATAGCCCCAAGAATAGAGACAGAAGCCCTTGAATACAAGCCCAGTACGGAAAAATTCAAGGGAGGATGTTTTACTCTTGTTACAACTAGAAGATGATTTAAGAGTTTCCATTTTGAATACCAAGACATTCAAGAGAAAAGGTCCAGGTTTCCTTTTTGCTACCCCTCTTCAGCTATCTTAACTCTTGTGCTCTCTATTCCTGGCCATTCTGCAAACCAGAACCAAGAGCAGCACAGCTGCAGCAGAGCAGGGGCAAACTGGCTTTCAAGAGAGTCTTTTCCTCACACATAAATTAGAAAAGCTGCCTTATCACAAAAAAGGGAACACAAAACTCATTCTCCATAGCTGCTATCTGCTAGATGGGTGACAGTGAACAGCAACCAGGTTCTGCACTATTTGCTGTCACATACCACACACTTGTACAATCCACCTAAACGAAGCCACTATGGGCCAATTATGAAAGATCTGTTATTCCATTTGGAACTACTCATTTGGGGATTTGATTTTTGATTTGTTTTCCTCTGAGGTTTTTTGGGAGCACTAGTGGGCTGAAGTTTAAATTAAATTGGGACCATGAGCATCCCAAAGACAACTATTCAGTGGCAAACATTTAATATTGATTTAGTATGATTATGTGGGCTGCTTGTAACCGCAGCTGTCTAACCAGCACCACTTACACTCAAAGTACTTTATATATTCATTACCAGTAATGTTAGAATATGAAGAAAACCAAAATGCAGCATAATAATCCACACAGACATTTTACTCCAAAAGCTATGGGAAAGCATAAGAACTAACCACTGGAATTTTCAGTTAGCAGAGACAGAATCACAGAATCACAGAATAATCCTGGTTGGAAAGGACCTCCCAGATCACTGAGTCAAATCATCCCCACACCAACAACAAACCTAAATACCTGAGAGATTGAGAAACACAAACTAACCCCCTACATGCTGCCACTCAAGCAGGGTGTGAAGCACCACAGCTACACTTTTTAAATACCTTCAGGGACAGTGACTCAACCATGTGCCTGGGAAGGCCCTGTCAGTGCTTCTCCACCCTTTCTGTAAAGAATTTCTTCCTAAGATCGAATCTAAACCTCCCCTGCCTCAACTGCAGACCACTGCCCCTGGTTCTGTCATCAGTCACCAAGGAGAAGAGGACAACACACATCTCTCTACCACCTCTCTTCAGGTAGTTGTAGAGGACAATGAGGAACCCCCATCTCAGCCTCTTCTCCAAACTAAACCTGCCTAGTTCCCTCAGCCCCTCCTCATATGACTGGTTCTCTAAACCCCTGAAGACCTTGGTAGCTCTGCTCTGGACCCATTCCAGGATCTCTATGTCTTTCCTATAATGGGACCAACTTGGGTGGAGACTTCTTGTGAACTGCACACAAAGTCTAAGAGGCCATTGGATAACTAATTATAGGATAGTCAAAGCAAGTGAGAAAACAGTGACTGTGCTACCCAAAATGAGTCACTAATGAACTAAACTGCAACGCCGCCACTTGTCTTCGGGGTTGTCTTCTACCCCTGGCCACTTCCAGAGTCAGGCACACCCACCAGTTCAAAAATCCTACCAAACTCTGGGAAATGGGAACAGCGCTAGACCCATCCCTAAAGTACCTGTTATAGCTGTAACTGCAAACACAAGGGGTGGGCAACAGTGAGGTGGAGTCTTCTCATCCTACCAGGCACCCCAGAGAGGGTGATTGAACATTCTCACATCTGTCCTTGCTGTGATTTGTGGTCACACAGGAGGCCCTAGTGCCAGGGCCCTGCTCAAGGTTGAGCACAGCAAAGTCCAACCTCGTTTGCTTAGTCCAACAGCATTGACTTCATGTAAAAGCAGGTGGATGATAACTGAAGGATTGTGCAAGTCGATCTGGCATCAACATGTGATCGGTCAGAGTATTTCAGGGGACAGGGGCTGACTCTGGCAACTTGTGGCCCCAAGGACTCGCTGAGGGAAGAGTGTGGATGACACTTTATCTACAGCAGTGCCCATGGCTGGGCCACGAAGCCTCTGGGGACAGTGGCAAGGGGTCAGCAGCTAGCCCTCCGCAAGCTGAGGCTATTCTTTGTCACCGAGGCATAGCCACCGGTAATCGGGGGCCACAGTGGCCCCGACACCCACCCAGCTCCGCTCCAAGATGGCGGCGAGGCCAGGCGGCTGCCGTTGGCGGGACGGGGCGACCGCGAGGCAGCGCACGCGGCAGAAGGCGGGCTGGGCTGGGCCAGTTCTCTCCCGCCTGGAGGTAGCGGCGGCAGCGATGAGCGACAGCGTTGGGTAACCGCGACGCTGCCTGGGGAGGCTTCTGGACTCCCTGCGGTGCAAGGGAGGGGCTGCGGGCCCGGAGCCAGGGCTGGAAACACACACCGCCCAGTTGCCGCAGCGCTGCCGCGCGGGCTGCACGGGAAGGGTTCCGGGAAGCCCCGGCCAGTAAAACACGTGTACTGTCACTGGCTCTGTCCGCATCCTAACGCTGGACGTGAGATGGTCCTGTCGGGGGTCCTGCACTGTGACTGTTACAGACATCTCCGTTAGCTTTCCCGAGCTAAAGCAAACCACCACGTTGTAGCTGACTGACGTCCAGGCAGAGAGGTGTCTGTCAGGCCATCCAGATCTTTCCCAGGTAACAGGTGCCTCACAAGATCTTTCTGCACAAGTTACCTTCTTAAAATTTAGCGTGTTTTCACCTAGGGCTTTGCACAAAACCCAGTACAAGTCTCAGTGGAGAAAGCTACAGCTCCATTTCAAAGTTCCCAGCCTTTAAAATTGCACAAAATCGTTCAGAAGATACTGTTTTAATGCATGACAGTTCCTAAGGCCATTTTTTAGGCTAAATAAATAATTGTTCCCTTTTTATGGCACAGAGCAATTGAAATAATACAGGGGAATCTGATGGAAATTTAGTATTCACTTACTAGTACACTTTAATTTAGCACAAAACAGGTTCAATCAATGAGCACTGAGCCTCTCTTACATCAGAGTGCTGTTTACCTAGAGTGATGCAAACTCCTCTATGAAAGACAACAGTCAATAAACTTCATCAGGTTCTTCTTATCATGCCAAGCACAATTAGAATTAGCAAATTACAAGTGAAAGACTCTGTAAAATAAACACAAGATCTAATAGGACCACTAAGATTTACTATGGTACTCCATTTTAGTGAGTAAAATCAAATGTCTAACAAGTGTTTAACCCTAAAATACATTCTGTTGTCCAAGCAGAGAATCCCCTTCGCTTAAGCCTAAGTGTTAACAACTCACTTTTAATGAAACTGTCATATTCTGGTGTCAGTTTTCCAGCTGTTTAAGTCATTTTAGGTGTTTCACTGAAATGTGTTTTCATCTACATCAGTAAGATTTCACTTTAGCTGTCATGCATTCTTGCAAAGTGCCAACATTAAGAACACGTCTGGCTGTTGAAGACGCCTGATTCGTGTGGTGTAGAGCTTTAGCCAAGCATGCAACATGCTGCAGTCATTACAGTGATTCCCAAGTACAGTAGCTATAAGGAACTTTTCATCTATTTATTTCACGAGTAATTATTTATATTAATCATTCCTGTGGAGCACATGTCAAGACTACATTTCTTACTGGGTGTTTTTTTGAGCACACCCAGATATTCAGGAAGTTACTAACACCTGTAAAAATCACAATGGGCTCACCTCTCTGTTAGTGAGCAATTACTACAACTGAATAACCAACACCTGAGTGCTGTAACTTAACGGCACATAATATCAGATTCAGATGCTGTTGCATGAAGGACCATGCGGATATTGCACATTCTGACCCCTTGATTCCAAAACGTAAAAGAAAACCAGGTGAAAGACATGCAGACCACACATAAGACATAAAAATGGCATTAAAAATAGTATATGAAAGTCAGAATTATGGTTCTTTATTGACTTAATTATTAAGTTAACCACAAGAAGGCACACATGAAGGATAAACTGGATAAAGACTGAATTCTTCTCTTGTCTGTCAGTGTGAAGCCCTCAAACTCGTGTACAATCCAGATGCTGTTTATGGCACTCTGGTACTGTGCTTGTGAGGCAAAGCCACACTGAGCACCAGGGCATGCACTGCAGGTTAAGGGTGTCCTAACTTAATTAATGAGAAGCCAGTCATTGAGCACTCGTGGGAATACATCTTGCATTCATTTCCCCTGTCAGACAAGTGCTGTTTCAAACTGTTCCTAGTGGAACTGAGCAGAGCTTACCACCAGAGCAAGAACTAGCCCTGCTGTACTTATATTTTGCACTTACATTTTACATTTGTACTCACGTTTTTACTTTTTTTTTTACTGGAATGAAAACAAACCAGAAAACAAGATGTCAGCAGTTTATTTAACAGCAAGAGAAAATACCCTACCGATGATGTTGTCTGGGGCTTTGCTGGGTAATTAGTACTCCCTTGCTCTGTACTCCTCCTGCCCATGTATTTTTTGACTTTTGTTGAGCTGAAATATGGAAAAACATTGTACTAAGTCCATTTTTTTATTATAACTGCCCTTTCTGCTTGTACTTCCCCACCTGAAGTGCCCAAGAGCTTCTCACACACAATGCAATTCCATCATACTGCTTTATAAAATCATCTGTCAAACTTGCTCTTTCAGAATTTACAATGGAGAAAATGCTTCTGTACACAAATAGCATCACAATAAAGCATTGTCAGAGTCCTTATTGATAAGGTTTATTCACCCAACATGTCCACTATTTGTCACTCCGCTCACTTGAGGAAACTCAGATTTCACCCTTTGTCAGATAAATTATCACTGCACTCGTGTTTCTCAACTTCAAGATCAAATTAGCAACATAACCCCTCTCAAACAAAACGGAACAAACCCAAAGGAATCAACGGGTGATCTCACATCACACTACTACTGGACAATTAGCAAAGAGAAACAGAAGGAGAAACATGATCATATGTTCACTAGGTAAACAAAAATTAGCTGCAAAACAGATTTATTGCTAAACATAGTTCAAAGTATCAATAGAATTTGTGCATGGCATTTAGTCTTGCGTTCATTAAGCACATTGATCTTGGAAAACATGATTCTGATTAATGAGCTCTGTTAAGTGGCTCTTGGATTCTTGTTTTGTTAATAGTCTAATGAAAGGTCTGGACTCACAGAAGCTGATGAAAGAAAGAAAAGCTACAGTGCTTCTGCACTCAGCTATCAGCTCCTCAACCTAATCTCCAGGACAATTCTCTATTTATTTATTTACTTAAAAGATTGCAAGCATCACCAAATCCTATTTAAGAGCTTGCCTGAAGTAGACTTTGTCATCACAAATGGAGGAAGGATCAAGAATGCAGAGTTCCCAGTTAGGGACTTCACTATAAAGTGCTCTTCAGAAGCATTCTGAAGAGGACTAATAAAAAGACTGCACCACTTCCAACCACTCAAGTACTTAATTCGAATAATGCATTGCCTATGTGTTCTGGGAAAGCAGATGGTCTGTCCAAAGATGCAGAAACAATTGGTTCCTTTTTTCTTGAAACTTTCCATCCAGGTATTGCAAAATAAGTGAAATTATCTAATTAATCTTCCAAGGCATATCACAAATAGAGCTTTCTTCCAAAACCAGATGCAGGTAGTAATTTCAAGAGTGTAAGCAGTGGATTTGCTATGCCCTTTTTTCTAAAGGTCTCAAGACACTTGGTATAGTTGGCTCAGTAAAATCTACCTTTTAAAAATTCTTTTGTTACTATGCAGAACAAAAAGGTCATTTAAAAATAAGGTGGATCCAGCAGACGCTCAGAGAAGCGGCTCCATCGCTCCACAAACCAGATTTTCTCATTTCAGAGACTTATTCAGTTCTTTGTGCAGTTCAATAGCAAATAATCAGCACTTGTCAGCTAACAAGGCAACCTGGTTAGCAATACTAGTGGACTCACCTCACTAAAAGCTAAGTTACACTTTCTTTCACCTCACTGTGGTTTTCCTTCAGCAGCAACAGAGTAACTTGACTTAACCCCATAGCAGAGTATGTGGAACAACTATTCAGCCTGTACTTTTGGCAGTGCTCCTCCACAAAAATCACTCAGCGCACGCTGATTGTGCTCAATAAAAATCAAGGCAAAGCTTTGTAAATCCCTGGAAATGTTCCATTCCAAATTTCTAAAGCCGCTTGCTTTGAGTATGATGAACAAATTGTCTTACAACAGTCTACGCTGTACATATATTTGGCAAGAAGGATTTTGCATCTTCTCAGTGGAAGCTGGTAGTTTCACCATCTTAGCTCCAACACAAATGCTAGAACCCCTGTTATTACTTGATGGGCAATTTCCATCTTCAAGCTACATCTGTTTACAACTTCTTTTTGCTAATTTGTAGTGTTAGCACTACAAAGACTGATGGAAAAAGTCATCATCCAGTGTTTTCCACAGGAAATAAAAAAGGAAAAACCAAGATATTGAAGAGAAAGTGCTAACCCCAAATAAATGCAGCAGCCTTGAATACAGAATATTCCACATACCTGATTCCTTGTTACTTGACAGTTGTAACAAAACTATGCCAGAATGAAGACTTGCCCCAACAGTTTTCTTTATAAAGGTCCAAAAGTAAGTTGTGAGTGATCATTTATTCTATTTATTTTTCTCCACACTGTTTGGCAATGAGTGTGTATTGTGTTTATTGTTTCACCATTTCACAAAGCACAGGCTGAGCACTGGTGATGGGAAAGAAGTATCCTGTCAGTTTTGAACTAAATGTCCCTGTTGAGATACAGCTGTCTTAACTCCAGCACAGTTCACTTCTCTGAGGCTTTGTGAGCATTAATTATCCTCCGCCGCTTCTCCTGGTTCTTAGCCCTCTTTTCTTCATACTGGAAGACAGATAAGGAAATTAATATATGAGCTGTTATCAGTGACCAGGTAGGTCAAATTTAAGTGTAGAGAGTGTTTATTACTTAGGAACAGAACAATATCCTTGATTGATGCATTAGAAATGTAATTCTTGTTATTATCTCTATATTGGTTCATTTTTACTTTGAAATTACCATTTATTTGATTAAAATACATCTTTCTAAGTTTGAGACTATTAAGCTAAAGAGAGCATTAGAACTTTCTAATAAAGAAGGTTCAGTTAATTTTATGGAGGAACTTAATTACTTGGCCATCTCACAGACAGCAGCTACACTTCACGCATGATCTAGGAAGAAGAGGTTGCACTGATGCTCTTCCCAAGCACAGGTCAGGCTCTTTTCATTTTCAAAGGCACTGATTAATCTAAACGTGTCTGACTTCTGAAACATGAATTTGTCATCATAGTCTTGGTCTATTTTTGATCCTGGTCATTAATTATGTGCACAGATAAAGTACTATACCGAGAGGAAAGGAACAAAGACAAATTTTGGTTGAATGAGAGTAAGGCAGTTGGGGTTTTTTTTATATAGTTTAAAAAAGAAACACAACAGAGACAGGGCTCTGGTGTAAAACCGAGTCAAAAAAGATTTCACCGCTTAGTTACACGCAAAAGACCCTGCTTATAAGTATGCTTCTCCACTAGCAAAAGAGTGAAGAGCCTAAATTCTTTTCACTGCAGCCAAAAACGAACCTTTTTCATAGGTAAAAGAAATGAAAAATTAAAAATCAATGCATAATTTTATATACTTTTAATGAGAAACAAATTGTTCTTGGCCTTAACTTACAGCATACGTTCGTTCAATTTTTTAATAATTGGTGTTGAGACTAAAACCCAAGTACCCCACAAATACTCAGATCTCTAGATAATGTAATCAACTACTAATGAGATTGATTTTAGAAAGGATTTGCAGGTTTTCATTCATTATACCAATTGGTTTATACCTGAGGTAATGGCCTGAAATGTTAATTAACATTTACATAATGCTTAAATTTTTCTCATGGCAACTCTTAATTTTTCAATAAACTATCCATGTTTTTATGTAGAATAAGAACAATGAATCGTTAAAAGCTATGTCTGTACCTGCTCTATACTTGTAAACCGCCTTTCACGGGCTTCTACTAATGGCACGTGAGTGTAGCCATATGTTAAGGCTGTCTGAACAGTCTTCAGTGGAACAAAGGAAAATCAGGTTTCATGGAAATAAGCTTTATTGTTTTCCAGATCTGTGCTACAGTTTTTACAGGGGGCAAAAAACTAAGAAGGTGTTTGACATAAGCAGATGAAATTAATTCCCACAGACCGACAGAGGAAAAAGAGGGGCCTGAAATGTTCTGGATGTCATGCACTTGAATTTTCCCTATTCAGACATGATTGTAAAACTTACCTCAAAATGATTATGTACTATTTCAAGTTAGAAGGTGTGTCAAGAGTTCATGATGTGTTCTGCCATGTAGGCATGACAACCACAAATACAAAGACCAGTTGATACTCTTCTACAAATGAGCCTGTTAGCTAGTTAATTGACTTAAACTCCTGTGCTCTTCTATTCCTTCCTACCTGCATATGTGCCATGGCAATAGTTAGGTTCTAAGAACCAGTATTTTTATTTAGGGCCTAAGTGAACAACACGTCAAGTAATTTCAGGCATTATAACTGACACCAGTAATAATTGTTTCCCATGCAAAAGTGAACATTACTGCTTTGTATTCAATTCTGTGTGAATAATAAAAGCATCAAGGAAAAAAATCAGAAGCAATCTGTGAAGCGTCAGTTCCTGTTTGTGATCTTTGTTTAGTGAAACTGGGTGTTTGCCTGGTTTTGTGCATCCAAAAATAGACTGTGCCATTTGTCAAAGCCAGATTTTACCTGACAAATTTATCAGAAAAGTTTAAATCCGGTCTCAAATGCCCACTTCAGGGTGTGCTTACATTTTGAGGACTTTCTGTTGGTTAGTGCCACCTAGTAAAAAGCAAATCTTTTTCTAGACAGTGGACTTTTTTTTTAATTAAGGATTTAACTGGTAATAAATGAGTTTCTTACCTCTTTCTTTAAGCACTTCCGCATCTCACGGTCAATATCATTGCAGTGGCCAAAAAATTTCAAAATGTTGTGCTGATGAGTTAGGGAAGAGAAAAAAAGTTACAGTTTCTAAGGTTTCTTCCTCTGAAATTCTAAATTTCTTGGAAGTCACTTGCATTTTACAAAATAGTCTGGTCTTGAGGACTTGATGCTCCATCATCCCACCCACATCAAGAATGTGTTGGTCCAGAACATGCAGGCACTGGGCTTAAATGACTGCAGTGTTAGAACCAGCATGAAAAACAAGGGATTGCGTTTCTCCAGATCTTGAGTTAATAAATGTGTTTACATCTCTATGATGCATCCCAACTGTGGTCTTTATGCCAACTTCAGTGTTAGGCAGTTTCTGAAAAACTGCATGCACTGCCATGGTGAAGGTATTCCCCACTTAACCTCAGCATAAAAGTCCGTCCTCTTAACCAGTGAAGTGAAGCAATTTTATATTATCAGCCATCCAATCACTCTCAGAACACAATCTTCTGAAAGGAATACTTTTTCACAGTGACGTTTACTACCACACCACAGAACCAGGCAGCAAAGCATCCAAGCCATTCACAGAATGTTAGGGACTGGAAGGAACCTTGAAAGATCATCCAAGTCCAATCCCCCTGCCAGAGCAGGATCCCCTAGATCAAGTCACACGGAAACATGTCCAGGTGGGTTTTAAATGTCTCCAGAGACAGAGACTCCAGAACCTCGCCAGGCACCCCATTCCAGTGCTATGTCACCCTTGCTGTGAAGAAGTTTCTTCTCATATTTATGTGGAACCTCCTCTGTTCCAGCTGACACCTGTTGCCCCTTGTCTTACCATGGAATGATGCCAAGCAGAGCCTGGCTCTGTCCTCCTGACACCTGCCCCTTACATATTTGTAAACATTAATGGGGTCAACCTTCAGTCTCCCTTTTTTCCAAGCTAAAGAGACCCAGCTCCCTCAGCCTTTCCTCATCAGGCAGATGTTCCACTCCCTTCATCATCTTTATGGCTCTGCGCTGGACTCTCTCAAGCAGTTCAGAAGGCCTGAAGGCTAGGAAGTTTTAGATATTTACAGCTATAGAATGAAAGAAGACAATTCAACCAATCTTTTAGAGAACTAATGAAATATTTTTTTTTTAAAAAAGAACAAAACAGATGAGATTGTAGTCACTTCTGTATTTCAGAGGGAATCCTACGAGCATTTCCATAGCTGGACAGATGTATGCAAGTGATAACAGGAATAAGATTAACAATTCAAACAGTGGACAGGATTTCAGCCAAGAAAACATGATTGAAAGTAGGAGTGGGCTAAAACACTTAACTCTAGCAGTGCTATAATTAGCTTGTTTATACCTCTCTGCTTTATAAAGAGCATCAGATGACAATCTGTAGCAGTCGCATGTGATAAATGGTCACTTCACTGCAAGCTGATCTTGCTTTTACAACATGTTTCATTCTAGCTAATACAGATTTTACTTGGGGCTCTATTCCCATACCTGCATGTTAAATTCCGAGATAAGCATTCACATTTCAAGCAAACTCCACTCTTAGTAGGGCACACAGTGAGCTGAATTTATGTGTATTTACCTGGATTCCTAATCTGGCAACTTTTTGGTTCAGATTAAGAGAAAGAAAAGAATTGGTTTCTCAAAAAAACCAATAAAAATAGTACATCAAACAGGAATCCCACTAACTTCTCCTTACACATAAGATTTGATATTTTAGATTAATCAAACTGATTGTTGTGAAAATGCAGGCACAGGACCCTGAGTTCAAAAGAATGCTTTTCATCCATCAAGAATATTAATTTTAATTGCAGATGAAGGTTCTCAGGACAGTTTGGCATTATAACAAAACCACAGGAAGTCACTGAGAGTTTACGAAGATCACTGACTTTTCAGATTTAACTGACTCCAATTTTAAAATAATATCTCAGCATACTCCCTTTGAATTTTAAACACAAAGGTATTGCTTCTTTTCAGCTGATCGCAAACCAAGCATCTTCACCCTTTCTGTTCTGACACTGCTGGCACCAATAGTCCCTCACAGTTGAGCACTGGACTGCCAAAATTAATTCCCTGTCGTGTAAAGATCAACTTCAAACAAAACCAAAAGAGCATAATCCTGTGCATGGCTGTATTATTGCTGCTCCTAGTCCATTCTTAGTCAAAATGGCAAGAGATTCCTTTGAATCATCTGCTGACAAGGAATTCAAGTACACCTTTCAGTTCCAGGTCCCTCTTAAATTCAAGGCAGTTTAATAAGCTACACTACACAAAAAGCCTGTGCTACATTTATTTTAATATTAATTTTTATTTTAAAAACCCAAACAAAACAGTCAACCATTCCTTTCAAGTAATAAAGTAAGATTTCTGGATTCTCCAGTCAGTGCATAGAAAGCCCAACTATGTATTTGCCCAAAAAGCAGGGTAAATCTGAGTGCATTTGCTTTCCACCTGGATTGAAAAGTTAATCAAAGTATTAATGTTATGTTGTCTATAGAAGTTTTATTCTCCTCTTAACTGGTAGTCATGCTATTTGGCAATTCTCTCGATACTAGAATGTACAGAGTGTCGAATCACTTAAGAATTCAGAAGAAAAGCATAAATCTTACACTCAATAGAATTTTTCGTGTTCAAATTTGACGATGTTCTCTACAAGAATAATTTGTGTCTTAGAATTTAAGGGTAACTGGATCCCAAAAAGAAGTATAAACACAGTACCTGAGCAAGGAGGTGAAAGTATCGGAGACTGTATACTGAACATCTATTTTTGTTTCAGTGGCAACTATGAAATTGAACTTTTCATGCAGTAGTATAGAAAATATCTGTGCACAACATGTATTTAGAATATACAGAATAACAGGGAAAAGAATTAACAATATTGCAACCAAGCTACAATAGGTTTCATTGCAAGGGCTGACTCTTCTACACCTACAGCAAATTTTTAAAGAGGCTGTTAAACAACTGAGGTGTTGATTTTATCTTCTTGAAGCAATAAAGAGCCTTGAGAAGCCTTAAGAGAATTTGGCATTTTACATCCTTGGTTAAGGGCCTATTAAGAAGATGGAAGTCAAACAGTAATTGGTATTTAGCTCTCCAGGCTCTGCATGCTGCAAGTCCACATCTCTGGCAACACATCTGCTTATAAATACACTGCAGCATCTGCCTGGTGGACAGCTGGAGAATGGAAATGCTGCAAGAGTGCAAGAGGAGGGCACTCAAAGTTGCTTTTTGGGTTTTTTGAGGGTTAGACAGTACTATAAGGTGCAGAATTTCAGTTATTCAAACAGATCACAGAGCTATAGAGGCTGGAAAAGACCTCCAAGATCATCCAGCCCAGCCTATGACTTAACATCATCATATCAGCTAGACCAGGGCACTAAGGGCCACATCCAGTCTGTCCTTAAACACCTCCAGGGATGGGAACTCCACCACTGCTCTGGTCAGTCCATTCCAGGGAATGATCACCCTTTCCCTAAGGAAAATCCATACTTGTCAAACTGTAGCACAAGAAATTTTAAGGCATGTTTTATTTTCTGATTAAATTACTGGAAAAATTTTACACACACTTGTCAGGTAGCTCTTCAGGGAAAACATATTAGCTACATTTCATGGCTGTTCTGCCTAGAGGAGGTTTTTCCTCTCTATGATCATATAATATTCTCACTAATTTATCTGACACTCATTTCCCCGACCCACCCACTCTTTTCTCTGCTCAAAACTTCTTACCTCCTTGTGACACTTCTTGAGCAGACTGATAACTAGGTTACATTCTTCAGTGTGCAGATGAGGAGACAGGTCTGGATGCATCTTTAGCTAGGGCTAATTTTAGTAGTACAGAGACAAGAATCTGAGAAAACTTCCACCTGCCAACATTAAAACATGAAAGTGTAACTAGAAAGCTTGAGTTAACCACTGAGGCTATTATCACACTGTAATTGAGATTTTAGATCAAAATGCAGCTTAATAATTTATATTACACAGTTAAAGTAACTAAAACAAGGATGTGTGTGTTATTTCTACAGAACCCAAAGGTTAACCATTAACTACATGTTTATATTCTTTGTTCTCATGGATATGAACATGCATTTGTGATTTTAATTTTCAGGGTCACAGCATTAAACTGGGTTGAACTGCAGATGATATTATCATTCTCCTACTTTAGGCTTCCTCTTTCTAGCTTTAAAGTTAAGTCTTTCTGAACAGGAAGGTTAATGATACTTCATAGAATCATTGAATTGTTTAGGGTGGAAAAGACCTTCAAGATCAAGTCCAACCACTCTGAGAACTGGCATCTTTTTTAGTTACCTAGATGTTCTAAATCATTGCTGGTGCTTTTAATCACTTAATCAAAACAGTAATGATTTTTTTAATTGTGCCCAGTTCAGTCATCCCTTCCTATAACTTCACAGTCTGCTGTTAGCCTTTGTTGCTGCAAGGGTGCATTGCTAAATCAGATTTTAACTTCAGGTCAACCGTGTCACCCAAGTCCTTTTCTGCAGGGTTTTGTGGGACAGGAGCAAACTTCATTCTGGAAATATTTTTTTACATATATTAAGTCCCTTTTAAAAACCAGTATTCCCCAGATCTTCTGTTGAAAGGATGAAAGTATCATATGATAGTGGCTAAAATGAGATGACATCTTTTCTGTGGAAGACCACTTCACCAGTGAGGGAAGAAGTGCAGTTCATACCAGGAGAAATGGTCTTGTCATGACAAAATTCTACTTGTACATCCCATACTGCCAGTGAATTCAAGAGATGCCTTCTTTTACTTAGTATTTTGTCATTCTTCCTCCTGCCAGAGAGACCACCTTTCCAGCTGCACTGCATCAGGTGAACAGCACTATAGCCTGTACTAAGTAGCCATCACTGGTCTAACACTCCAGACAAAGTAAACACCAGTAGCAAATGGTTAGACTTTACAACTGCAGAATCCAAATACTCACCTGCAGTGCTGGCAGCCATAACCTGTACTGCTATTCCTAGAATACTCCAGTAATGTATTTGGCTGGAAGAGGTTCATACACCAACTTCCCCAATCACTGTGTTCCCCTTAACAAGAGTTACATTCCCACAAGCAAACTAAACTTCAAAAACCCAAAAAGATTTAAAAGCCTCTTGACACCTAAGAGAATGTGTTCCACAAGGTGTCACAAACATGTAAGTTCTTTGAAAGATCTTTCCCCACGCTACTCGTAAGTCTAATATTACACTACTTACACTCTTAGCACACAAGTTGTAAACTGCCTGAGTTGCTTAAGCATTCTGTCCAACAAATTAACAAATGAACCTTTAGAAACATGACAGCAGGAGCAGGACTGTAACAGCAAAGTGATTAAGCACCCTGCTGTGTTATTGCCACCAGCTTTTGATTGCATGCCACACAAAGTCAATATGTTTCACATGTATCAGGAGATTTTTTTTGATAGCACTAGAGTTACCATTCCCTTGAGAGCATGACCCGCTCCGTGACTGCGCGTTGTTTTAACACGTGTGAACCCTGATGATTATTAAATCTCTTCATCATTCAGCCTCCAGCTGCTCTGCCTAAAACTGTCATCTGAGCTAGCTGGCTCACAAGGAGAAAGCAAGACCAGTGCCCTACTAAAACAGGCACAGCAGCACATACTCCAAGGGAGCATTTCAAGGAAAGATTGATTATCTCTAAACCAAGACTAGTAATCGCTGCCATTGTTTGCACTCCTGAAATGAATTTTCAAATAACATTTCATGCTAAAATCTCTCTCAAGTTCAGTTACCAGACACAGTACTCAGCTTGTGTCAGCTATGATGGATCTGATTCCATGATACAATGGCTATGAAACACTTACAGTAGTCATGAAGGCTCAGCTGGAGCTCTGAAGTATTTTTGAAGTTCACTGAGTGAACAGTTGTCAATATCATATTTGTGGTTAGGCCAGTCAGATTAGACAGTGAACTGTACATGAGAAGACTACAATATCTTTGCTGGAGGGAAAAATGACAGACAGGAGAGTTTTCAACAAAAATAGGGATTAAAAAAGGTCAGGATGGTTTCCTTAGTTTCTTTTTAGTAATGTTCTAATCTAAAATAATGATATCAAATTGTCATCTTACCAGAATATAAGTCCACATGGACAGAATTTTATCAAAGTGGTAGCTCATAATGAATTTAAGTATGGAAAAAATACTGAAAAAACCCTACAAACAGAAACACTGGATCCAGAAGGTGATGGTAAATATGCAATTGTGGTAGAAAAAAATACCAGCAGTGAAGTAGAACAACAATATTAAGCAAATCTGGAATTGCTTTAGGAGAGAAATGGACTGCAAAATACTAAGCAAACATTAATATCTGAGGCGAGTATTTGGAGACAGTTATTTAGATGAACTCTACATAAAGACACTGACATATTTTGCTGGGCTGCACTCAGTGCTCTGCCCTTTAATGTGTTTTATATGAGATTTTCAGTTCTGCACATGTTTTTCCTTCCTTGATAAAATTACACTATATATGAATCTAAATGATTTGCTTGAAGTGCCTTAAGAACTAACTGCTCATTTCTATAAACCATCAACCCCTGAAGGAAGAAGACACAGATAAAGATGATTGATCTTTCCAATTCCTTAACCAGTTTCTAAATCTACATCATCCTTTGGGGAAAATAAGAATTAAGCAATTGTCTCGTTCAGAGAGTTATCTTCAAGTGGCGGAAAACAGGCCATGTCTTAGCTTTATGGTTTCCAACATAAACCACATTATTTCTTTTTTTAAATCATAAGTCTAAAGTTTGAAATTATCTTACATCAATACTGAATTTCCAATGCTATTTTTCAGGAAAATAACAAGATAATTCCTTGCATATGCATCCCTGGACACCAAGCATTTCAAATCGCTAAGTAATTCCTAACAGGAACCAACAGGTAAGCTATGAAGAAGTGATAGTCATCCCTAATCCAAAAGCTGATCTAATACAAGTTCAGTATATCAAACAGTTCGTATTTATGTGCAAAGGGAATCCACGTATTCTGAAATTCTCCAGAAATCTGCAGATGCTCAGCAAGAAGGCAGAAACCAAGACTGTCCCAAAAAAGCAGGCAAGAACAAGTGCTTTTTTCACTCCATGTGCTCATTTTTCCTCCTGACCTTTCTAAGGGAAATAGCAGCACAAACAATTAACCACGCGCAGGGAAGAAGAGGTCTTGGTCAGTTCCAATTTCTTCCTAAATCAAGCATGAGATCAGCGTGTCAGGAGTCTGGGGAAGTCCCTTCTTTTCTAGAATCTCCTATAAATGTAAACTAACCAGTTCCCTGATGCAGAAGGAAAACTAAATCAATTAGTCTCACTGATTAGCTTAATGCTTCATATTTTCATGTTTGGGAGACGATAAGAAAGGTTTAATAATTTTTGTCCTAAGATGCTTTTTCCATATTTTCAAACACATTAGAAGACTTTAAAGCTGAGTTCTGCTCATTTTTCCATTAAAAAAGTAGAATGCAAAAGTAATTAACTTTTTTCAAGGTTTTGAAGTCAACAGTAAAGAAAAAACAAAACCTGAATCCACAGGTATCTAGGAAAAAGTACTTCTTAAAGCAAAATGCAAATACTTCTTTATCAACTCTGAAGATGAAAAACTGCATTTCAGCGTCTACCTCATTAATCATTAAGCTTCTTACCAGAAACAGAGCATTACAAAACACACACGCTTGCTGCAGACACTCAAACACTACCCACGAGGCGGCAGCATGACCACACAAATAGGAACATGCACCAAGAGGAGGGAAGGGCCAACAGACCTGCCACTTCACCATGAGTAACCGTGTCTTGAATTCACTAACTTTGGTAAAAGAGGCATTTTTGTGTTAAAGCTCTCAGTTACCCAGTGTTGTTCTGTTTGATTTGGAGATAGCTGCAAACCACAATTACACAGATCTAGCATAAAAAAAGGATTCAGCCGCACACTTAATTCGGTGTTACCTAAAGATGTTCATGTCACTTCAGCACTTGTATTATCTTTCATACATGACCTATATTTTTACTGGTAGAAGACTCAGATAAATCATTTTGTGAAATCAGCCTTTATATTCAATCCTTCAAAAATCCACAGAACTCTTAAAGTAAAGGCTCTGTTTCTAGCTGTCAATAGCAATTGACCATGCTATTGAAGTGTCATTCCATGCTGCTACCCCTGTGTAATCAGGCACACAGAGAATGACCCATAACATCCCAGCATTTGCATTTTAGAAAATGCTTAAATAAAGTAAGAAAGTTTAGTCAAACCTTTTAAAAATCAGTCATATTCTCTCAAACTTTAGTCTTCAAAACAATGCACTAGTTTTCCAGTATTACATATTAGAAGGTGTGAGGAGGAAATAATTTGCATGACATGCATCTCTAGGAAAACAAAATGCAAAGGGGGTAAATTATGTCTACTTTTAATTGGTTTTATTATGATGTACATTGCATTTACTTTCCATGAACTTAAATACTACTTTTAAGCATTTTGATTAAATAAGATTCACACTGATTTAGACTTTTTACATGAAAGCTTACTGCTAACAACTCACCATCCTTCACAGTAGCAGAATAAGCTGTGAAGTGTCTGTACAATTATACCATGACTAATTTCATACTAAGTAAGTTAAGGTGTTAGTCCTAATGAATAAAGCAAGTTGAACCCCAATCTAAACATCATTAGGTTTACTTCTGGCTAAAATAAATGATCAAGTAAAGCATAATAGGGAATTTTCACTTCTTGGCAATTATTTAAGACTGTAATTGTAGGGCAAACCTCAGCATAGTTATAGGACTATTAATGGATGATTTTTATTATAACATGCAGCAACTCACACTACATGTATAGTGTTACATCTCAAGATTACTGAAGCAATCATTTTGTGTCCCAAATGCTCCTATAAAGACAACAGTATACAGGCAAGAACGACAAGACACAGCCAGCATAAAAGTAAAGCATAGCTGAAGATGAGGTGCTGTCGTCCAATTCCCATGTACAAGCTGCTCTGATCAGGTGCACCCACCAGAGGAGGCTTCACTGCCCGATCTCGCAGATACCAACACAATCAATTTAGTACTGCCAGCAGAATCTTCTCGCTTACTGCAGAAATGCTTGGGCCTCCCTCATATAAAGGGATCCGGGGGCTCACGCTCCTCTAAGAGAAAAGACAAGGCCTATCCCTACGGGCAGCAGGGCCCTATCGGGAAAACGGGATGCTGTTCTGCAGCAGGGCTAGGGTGACAGGGTCACTCTCATGGAGCCAACCCCGCTGTTGTCAGTGCCCCCGGTGTTCCCAGGCTCATTACAACAGCGACAGACACACACACGCAGCCACAAATGGGACCCCGCGCTTCCCGCCAACAGCCCCTTTCAGAGCCCTGAGGGGCCCGCGAAGGGAGTGGAAGCTGCTTGTACCCGCCCCAGTCTCGGGCAAGGCAGAGGGGAACAGGGGCTATGCTACGTCCTTCGAGGACAGGCTGTGCCTCCCCGCTCCGCCCGTCCCGCACTTACTCCGGAGCCCAGAGCACGGGTCCAGCGCCTGGAACGGCACTGGGTAGTGAGAACCGGAAGCGGCGGGCAGAGCCTTTAGGGCACCTGCGCGGACCTGGGGGGCGGGGAACTTTGTGATTGGTCGGCTCGGGTGCCTCGCGGAGCTTGATTGGGCGCTTCGAAAGGCTGGCGGTGATTGGTGGGAAGCGCGGCGGGCGGGACGGCGGGCTGCTGAAGCAGGGGAGGGCAAAGCTTAGGGCCAGGATCCTGGTTCTGTTTTGCTGTCCTCACTGGGTCCGCGATCTCCGTTACTCGTCGTGGCTGCTGCCCGAGGCTACCTGGGGTACTCTCTCGTCAGGCTTGGTAGGTGGGGACAGCCCTGGGTGAGCGCCAGCGCCCAGATCCTCCTCGGGAACCCGTACCAGGCCGAGTCAGTGTGGGAGCGGAGCCCGCGCCAGGCCCTTCCCAGGCCCCGCAAGTGTCCTGCCCGGAGCGGGCCTGTTGTAGAAAGGGGTTAACTTGTTGGCTACGCTGTCCGCTGACATTTGCGGTGGGGCCGCGCTTAGCCCCGCTGTTCTGCTGGTGGTGGCAGGGAGCGGCGTTCAAACCTTCCTGAGGGTTAAAATTTCACGGGCCTTGAGCTTAACTCCTGTAACTGTTCTGCTTTGCAGGTAGCCTCACCATGGATGAAATAGTTGCCGAGTACATCCGGAGGACTGTGCTGAAAATCCCTCGGGATGAGGTGCTGACAGTGCTGCAGAAGTGGGGCTTTCTCTCCGAGTCGCAGCTGCAGACCATAAACTTCCACCAGGTGAAGGACAGCATTTCCCAAGATGTGGTTCATCTGTGTGAGGTAAGCCCCTACATGACCTTCTTGTGAATCAAGGAGCTTTCTTGGCCATAACGCAACATCTAATGGTAATTTGTAGTTTGGAAAATGGGATAGTAATCCTGTCAGCCTTGCCAGATAGGAGTGCAGGGTTGAACCTTACTAAGTACAGAAGTACCTGTTTTGAGCTCTTAAGTTGCACGTTGTTTTCTGAAACAGGTAGTGTCATTGCAGTTCTTGAAAATCCTTTCATGATGTAAGGATTTCATGTGGAGGAACCAAGTGTGTTAAAATTCTTGATGCCGAAAACTAGTCAGTGTTGCATAAAGTCACGAACACCCATTATTTTAATGTCATACTACAGTGTTCTTCACGCTGCTTCTGCACAGGAGCACTTAAATCTGTTAGAACCGTGTTGTGAGAACACTGGGACCAGTCTGAGCAGAGTGCACGTGCTGCAGGTTTCAGTGCAGTGTCATTTAAACCACCAATACTAGTTTTTTTTGCTTACTAATCAGTGTGGTAGAGCATTGTGGACTTACACTTCACCCTGTGCTGTTGGTCTTATTTCCAGGAAAATTCAGCAGACATAAAGCAAGCAGCTGTCCTAGACATCATTTGTAAGTAAAAATTGAATAGAAGTAACATTTCTGTATTTTTAACTTGTAAATTGATAATACTGTTAATAACATAGCAGTTGTCTTAGTGACGTACTGATGTATTTGGTGTGAAACAAATCAGATGATGAAACTTAGTGGATCTGGCCTTTTTAATTAAAAAATCAAAAGCTCAGAATCATTAGACTGAGTTTCAGTCAGTTTAGAGATCTTTTCTTAAACATTGAACCTCAGGGATAACCTTTTAGTTGCTTAAATGAGTTACAAAAGATCTTTGAACTGTTTTGCTTTTAGGTTTGCTGTGAGTAGTAGTAGTTTAAGAATGCTGAATAAATTATATTGCAATATCAGAAGTAATTTTATTTAATATCATAAAAACATTGTAAAACTGCCCCTGTAATTACCACTTGATAATAAACTGTTTTTCTTAGACAACCACACCTACCCAAACAAAAAACTATGGAGTGTTTACCAGATGCAGAAAACAGGTAAAAAGCCTACTCTTTTGTAATCTCTAACTTCCAGCAGTGCTGTCTCAAGTTTGTATGTTTTAAGCACAAATATAACCTAGTAGGGATTTTTCATTGGAGATATATTTACTTTTTAGAATACTTTAACTTCTGAAGCTATTACTAGAAATCAGTACTTACTAACTAAATAAATTTGAGCCTTATTATTGTTATATAATGTACAGCTTCTGTGCAACTTCAGCTTTTTCTGCTTAGTTTCGTTTCAATAAACCTAAATGTGTCCATGAACTAGCTCTGGTAAACACAATTCTTTCCTGTTTTTTTAATAACAGAGGAAGAAACTGAATGTTTTAACTTGGTAGATTTCAGGAAGAAATTTAAAAGACACCTTCGTTCTGCCTTGAAAAATGTAAGAATAAAATAATTCAAATGTTTCTGCCAATAGATTGTTTTAATAACTTAATGAGGTGTTCTCTTTGGATTTTTTTTCTTATCTGCTTCAAAAATTGATACTGCTTTGTCCTGCTACCTAATAACTATATGCAAACAGCAGCATCAGAGTATAGTGGGAATTTGAAGTAGCCACTAAGCAGGACAAGGAAATTCTGTCATTCTGACTTAGATGGGTAGCAAAATTGTATCTGTTGGCCTTTAGTTCTGGTTTTGAAATGCTGATTGGTGCTATTTCTTTACACTGTAATTACTGAAAGACTGTCAATAGTTAAGAAGCATGTTCTACACTACAGTGATGAACATAGTAAGAAAACATGGGAAGCAAATGCTATCATCTTACTAAGCAATTTGCAGAAGCCTTTTCTTGTTGTAGTTCACCATCTCCAATTATGCAAGGTAGTAGAAGATGCCTCTGGCTAATCAGAGGGTTCCTACTGACAATAGCAGAGGGCCACAAACAAATCAGGTGAAGACAATCAGCTGCAGTTCATGCAACTGAATGACAGTGAGACTCTGGCGCAGGTTGTCCAGATTGCTTCTAGAAGCCCTATCTCTGGAATCATCCCAGGTCAGTTTGGACCTTCGGGTTCTGAGCAATGTGATGTCATTGAAGATGTCACTGCTCCCTGCAGAACCTTTAAAGATTCCTTCCCACCCAAACCATTCTGTGGTGTTATGCCAATTACTGCAGCTAAGGTGGTTGCACTGAATGCCTTCAAAAAATGCCTCAGAGTCACCTTGACCTTGGGGCTGTAGCTACTCTGAGGTAATAGGGTCCCACAGTGTCACTTATGTTATTTTTTCAAAGTGGTCAGACAGTGGAACAAGCTGCCCAGGATCATTTAGATGTGATGTTGAGAGATATGGTTTAAGAGTGAACTTTGTAGGGTAGGATTGATGGTTGATCCCAAGGGCGTTTTCCAACTGGAATGATTCTGTGTAAACCTTTCCAAATCTACAAGCATAGAGAAGGGAACTGTCTTAAAATTTCTGACTGTATACTCTTGAGCAGTGATAAATACTATGTTCAGATCTAACATCACAAGGTTATTAAAAGTTTAGATTAGATCAAAAGCTAATGGCCTCAAGTTGTGCCAGGGTTGAACATTAGGAAAAACTTCTTCATGGCAAGGGCTATCAGGCCTTGGAACAGGCTGTTCAGGAAGGGGGATTGAATTGCTATCCTGGATACTTTAGAAGTTGTTGAGATCTGGAGCTTAGGGACAGAGTTTAGCAGTGGCCTTGGGACAGTTGGGTTAATGGTTGGACTTTTCCAGCCCAGATGACTCAGTGAAACTTAAAAATTGGTCATACTGGAAATATTGCCACTAGATGTCCATCTCAATAGATGCCTTTTTGGATCATTGTTATTTTCCCAGGAGAGAGATTTAAGGCTTTATAATCTTACTATTTTCGCTCTTCAGGAGACTGTTTATCTACTAAAACAAAATTCATATTAGTTTTCTCAGGGTGTTTACTCTTTTTTTTTCCTAGTTTGAGGTTATTGTTTTCCCATGGAATTTGATTTAAATACAATCCTGACTGTGCTAGTGGGATTTGTTTCTTAGTCAAGCAATGGTGTACCAGGTTATATTCAGCTGTAAAGAGATAACACAGACTTTACAGGCACCTGAATGTTTTGGTAAAAACACTTTCCCTTTTCTGTTTAGGTCACTGTCAACTTTAAAGAATACGAGGATAACGCAATCTGGATTAGAATTGCCTGGGGAACACCATTTACAAAGCCAAACCAGTACAAAACCAGTTATGCTGTGTATCATTCACAAACTCCCTATGTCTTCATTTCTGCCTCAGTGCTTAAGAGCAACTTGCCTCTGCTATGTCAGGTACAGAATAAACTAGACCCTGAGTTCACAGCCAACATGTAGAGCTATAACTGTGTTAGCTTTGAAGAAGATGGATAAAGATTTGTCACTTAACATAATTTACTAGTTGAAGATACATCCACACTAAACTACATGTGTGAGTTATGTTATTAATTAAGTTTTAAAGACATTTTCTGTCGACTCAAAGTGATTAGAGTTGGTAGTCTTTTTCCTTCCTTAGCAGACTTATGTACAAATTTAATTATTTTCTTAATCTGTTTTCATTATTTGATTTTCAGATGATAAGGCTACAGATTTTATCTGATTAATCCCTTGAACGCTTTTAAATATTAACCTCAGATTAATAAGAGTCTAGTCAACTATTTCTTTTGTTTTGTCAGACAGGAGAATCCTGCTAGTTAAAGAGCAGTTGCTTACCCTAGAACAAAACCATTGCAAAGTCTAGAAATAGCATATATCTTTTCCATGTTATAACCACAATGATGTTAAATCAATTTCCATTTGTATTTAAAGGCTCTGGTTGTTGCTTCAAAGTATCAAGGCATCCGTCAAATGGACCTCCGAGGTCACTGTTTAGACTCCCTTAAAGATATTGTGTTTAAGAGATACAATCAGGTGAGCCACTTCACAAGTACTTCCTAAGATAATCTTGCTTTTTGCTTCAGGCATCAGTCATGTCTCATGGTGGGGCCAGGAAGTGGGGGAGGAATTCACCTCTTCTAAGAGACAATCAAGTTGAAATAATATTGAGCTGCTGACCAGGAGACTGTCAAGTTAAAATAGTGAAAAACTGTCCACCTCAGTAACTCAGTATTAAGGTAACATCACAGTGGGGGGGTGTAATTACCTAGTCAGTTTTACTGTTGTTCCTGATGGTTAAACTCAGTCTAAAAATTTAACAAATTCATCCCTAGGATGTTTTTTAGCATCATTGCACTGGCTTCCTGAAGCAGTGACTTGAGGGCTGCTGAAATGGGCTCTTCCATGTAATTATCTTTTTTAATTTGTCCCCATGTAGAACTTCCCAACATACTGCCCAAGACCTCTGCAAGAAAGGAATGTAGCACCAGAAACTGGTAGGTGTATTTTAGACCAGACAGCAGTTTGAATGTTACTACTGATCAATTTTGAGATGAGGTTCCTAATAGGAAATGCTCCTCTGGCACCTGTCCTTGATGAGATGCCACAACATAGTGGTGATCACGAGGAGTTGCGCCAATGGGGAAACAGCTGTCTCTGGGCACAGTTACGAAACCAAAAGCACCCAGTGCCTGCTGTCTTCTTTCATATTAGCCTGGGTTTGTCTCTTGCTAAGAATTGAAAATATAAATGATGAAGACACGGGGCTTATGAAGAAAAGATCATGATGAATTCCTATGAAGTATTATTTTCAGATTGTCAGCTGATACAACACTTTTTCCAAAGTTGTGTTTTCTGATTGTGGGTCTTTTTTTTCCTCTTCCCTACTCTTTTCTCCTGCTGCAGACGTAAGGATAGTTTACGAACACATAAATGAGAAACAGAGAATACTGAGACTGAATCAAGAAGTCTTCAGTGATGGTCCCCAACCTAAACTCGAATTTGCACAATATAAGGTAGTAAAAGCAAGAAAATTGTGGAGTTTGGTCACTTTAATTGAAGAAATAATAGATGAAAATGAAACATCATATATAATACTAGATTTATAAAAAGAGAAAAGCCCCAACAACTTTAGACAGGATGTGGGTTTAAAATAAATTACTTAAATGTATCTTTAAGCAACGGATTTGCACTAAGGTTTAATCAGACTGCTACATCATGGTTTTTAGTCTTTCATCCTTGTAAACTAATGGGTTTTTTTACTTGTGTTTGTAATCACAGAATTATTGAGGCTGGAAAGGCCCAGCCCATAACCTAACATGACCATGATCAGCTGGACTATGGCACTAAGTGCCAAATCTAGTCTGAAATGCCTCCAGGGATGGCAACTCCACCACCTCCCTGGGCAGTCCATTCCAATGTCTAACTACCCTTTCTGTGAGGAAGGGCTTCCTAATATCCAACCTAACTTCCCTCGTCACAGTTTCAGGCCCTGCCCTGTCATCCTGGCCCTAGTTGCCTGGGAGAAGAGCCTGACCCCCACCTGTCTACAACCTCCCTTCAGAGTTACAGAGAAAGATAAGGTCCCTGATGATTCTCTTCCAAACTAAACACCCCCGGCTCCCTCAGCTTCTCCTCTTTAGACTTTTCCTCAAGTCCCTTCCCCAGCCTTATTGCTCCTTTTGACCCACATCAGCCCCTCAATCTCTTTCTTGAAGCAGTGGGTCCAGAACTGCCCTTGTACTTGAGCAAAGGCCTCACCAGTGCCCAGTACCAGTACAGGGACAGAATTACATTCCTAGACCTGCTGGCCACACTATTGCTGATCCAAGCCAGGATGCCACTGGCCTTTCGTGCCACCTGGGCACCCTGCTGGCTCCTATTCAGTCAGTAGTCAACCAGTATTGCCAAGTCCCTCTCTCCCAGGCTGCTCTCCAGCTGTCATCCACCCAGTCTGTAGCTGCAGCAGGTTATTCTGGCCAAAGTATAGGACCCTGGACTTGGCTCTGTTAAATCTTATGCTCTTAGCCTCTGTGACCCAGCCTGTCAGAACCTCTCTGCAGCATATTCCTCCTCTCCAACAGATTGACACCCCCCCAATTTAGTATCATCTACGAATTTACCAAGGGTAGATTGAATCCCCTCATTCAGGTCATCAATGAAGATGTTGAATAGAAACTGTATCTCTCAAAGGTGGATGTTACCAGCAATGTAACAAAACAAAGCGTGAGGTCTGAGGGTTATCTGAAGTACATGCAAAGCTCCCAGTACTGTAATTTAACTTCTTGGATGATGTACGAACTTCATCGGATGAACAGATACATCGGGAATGCTAAGAGATGCTTTAAGTACCACAGTGTTACTGATCAAACTTGTTGCCACATGGTGGCACTCTCTGATTTTCTGAAAGTAGTCCTCTAGCTGGATACTGTTAACACTGCAAATAATAGACAAGATACAGTCCTGCTTAGTAAATTTTGTATGTGATGTTGCAATAATATATTAATAAAATGAAATAATTCTATTTGCTCTCTGGTAAAATTTTGTGTTAACAGCTTGAGACCATGTTTAAAAGTGATCCTAAAATGAATGTTTTGGATAAAGACCCGTTCAGATGTCTGGTCAAGTTCTCTAGTCCAAATCTGCTAGAATCATTGAAATCCTTAGCACCGGCAGGTAAGTTCCAACTCTTTGAAAAAGCTCACAGTTGAATATTGTCGTCTTACGTTCTGCTTGTACCTTGCATAAGGGAGAACCTTCACAGTTTCTTTAGGAAATACATAGAAATGCAGGAGAATAAAAACATTACCACTATAAAAACTACTTTTGTCTAAATACATACTGGTTTGTTTATAGAGTTTGGGTTATAGATACTTAAGTGGTATGGTTTGCTTTATATCAGTTACGAAAGGTGAATATTGGTTGAGTTAGGCTGTAATTATTTCTCTCTCTCTCTCCTCAGGTATGGCTGATGCACCACTTTCACCACTACTTACGTGTATACCGCAGAAAGCTAGGAACTATTTTAAAATTAGAGACAAAAACAGTTCCTTTCCAGAAAGCCTTGTAATCCCTTAGCTTAAAACTGATTCATACAGAAATACACAACTCAATACTCACGTGAGTTGGAATCATCATGGACTTCAGCAGGTATTTTAAAAACTAATTTATTCTTTGATAATCCCTTAAAGTTGTTTTATTGGGTTTTTTTGAAATTATGGCTTCTTTGAATGACTTTGCCCTTAAGAGAAGGGTTAACCCTTTCCTTAAATCGTAAAAAAGTTGTTAGGAAATTTGTAACTGAGACTGTGGTTTAAATTGAAATGTGATTACTGCACTTCACTGCTCTTTCAAATTGCATTCTTGAGATTAAAGCCAGCTAAAGCTTATTCAAGATACAGTAAGGCAGCTGTATCTGCTCAGTTTATGATCATAACTGCTGATGGCTGAGACACTCTAGGTGGGCACCTCACATAGGCCCCAGTTCAGCAGCATAACAGAATTTGTGCCCAATTTTGAGCGTGTGAACAGTCCCGTTCACATAAGTGGTACTACCCATCTGCAGCGCAGGTGTGTTTTTATCATAGCGGATGAAGGTCATATTAAACTATTACAGGGCATTGGGAAGAAGAGACTCTTGGAGTGTGGATGTCAGTAAGAAGTTGACATCCAGATTTAATGGATACTAATTCAGATCCAGAGTTTGTGTTCACTGAGGGCAACAGCCAATAACAAATATTTTAAATTATTTTTTAAAAAATCTGGCTGTTGGTATTAATGTCTTCAGACTTGTTCCTTCTTAAGGGAATACAATTAAAGGGGCAATAATTATCTTCTGAGGAAGGAAGTCCATGTTTTTAGAATATTTAAATTAAGGTTTCATCCTTCTGCACTCTTCACTTGAACAACTTTTTGTCTGCTTGGGGACATAAAGATTTGCAGGACAGCAATAGTCACTGAGGCAGACAACAGCTTTTTGCTGCTCTTTGTAGTACATTAATTGTAATCAGTGTTTCGCTATTTTATAAACTTGCTGCACCATTTTTAAGATGGATTTGATCTGAAGACACGGTTATTTCTGTAATTGTTACCTAGAAACCTTGTGTGTGTCTGCTTTTGTGTACATGGAATTTCTGATTCGCTTGAGATCTGTCATTGCAGAGATGGACCTTATCATTTTATGGCATGGTATAAATATTTTGAGAAGCTGTATGGGAACACTTTTGTTGTTCAAACTGTAAATAAATGTAAATTCTCATAGAAGTCTTTTCACGGCCTGACTTACAGGCGGGACCTGACAGACACAGATTTTTTGTTTGTTTTGTATTATAGCATCTCTGATTAAGTCTCACATAGAAATAAGTCAAGAATACCTGCTAGTTGTATATTTGCTTGACACAATGCTTTATGTTAGGATTCGGAAAGAATTCCAGGTTTTGTGAGGTATACATAGTGTGAGATATGCTAGAGCCAGCTCTTAATGTCTCTCAAACCCTCACAGACCCTTCCAGGAGTCAGACCCATTAAGTTTCCAGTATCTGTTCCACTCTGTGCAGCTACTTATTCCTAATGCTTGCTCCCAAGTAACTGGAATGCCTAGCGTAATGATTTACTGTAAAGTTCAACCATACTTACTGTGCTTGAGAGTATCCGGCCTTCTGCCTCATTTCTGCCAGGGCAGTTCCTATCCCCTTTTGAACAACATTTAACAGTTGGCTTCTGATTTTCAGGTAGACATTTCATCCTAAGTTCCTCAATCTAGAGCTGTTCCAGACTCTTACAGACCCAGCAGAGTGGGGAGGCCTGGGGCTATGCAGTGGACACATGGCCTGGCCAGCTAGGAAGCCACAGCACCCTGGCACTCCTCCCTGTTCCCTGGTGTGGGCTCAGTATCGGCCCTCTACGCGTTTCCCTTTAACCGCACAAGCACTAGGGGAAATGCCCCGTGTATTGTGTCAGTTAAAATCCCGGTTACACCCGTGACTGAAGGCGACAGCCCCTATATCCGCATCTCCCGCGGATACCCACGCCCTTCTCCCTCTGCTCCCGTTCCATTTCTGCACCGCTCTCCTCTTAGTTTTACCGGTTTTCCTCCCCGAAGCCGCTGCGGGTGGCCCCGGGGCCGCCGGCCGCCCCCTCGCACACCCCCTCTCCCCGCCGCGATGAATATTCATGACCNCGGACGTGCCGCCCGGCGGAGAACTAGTGCGCCCGTCGGTTACCGAGCTGTCCCAGGTGCGGACCAATATCCTGTGCACCGTGCCCGGTTGCGGCAAGGTGCTGCCCAACAGCCCGGCCCTCGACATGCACCTCCGCAAGGCCCACCCGCTCCAGGTA